>WBMV01007734.1:106454-396384 GCA_013396655.1 Campylorhamphus procurvoides
GAAAAAAAAAAAAAAAAAGGTGAGGGAGTGGCAATTGCTCATCAAATTTTTGGGGCCATCACAATCAGAGCAGGGATGGTTGGAGGGGAGGCAGGAAACACAGCCAGGAGAAGTTGTGGGCTTTCTGTTTGTTGTCTCAAGGGCTGTGCTGGGTTGGACACAGCCCTCTTGGAAGCAAGAATGAAGTGGGGATGGCTGTCTCAGATCCCCCATGCAGAAGCAGCAAAAGACATATTATCTGTGGAGTGGTATGTTCTTGTCCTAAAAATCATGAGTCTTGAATTATGTTAAATTTAAATTAAAAGAAAAAAAGGGCGGGAGGGAGGGGGGTTGTTATTTGTTTTTTTTTAACCCATATTACTCTTCAGTTTTACCTTCTTTCTGCATGTGTGCCTGTGGACATGTAGCTGTGTGCACTGACAAATAGGCACAGCTTACCTTTCTGTGCACAGCATATAGGTTTGCAGGAAGGTTGGCTCTCTGTTTTCAGCCCCTTAGCCCCTGCCCAGCCATTGTGGTCCTGCAGCTCTCCCATTTCAACTCCCAAAGGTGTCTCCAGCCACCCTGTGCTCCCAACAGGGGCCGAGGGCCACTGCATGGCTTGGTAGATGGTGGCACTGCTCAATGGTATAAAATGCAAGTAGATACAGGATTGGGTTTTGAGCCCATGTAAAAGTGAAGGTGCTGGTGTCCTGAATCTTTGCAAAAACTCGCATCCTTGACTTGTAAGATGTGCCATAGGTTGTATCAGCAGCTGCTGGGGAAAAGCTCAGGTTTTCTAGACCCCTGTCAACAAACACCTGAGTGAGATTTTTTTGCAGGTATATGCAGTTTTTAACACCTGATGTTTTTAAAACCTAGATAGGAGTAATTCACATTAGATGGAAGATGTCCTGCTCCTGTTACACCTCATATCCTTAGCCTGCAAAGAAAAAAACTCTCTCAAACACCCAGAACTGTGTCCTTGTGCTGGGCCAGAGATCTCAGCATTTGCTGAATTTATCTGTCTTTATGGTTTTGTTCCCTTGCTTTTTGAAATCATCAGCTGTCTGAGTTGTGGAGCCCACCAATATCAGACCAGGGTGGGGAACATTGGGTTGGCTTGTCTCTCAGGGATGCTGAGGTTGAGAGGCTCATGCGACACCTCTGGGAACCTGCCTTGTAAGCTCCACATGGAAACACATCACACTGGGTCCTTTATAAGCTATTTATGTTATTTATGGCTGAGATACTTTATAACACTGTACTATAATCCTCCTCGCTGCTAACATTTTCGGTGGAGATATGTTATCAAGATATAGGTACCAGCTTTCAGTTACTTCAAAGTCTTCATTCTTGTTTTTTGGAATTAGGGTGTTGGGTTTCTTTATTACTGTCAAGAAAGCCCAGATGAGGGTTACTTTCCCCCTGCTTTCAGGAGTGTCATTTCAGCAATTGCATCAGGTTGCTCAGGGACGGATTAGCCGATGAGAGAAGACCTGAGCACATGGCAGGAGATGCCTCGGGGGGCATGGGGGTGACAAACTTGCTCAGACTTCTGATTTCTGGCAAAGCTGCATCTCTAAGAAGGATTAAATCCTAAATATAGGTGCTCTAAAGTGCGTATGTGTGAATAGCCAGCCCTGCACTTGCTCAAATGGATAGAGATGCTGAAGCTTTTTGGCCAGGAAAACCCTCACAGTGACCATGAGCTTGATTCCCCCTCCAAGCCCTGTCTGTGCTGCTCTCCTGGCCTTGGCAGTGCCCTGAGCTCCTGGCTCCCACACAGCTGCAAGGGGAGGTGGAATGCAATGCAGCAGCTCCCATACTCCCAGCACAGAGAGCAATTGGAGCAAGGCACTGTCCTGCTGCAGCTTCTAGCTGGGTACAAGCCACTGCTTCCTTCTCTTGGCCAGGAGGGTTGTCACCCCTCATGACAGAAATGCCTGGGCTTCGTGCCTCTGGCAGTGGATGTATTGGGCTGGTGCCATCCCCAAGGCACTGAGGGGTGGGCAGAGGTGGAAGAGGTTCTGCTCTCTTGTCCTGCTTCTACAGCCAGAAAAGTTTCAGGCAAAGCCTGAACTTTTCTCTTAGCAAAACAGCATTCTTGTTTAGGCTGTTACCCTCATTTCCACCCATTGTTCCACATTTTATGGTGCCCATTATGTTTTAATCAGCCAGCTCTGTGTGGGAAGGACTGTACTGCTTGCACTGTGCCTTGTGTCAAGGCTAGGAGAGCAGCCATAGTGAGGGGAGAGGAACACCATTACAGAGGAGGGTCTTGTCTGTCCCACATCATTTATTGTCTCTTATTGGATTAATTTTCTATCTGCTTTTATACTCTTCTGTGCAGTTCCTGAAGTGCAGGATCTCCTTTTGGAGCCTGTCTGCAAATCAGAAGCACTGCTGGCAGAGTCAGGGGGACAGTGCTGTGCCAGGCCAGCCTGGACTCAGGCGACCCCTGGGCTCCAATTCCTTTTGCTATTGATGTGGCTGAGGTGACCTAGAGGCCCTTTTCCTTTGTTAACTCTTTGCTGAAACACAGCTCCTGAATGTGACTCCTAACCAATTCACAGGGAAGCCCTTTGCAGGAGATGAAATTGAAGTGTGTTTATCAGCTGCTTCGTTTGATGCTCTTTTGGAAAAGCTACATTGTAGTTTGTTTATTTGTTTTTAATAAGCAGCAGGCACTATTGGCTGCCGTGGTGGTGGGTAACATGCAGGAGCCTGTTCAGCTTGGAGGGGGACGTGTTCTGTGCAAAGCACAGCTAAGAGGTGCTCATCCCCATGGGGTACAAGGATTGCAGTGCTGAAACTGGTGGTCTCCATCCCCCAGAGCATTGCTCAGCCTGACACCTCTGAGACCTCTGGGATGGGTACTTTAACCAATGTGTTTTTCTGTGAGTTCCCTCCTAGTGGGCCCTGCTGCTTTCAGCTCACCGATGCAGACAATCTGCATCCTCCCTGGGCTTGGGGCATGGCTGGGGAGAATCTGCAGCTGGTTCCATCTGCTAGTGTTTAATAATGAAGGGAAGGAACTTGGAGTAAGTGTACTGCTTTAGACTCATCAGCACTTTCTACATGCTCATCAGCAAGGAGGTGAAAATAGCATCTGGCTGCAGACCAGTGTGCAGGTCTTGGAAAAGGTCCCCATACCTAGTGATCACAGCGGCATTGAGAGGCAAGTCTTTGGCATGAACATCAGCCTTTATAAGAAGAAAACTATGACTGCACAATTCAAGAAGAGAAACAATGTGGTTTATCCAAGTGCTCAGTAATACTGAAATGTTTTTTTACAAAAGTGGAGGCTAAAGGTTGAAGTAATGTACTTTCTCACCCCTTCTGATGCAGCAGTCTGGCAGCTGTAGGGAGGGTGGGAAGTACAGAGAGGCCGTAGCTCCATCAGGATGTGTACAGCTTCCAAGGTAAACAGACAGGAAATACCTTGGAAAAGGTCTTTGCCTTCAAGATCTACTGTCTTTAATAGGTAACTTGATCAGCCAAGGGCTGGCCAGCATGGCTGGGAGTAACTGTCTGCTGTTTCCCCAGGCATCCTCCACCCACAGCTTGCTCCTGGGCTCCAAACCCCGTAGGGTAATCCTGCCTCGTGCTTTGGCTGTCAGGGAAAAAAAGAAAAAAAAAAAACACCTCTTCTCTAATATAATTAGGTGTGGCTGCCAGTGTCTAAGTGACAACTGAAATAACCATGTTAGTCTGTGCTGTATACTGTGGCAAGTAATTTTAAGGGTCTGTGAGTGTTTAACAATGGAAGGAGGAGGCAAAAGCAAGAAAAGTTATAAAAAAATCCCTGAAGCCTGAGGTACAGCAAGGCACTGTGGTCTTCTTGCAGACCTCAGTTATTTGCTTTCCCAGGTATAATATTACTTTTTTGCTACTGGAATGCATTTTTTACCCCAATGCATTCTTAAATGCTTCCTGATGGACTAATTCCTACTTGCTTCTCTATTCATTCCCCTTAAATTTTGCATCAGTAAGTAAGTAGTGTAGATTTGGGGATATTCAAAGTGCTTTTATGAGAATGTTCATATTTTCTTCTTGGTTGTTTCAGGTCTGTTATCTGGTTCAAAGTCAGAAAAAAAGAACAGGTTTCATTGAAAAGATGTAAAATCCCACAACCCCTTCCCTTTTAAGGCACCAAATTCTCTTGATAGTAGTCCTCCTGACTGCTGCTTTGTTGCTATGGTGATTATTAGTCCATTTAAGCCACTTTAAAATGGTAATGATGAGCAAGAAAGCCAGATTCATAACAATGTCATTAGCATAGCTATTTTGGTGTGTTTCATGAGATTAGGAAATGACCAAAGTCTGGGGAATAATAGCCTGATTTGTTTTCAATTTTTAGGGACTGCTAATGATTTAATGGCAAACAGATCTGACGCAAGCTGCCATCAAATGCATCAGCTCAAAGCTCTGTGATGATAAAGCTACTGGGGCCTTTGTGATCCCCTGTGGCAGAATGAGCCAGCCTGAACTAATTAAAATACCTTCAGGGACATCCTCCATCACCGGTGCGGCACCAGACTTATGCTCTGTGGGGAATCTGTTCCTGCTGCGGCAGTACCAGGGAGGGGAAGCCTCTGAAGACATTAACCCAGTTCTCAAACTTTTGGGACCCTCAAGTCCTCTCAGCCGTAAAGCTGAGTGGTGAGATTCCATGAGCCCCCACCCTCAGCACTTCAACTGGAGAACCACAGAGGTCGTGCTGTGCTGGTGGGCCAGGAGCTCTGAATTAGGAAGTTAACTGGGGGCTCTGAAGAGGGCAGAAGGAGACTTTAGCTGCAGTGGTCTGAAGGGGAACGGGCAAGGAGAAAATCCCAGCAGTCACCATAGGACACCTCTGCCTCTCAGGACACATGCTTTAGCTAGAGGACTTTAAATGAATGACAGGCATCACTGATACTGGCATGTGAAGTGCCTGGTGATCTCCATGGGGCTGGTGGCTATGGAGGAGGGCATGGAGGATGGTCCACTGTCCAGGTGGCTGGGGTAGAACAGAAAAGGAGCCTTCAAGCAGCACCAGTGGGGGAAGATGGGGCTGTCCAGGCACACCTGCATTTCTTTTAATCTTTTGTAGACTGTTTCAAAATATGATCATGTATCTAATCCTTTAGTGAATAAAGTAAATTTGTTTCTTATCCATAAGTATCATTGCACAGGGCAGTTTTGGTTATAGATGCCAGCAGGAGTTGTGATGCCCTCCATCATGGTCCCACCCTACTGACAGGCCTTGTATGAGGACAAAGGATACTGGATGCTGTACTGGAGAGACACAGTTGGCACAGGCAGGTGACAGTTGTCAGCCCTTGGCCAGTGGCAAGGCCAGATCCAGGGATGAGGGCATCCTACAGTGCCATCTCCCTGCAAACTGGGTCCATTAAAAATTTGTCCTCACTAAGATCATAAATCAGTTAGATGGCTCCAAAATCTCTCATTTAGTGAAATACCCATTACATGAAAGATAGTTTAGTAACCAAAAACCCCTAAAAATACTGATCAGCTGTAGAGAGGGAGAAGGGGAAGAGTTGAGGTAAAAAAGTACAATAGATGAAGTGACAGACTGTGCTGATGGTGGCACTGATGTTACTCTGGCTTAAGACTTGTATGAGGCAAGAGCAGTCCAAAATATCAGATACGACAGACAGGAGTTTGTAAAGTTACTATGAGTGTTTCCATGAGGCTCCTGGAAAATTAAAAGGCCCTCTTGTTTCCCCATTAAGAAAAAGACTTTGAGCTGAAATACAAAAATATAACTTACTGTTCAAGGCCAATTTCTTTTTCATTTCTGAAAACGTGGATCTTGCTATATCCTGAGTCAACCAACAAGTGAGGAAACTAATGACAGGGGCAAGGGGGCAAAACTGAAAATACTCTTGTTCCAGCACCTGGCTTTACGGTTGGTCTGCACTGGTTTCAACTATAATAAATGGTAAATAACCAAAACAAAGCAAAAGCTAGATATTGATTTTATGATATTTTTGACTGACATTCTTCCCTTTACCTACGGGTAAATGTGTTAGATGCTCGTGCACATGCAGTGCTGACAGCCTGGTTGGCAGCATGTGATGTGTAGTGAGAAGTCCCACTCCAGGAAGCGCTCTGAAAAGCTGGGAGTGGGCAGCATGTTCCTGAAAAACCCTCCTGGTGTAATCCTGGCCCAGGAATGCTTTGCTAATGCAAGACTTGCTCCTGGGTCCACCTTCTGCAGGAGAGATGCTTGAAATAAATCCAAAATGTTAGTATATCCGAAATTGAAACTGCCACCCTTTCCTTATTTTTTCTCTTTGTCTCTCTCCCTCTCTCTCTCTCTCTATATATATATATATAGATATATAAAATGGATTTATATGTATCATATAATTTGCCATATATTAAATGACTGGATCCTGTCAAAAAGACTACAGTGGATTTTAGGTTTGGTTTCTACAACCCTAAAAGCATGGGCATCCCCATTGCCTGAGAAGGAACTTCTTTACAAGCCTTGCAGACTGGTTTGAAGAAGGGAAGCCAAGATACACTAAAAATGCTCAACCTAAAGACTCCTTATAATTTAACACCAGTATCTCCCTACCCCAGCAAACTGCTGATGATGCTGATGAACCAGTGTGCTGCCTTGTGCCCTGGCTGTAGGTGCTGGGTCGGCCTAGAGGTAGCAGGGTTTTAGCTCCCACTCGTGTCATGGGGGTGCCCATTGCTGTGGCTCTGCAGCACAGAAGGTCTGTAGTTGCCATTTGGAATTCACCATAACCAGGGACATGGCGGCAGGCTTGTGGAGAGGGCGCATATTTGGATGAGAAGTTTGAGATGCTAAAATTATCCCACCTGTTCCACTCTGAAATTGATGCTGCTTTCACTGGTAAAGAGAAAATCACTGAGCAATTCCTCTTGGAAAAGTGGACAAAATGCAGGATCTTTCATGTGGTCTGCTACGTGAAAAAACTGTGATGCAAGAGCTTTATTTTAATTTCAAAGCCTGTGCAATGTGACATTTTCCTTTATCTCCTCCATCCATATGTGGCTTCTACATGAATAGCAATGTAAGAAAAAAAACATCAAAATTAAAAAGAAAACCATAATGGTTTTGGCCTGCAGAAATTTCATCAAACACTTCATCACAGAAGCGACTGAGTGAAGGCAGACTCAGCTTGTCATTCTGGTTGCAAGCAAACGGAAGGTAAATGAAAGGTGAAAAATGAAGGTGTTGGGTCACTATCTGTAATAACACATCTAATTCTGTTGTTATTCTATCTGCAGGTTGATCTGGGGAATTTGTTGAACTGTGAATTTCTGTACGCATATAAGGTTCATGCTTCAGTGCACAGTGCTGATTGCTCCTCAGAGGCCTGTGAGCAAAGGCAGCTACTCCAGAAATTCGGTTTTCCTTCTGTAATGAGCTTGTCCAAAAGAAAGAAGAAAAAAGGATTAAAGTCAGTTATAAATTGTGTGTTTTATTTTCCATTATGATGTTTCTTTGCAAACACCTTAGGTTTCCCCCGTATGAGTTCTGTACAAATGACTATATATATATTTCTTCATTTAAACATAACACCAGATGAATTCTCTTTGTCACAGACATGGAATAATCAAGAGAACAAATGAAAACCCACTGAATGGTTATTTATTGCCTGTGATGTTTCAATGAGGAAAGCTTTCCTGTTACCAAATTAACCAGCTTCCCTCTCTATTTGACTAACAGATGAACAAGTCAGCAAGACTGAAAGAATTTGCTATTGCATCTTCTCCCTAGTAATGAATCAGTGTGGAATGAACTTCACCAGCAAGCTGGAATGCAGCAGTGAGGAGCTCTGTGTTTGCAGGGGGTTTCTGGCTGCAGCACTACTATTAATGTGAACTGTGGCTCTCTTTCTAGGAGAGAGATTCAGCACAGCAAAAATGGAGTTTTAAACAAATGGGCTATTTAGAAACCATTCACACAAGTGGGATGAGCCTTAGAGTGTGTTTTAGATCAGCAGCAAGGATGAGAGTTCCACAGGACCTGTTTTCTGTTCATATGCTATCCTGTTCAAGGCTATCAATTACTGCTCCTTATTGGAATGCATGTTGAGAACAGCTGAATCCTATTCAGCTCTGAAATAATGGCTGTCATTTCATTTGTGAGCCAGCCTTAGGATAACTGAGGGTCTTTCTTAGAAAGTTCACAGTACATGTTCCTTTAAAATAAAATTAAACTCTGCAGGGTTTAGAGCAATTTCTTTAAAATCCTGCCTGTGTGATCTCTGCTGAATGTTACTGCATTTCCCACAAGATGTCCAGCTGCATCACTGCACAGCAGCTCCCTCTCTGCACAGCAAGCGCAGGGGAACTGGCTCAGATCCTTTTGCCATTCTGACCAGTGGTGGCAATAAATTTTGTTTTCACCATCTCAAAAGCACTTCTATTTCTGTTTTTCATGTGCTCTTATTTGCAACCTGGTAGTAAAAACACATAGGTCTATAAAATACATCTCGTTAAAGTAACTTTTTCTATCTTGTGCATCACTTAAGTGCTTGCCTAACTCTTGTTTATCTCCAAGGGTACTATCAGCAAAGGTCATGTTCCCAAAGCCCAGCTGCTCTTCAGAATTGCTTTTCTCTTTACACTGCAAAGTCAAGTAGGTTTGAGTTTTGTTTTGGGTTTCTTTTTTTTTATTGCTCACAGAAGCCATTAAAAAGTCGATGTTTGCCAGTTTTTACCACAGGTATAGTCGTCTTTTAATTAAGCCTCTAAGCTACTGTGGATTGTTTATTTTCTACAGCCAAGTAGAAATTAGGTTTTTCATCCCAGGGGAAAAATGAGTTCTTCAACATTTGTTGTTTTGTCCTGATGCAAGCTGGAATATTCACGTGAGTGCACATAAAAATCTGAACAAATTGTTCAAAAAACACTCTCTAATTTAGAAACATGTAGATGTTTTTGCTTCAAGCGGAAATCTATAGCACATACCTGTTCCTGAAGCTGCAGTCCATGGAGCTATGAGTTTATGTTCCCTTTGCTCCCATTTTCCCTTGTAGCATAAGTGTTCAGGCTTTGCTGACTCATAGACAAAAATCCTGGAGAAGGAATGCAAATTAGACAGCAACCAACTTTACTTTCTCTCAATCCAACATCCTGTGGGTTCTTGTCAAGCCTCCTGGGAACACATGAAGGTCTGAGGGCTCAAGGATCCTCTGGTGGAACTACATCTCCCATCATTTACCCACAGCAGTGCTGAATCAAAACATGCTTTTGATAGAATCTCCTGATGGATTGTTATAAACGTGTTTGGTAATGGCACCATATTCACATCTTGAAAAAGGAGACTCATACAACCCACCATGTTTCTATGTAATGAATTTACCTCTACTATTCAGAAGCTGTGTTGACTCCCAGATTGCTCCCACATTAGACAGGACCCAATTGATATCTTTGGCTTGGGTGGGATTTATGCCAAATCAGGCACCATGAAATGACTAAAGAGATTTCTGTCTACAATCACAGAGGCAGCAAGTGAATGGCTAAACCCAAAGCAAGTTTTCTTTCCCTTTCCTTCACTTGTTTTAATGTCCATGTCTGCCAAGGCTGTGGAGCATCCATCACATATTTACCTCATTTCACATCCAGAAACAACATTAAAAATGCAGGGAGAGGGATTGACATGATTCACAAGGTTTCTAAAAGCATGAAGAAAGCATAAACCAAAGAGAATTTAAAATCTGGGTAACATGACAAAGAGCTCCTGAAGAAACTCAGTGTGAAGGAATGTCAATGGGATATCCTCATAGCCTCTGAATATTTTCATGTCAGCAGGTATATAAAGTCAAGAGTTCTTCAGAGGTGGTAGGAGAAGAAATTAAGCATGAAAAAAGGTACGTTACATACTGTGACAAACCTCAGAATATGAATAACAGACTAAGACATGGTGAAATAGGGAGCTGAGACATCGGTAGTGCAGACATCTAGGAACAGGTTAGATGAAACTTCAAAGAAATGATCTTGTAAACACTGACCAGAAACGCAAAGGGGTCTCTCTTTTCCCAGTTTTACAGACACTTGTGGGATAAAAATGAGCCCATTCTTTTGACATATCAAAAGCAAACCTATTCTTTTGTGGTTTGCTCTGATTTCAGCATTCAGTATGTTACAGGTTCTTTTCAGTGCTTTCAAATAAGCTTTAAATCATCAATTTTCCATTCAAAGTTGTGGGTAGAGCAGTATCAAAGCTTATTTGGATCTCTGTGCTTCCCTTTGGGGCCAGCTGGGGCCAGGCCAGAATTAAGAACATCATTTTAACATACATGTACCCACGTGGGTAGAAAAGCTGCTGGTGGATCCAGCCATGGGATCAGACTCTAGCTTTTGTTTAAAAAAAGTGTGAGACCAAAAACAAGCTTCCTCCTACCCCTGGGTATAACAAAACTCAAGCTATTTCTTCTTTGTGTGTGAGAGATTTTTTTTAAGCCATAGAGAGAGGTAATTAAAAAAAAATCCAGTACTGAGTTGTTTTGTTTTTGCTAAGGATTAAAAACTATGGTTTGCTCCCCAGGGTTCATGTCTCCTATGGAAGTTCTCAGTAATATCCTGGCTGACATTTTTGTGATTTTAGTGTTAGGCTTTAGATGGGGCTGGAAGTTTTTTGAATAGGTTTATTTTGGTTATTAGAACAGATCTGCATTTCCATGCCATCACTGTTTGAGGCATTTGAAGGGTGTAAAACCATCTGGATTTGGAATCAATTATAAAACAAAGTGAATCAGATGAAACCTCTTTGATTCACAACTATGTGAGAAACACAAATTTAGAGACAATGATAAAGGGGAAAATAATTTTTTTAGAGGTTCAATTGAAATTCTCTAACTCAAAGAGATAAATTGAGGCAAAGATTTTTAATTAACATTATTTTAAAATAAAATATAACACTACAGCACAAAATCTAATACTAAAACATTACATTCAGCAGTTCCTTGTAGTCTCCTGCTGCTGTATTACAGCAGCTAAACAAAGGGAAATACAGCACTGCTGCTCAGGTACATGTGATGATGTGAGTGTTCACATCAGAGAATTAGAGAATCAGGGAATAGTTTGGGTTGGAAGGGACCTATAAAGACTATCTAGTCCAACCCTCCTACAAGGACACATTCAACCTGATCAAGTTGCTCACAGCTCCATCCAACCTGTCCTAGAACGTTTCCAGGGATGGAGCACCTCCCACCCCTCTGGGAAACCTGTGCCAGTGTTCAGGACTCTCATAATAAAAAATTTCTTCCTTATATGTAGTTTAAGTCTATGCTCTTTTAGTTTAAAACCACCCTTGTCCTATCATGCAGTTGAGCATTGTGGAGGATTTTTTCTTCTACTTAAGGAGAAAGGGAAAGCTGGGGGAGGTGCATATGTAGGGTGGATTTATGGGGAGATGAAGGCTCTGGTGCTCAGGGAGTGCTGTGCCTGCTTGGATGTGTGCTACTGGGGATGGGGTGACCGCTGGGGTGCCATGCTGGGCAAGGACAAGATGGTCAGGAAAGCTTGATCAGGATAGCTGAGAGGCTTCATATATGCCAACTTTCCTGGTTAAACACATCTGTAGAAGAAAAAAAATTCCGCTGTGTTTCCAGTCTGAAGCCAAACTTGGCTGGGATATATGGAACAGCTCAACTGCATGTGCTAGAACTTTTACGTGAGGAATTAACATTTGGGTCAGAAAGTGTTTTCTGGGCCAGGTTTTATTTTTTTTGGGCTCTCAGTTTCCCAGTTCACTTATATCTCAACTGGACACACATTAACTTCTAGTATACATATAATTTTCCTTTTGCCCTTTACTAGCCAGCTCTGTGGTCTGGAACACAGGTACCAGAGCAATGAATGTGTTAAGAGGTGAAGTTTATGTGTTCATCTAACACATGCTTAGTCTAAATCTGAGTATCAATCACAGTAAGGTTATTCTGATACATAAGCATTTGCTTAAACATTGCAATATATTGGAAATAAAGTGATGTAATATTCATGAATGCTGTTATGAGTTGCTGTGTCATGAAAGATTCATTATCTTAATAGAAGGAGAAAAGTGGTTAGCTTCTGACCATAATTAAACTGTTTGTCTATGATTTTATTGTTGTTGTGCAATATTTTCCTGTGTCTACATAACATTTTTTTTCAGGAAAAAGCTATATATTGTTCCACATGACTACAAACTGCTGAAGCTGGAAGCACCTCAGAAGACTGTCTAGTCCATCCCTTGCTCACAGCAGGTTGCTCAGGACCATGTCCAGTCAGCCAAGGGTGGAGATCCTACAACTTCTCTGGACAGTCTCTGCCGTGTTTGATCTCCCACACAATAAAAGCAGTGGTTAAGTGCTGTAAGTTCTGTCTTCCCTAAAACACCATACAAAGTAAAATAAAAATCACAGTAAATACACAAACATACATTTCTCCTTATGTACATTATTACTACAATGTATTATATCGTTGCAACAAGGGAAATGCCACCAGCTGGTACAAATAAGATGTCTGGGTACATTTAGGTATCTCATACCCAGACAAAACAAGGAATGTACAGTTTCCAAAACGTGGTCTGAATGACTTGGCCATGATCAGGGTTGAGCCTGGCTCCTCAACTCACAGCCCTAAACTTCTTATTTTCACTCGGTCCATCTTCTCTCCGATCTGAAGTAAGAGTTTTAGCCTTTGCAAAGCCCTAGATAGTTTATTCCTTGCAGAATTAAGACATTCTATCTTATTAAAATGAGTATAATATTGGAGTGTCATTGGGTCTTTTGTTACATGGACTGTTTGTTATGAACCTCACTCAACATTTTATGAAAATATGAAAAATTTGGATATTGTATAATTAAAATCTTTACTATTTTAACTTACTTATACATTGAATAAACATAAGCAGATCTTACAATGTGTGGGGTTTGTCCAAAAAATAAAAATAAATTAAAAAATCATTCCAGGAAGATAGATGCTTTTCATGCATGGAGCTTTATCTTTCAGGCAAGCAGGAGCAGCACACACTCTGAACAGTTGCTGGGTACAAAATGCAAAAGCAAAATGTGTGCAGTGAATTAAAAAAACCCACCCCCCTTCCCTCCCCAACATTTCAAAATATTGAAACATTCCTGCAGCAGAGCAGTGTGCTGGCTTATTGCTGTAACATACCTGTAGCATTTCTCCAAATGAGGTCAGCGAGTTCATTAAGAGCCAAATATTCTTGCTTTGTGTTAGCTTTTAACAGTGGATGGTGGAGTCATATCTCAGAGAAGCACTGGATGGCAGTAAATGCCCAACAAAACCCAGGCAGACAAAGGCAATTAAATAAAGCAATGCAGAGAGAAGCTGAAAACTTCAACTGCTTCAATGATCAGTTCTTTACAAATGGCTATTATATAATATAATAAGTAACTGTAGTTTTACTTATTCATTAGAGAGTTTTGTGCATGACTACAATCCATCTGCTTTAAATGGCTTGAGAGTGAAATTGGTTGTCTCAGACTTTATGGGAGTTGCTGAATATCAGGAAGGAGTAAAAACCTTTCTGTTTTCAGGAATAGTGCAAAGTGGATGAACAAAAGATTTCTCTTTGAAAATTTAAATAACTGAATATATTTTATTTGCTGAAGTTTTGCAGATTGATTGCTTTTTTGTATGTATAAGCAAATGAGTGCAGAGCAGTATTTCTGTTGATATTGCTTTTTCTTTGAGATGCAGTTTTGACTGATAAAAGTAACAGCATTGCCAAATTTGACACTGTAAGGCATTTCATTTGATAATGGATGCCATTCTGCTGAAAAAATAACCATTTCTGTATACAAGGCAATACAAACCCCTATCAAAAGGTTTAGAAATGAGCTGATGGACAGATCTCAAAAAGTAATTATATCCAAGAAGCCAGTCTCCCATTCGAGTGTGCTCGCTGGGGTGTCACAAGGCGCCTGCTCATGGTACTGATCTCATTGACATTCTCCACAGCCACGGTGCAAATACATCCCAGTGGACTTGACTGCAAAAGGTTTGTGTGGGGGAGGGAGATAAAGGGCAGCCCTTCCAAGCTATCTAGTGGCACAGCAACTTGGGCTCCCTTGAGTAGCTTGCCTTTTACTGGGGGGCTGAACTGCTGGAGATGGAACTGCATGCCAGAGACAGGACTCAGGACTGTATTTCAGCAAGCAATGGCCAAGAAATGGCTTCATGGTGGATAGCTGGCTGCTGATGGGATCCCAGACTAGTCAAGTGGCTAAAGTGCTAAAGTAATCCATGGCTGCATGTGAAGAAAATACTGATGAGAGGCAGGAAGGGAAAATATCACTCTATGAGGAATTAGCAAGAGCTTTACTGGAACAGAGTGACCGCTTCTTGGATCCCCAGTTTAAAGAGTATGCTGATAAATTGGAAGGGATACAGAGAAGTACTGCAAGAATGAGCTGAAGTCTGGAAAAGCTTAGAGCCTGCCAAGAGCTCAGTATAATTTATCCAGACTGAGCTAAAGTGCTTTGGTCATGGCCTGTAAGCTTTTACCTGGGGAAGAACTTTCTGAAGACTCTGAGTCTCTCTAACACTAGAGCAGGGTCAGAGCAAGGCTGAATATCTAGACTGGAGGAAAGTGACTTTTTTCAAAATCTTTGTACATTATTCATCAGGACCCTGGGCTCAGCCATGCAGGGACAGCTGTGATGGAAAAAAATGAGCATTCTGTGGATGAGTTTCTCCTCTGGTACAGCAGTGGGTATCTAGATGAGCAGCTTAAGTCAACAGTTGTTTGAGATTTATTCAGGCATAAATAAGAGCAGATTTTTGTCTGCCCTTCACCAGACAAACTGCAATGTTCCTAATTTTTCACAGCAATATTAAAACTGAGAACTTTGTTGCTATGAAATAAATTGTATAGTGCCCAGAAGCAACATACTGTAGACAACAAGGTCCTTAGGATTAACAGATATTTTTGTTGCAAATACAACAGGGTTTTTTTTATATAAAGAAGACCAGAGATGTGTCAGATAAAAGCCTTGATACATAGCTAGATAACAGACCATATTCAATGAGTTTTCTAAACATCTTGTTCTGTCTGTCAGATCTAATGATGACTGGTGACTAGACACTTCAGCAAAATGCTGCCTTGCTATTTATTTCTCATTTATTCTCCTGAGAAATCTCAAAACATTTCCAATTTGATTTAAGGAAGTTTCCCAAAGTCAATTGAACACACTACAGAAAGCAGTTCACTTTCATGGTCAATATGCAGTCTATAAAGAACAATAAGGAGAAGGTAATTTCATTTTGATGATGCTAACCTTGTATGTTTATGCTCTGCTTGAATTTTAATACTCCTGTCACTTGCTCTGAAACCTGTGTTATGTTGAATCCTTTTGTCACATCCAAATCTTCCTGAGATACAGTATACCTCAGTGGTGCACCTAAACTTGCTCACATGAAGGCTAAGCTAGTTAATGGCCTGGGAGGCATGAAATGGGAGAGCCCCCAGCCATGAATGGTGGTAGAGAGCTGCATGGTGGAACTTGCTCTTTCAGCCCATCCTGTTCCACAGTCACAAAGGTGGCTGTCCTTTTTTTAGCATTCCCTTTGCTATGTTTAAGAATGGAGAACTTAATTCTTTTTGCCAAAAAGAATGAGATGGTAAATCAGTACCTACCTCAACCATCAAAGTCCCTCAAGCCCCTGGCAGCACTGACCTCCTAGACCACTTTCAAATCCATACCCATCCTATGGATAGCAAGCATGCAGGTCTGATAAGCAGCATCCAGAAGAGATGCAGCCCCCAGTTTTTATTACAGCTGCTTGTAGAAAGAGCTGCCATTTGAGAAGGCAACAGAGGGTCTGTGTTTATCCTGGTAGAACATGGACGGAGAAGGGATGTGCTCATGGCAAATACAGTATTCAGGAAATGGTCCTCAAGGATATTTGATCTGAAGGACAGCTTAGGTGTGGGATATAAACTGGTCGAAACATAGACTGGAAATTACCTGAAGGATCCCAGACTATTAGAAGAATAAGAACTATAAGAATAGTGCCCTACTGTCCTAACAGAGGAAATGTCTTTATCTTAATCACTTTAAGATGGATCTAGATCAGTGTATGAAGGTCATATTAAACGCATGCTGAGATGGCAAAGGCTGACTCTATGAGCAGGGAGGTCTCATGCGAAATGGCATCCTGGTGCTTTTCTGTTCTCTCCCTCCTACACTGTGTCTGTTTGCAACAATAAGAAATTTTCAGTCTGTGGTTTCCAGACATTGTGGGTAGAGTGAAAAAAAACAAACAACAAACAATCCAGCAATCAAGCAATAGTTCTACAGTGAATTTTAGGTCCGCAGTACTTTTTTGATGGTTTGTTGCCATGACTAACTTTTTTTTCTAGCATCATTGTGTTAAAATTCCATGATTTAACTCTGGGAAATTTGTATGTGTGGACAAGCCAGCTCTATGTTTTAATGACTCTTATGTATATGGAATTTTAATGAATATTGCCTTTGGTGGACCATTTGTCTAATCAAGAATATGTAAAATGCTCCTTTTCCTCTGTGTCTGAAGAGCAGTGAAAGACAAGCATTTGTCCTGGCACCATACAATTAATGGTGTGATGTCTTACATCTACAGCCAGACAGAGGAAATGGGGACAGACCCATACAGCTGGGCATCCTGGAGAGCAGGAGGCAGTGGTTTGGGAAAGCTGCTGTGATCTGAGGGCCAGGAAAGGCTGGTAGTGCTTCAGGCATGTCGCTCTGAGAGGACCAAAGGATGCTGAGCCCCAAAAATTGCTGGGCTAGAGTTTCTTTATTTATCATACACAGAAATACAGCACATGGGGTTTGCCAATTCCCATTTCCACTCCCTTCAACTCTAGTCCTAGATAAAAGAAAGTAATTTCATAATGGCATTCACAAGGCATTCAGATCTTTGCAAACAAATGAAAGACTCTGTAGTCTTTCCTAGTGTTGGTGTTTATGGCAGTGCTGGTTCCCCGGTGGACCCCTGGGCTTGGGGACCCTGTTCTGGGTGACAGATGGGGCTGGAATGCACTGGCAGCAGAGGGTCTTTTCCTCAGACAGACCTCCAGGAAAGCAGAGAGCCTGCTTTGCCTGGGTAGGAGGCAGAGACTCCTCCCTGCCTCCCACCATGATGAATTTCTTGCGATGGATCTAGCAAACAAATCAGCTGAATCAGAAACCCTCAGTGGCTTCTTGCAGGGACTACTCTGCCTTATTTCTGCAGAGATGCCCACCTTCTCTGCCTCCACATCTGTCTCCCAAGCATCACACCCATATGCTTTCCTGGCTCACTGCTCTGCCCCCATTCAGGTGAGGGCTCTTGCAAGGCCACCTGCATCTCCACAGTGGTACGCCAAGATTTCTTCTGCAGGTGCACAATACACTTTGTTTTTAATATCTCTGAGGTTGTCCATGCATAAAAAAGCTTAAAAGACCTTCATCTGAGGAGAAAACTCCTTCAGCTAGTAGTAACTGAAAACACCTGCTGAGTCACCTTCCTGGGTCTGTTCTGCTTTCTCCTTGTTTCAACTACAGTTTAAGTGTTGAGTTGCAGGCAGGAGATGTAAAAAGAGAAAGTACTGACATCAAATACTTATTTGCCTGGAATAACATGTTTTCCTTGCATTTTCTTGCAGTTAATGGAAGGCTAACATATATATATATATATATTAATAAAAATACATATTTTTTGTTAAATTCTGCAAGTCCAAAATCTGATGGTTTTATCCTCCAGGATGCTGAGCCTCTACTCTCATTTCCTGGGGGTACTGAAGCTTCCTAATATCTTACAGGGGATACACTTTCTACCACATTGACATGATTTATCATATAAAAACTGGGTCTGAGTGATCAGGCAGACTAGTACCTTGCTATGTCTGAACCGATT
Source organism: Campylorhamphus procurvoides (assembly GCA_013396655.1). Taxonomy (NCBI): domain Eukaryota; kingdom Metazoa; phylum Chordata; class Aves; order Passeriformes; family Dendrocolaptidae; genus Campylorhamphus; species Campylorhamphus procurvoides. The sequence goes on from WBMV01007734.1 coordinate 124,317, forward strand.
TTAAGCTGTGTCAGGCTGTTCACTGTTGTGGTGCCTACTGGGTTTGAAACTGAAGGAGTTAACAGTGGCAGCCCTCCATGGGCATGGCAAAGGGCTGGAAAACACACATTTTAGCGTAACAGTGCCTTGCCTCCTGAGCAGCATTTGAAGATCCATCATATTTCTGTTTTAAATTCACATCCTTGCCTCAACAATATGCAATGCCTCCATCTCCATGGAAATGCTGGTGTTGTTCAATGTTTGCAGTGCATGAGGACAAAACACAGAAGATACATTTTTGCTCTGTAAAGAACTGGTCTAGATTTTCCTGCAGCTGCCAGGGCGTCCCTGCTGCTCTTTGCTCATTCAGTACCACAGCTCACCTTAAAATGTTTTTGAGCATCAGCTCTCCAGCTTTTTGCTGTCTCAAAACACCTTTAAGGAATCTGTCTGTGTGAAAGACCTGCAGGCAGCTACAAAACTCACTGCAATGTGACTGCCCTGCCTGGCAGTGTTTCAACACCCCACAAAGTATGTGGCTGCTGAAGGGGCGAATGCAAGAGGGCTCTGAGAGTATCCCTTGCTCCCCACATAGTAGAAAGCAGATAGGTTACTCTCTTTCTCCTGTGTCTTTCTTTTATGTATGTATGTATACTGTGCATTTATTAAAAAAAGGCAAAAAAACCTGGAGGTGTATTTTATTAGCACTGCACTAATTGACTGATTCCTCTTTTACCAGCAGGAGACAGAGAAACCGATCTTCAGGCTGCCCACCTTGAGAAGTCAGGATAATGCCCTTGCCTAGAGAGAACCCTTTTCCGTACCACCCAGCATGGGATCCTTGGCAGCAGCTCCCACACAGAGGTTGCTCCCACCCACCTAGCGCTGCTCCCTTCCTGATAGGCAACTGGGAAAGGGGGCGGTGAGAAGAAACCCAGTACACGTCAAGCACATCAGCGCAAGTGGTGGGGAGAACGGGACGAGTTCTGGCAGTCGTAGGAGCCTGGTGGGGTATGCTGGTGAGCTTGATCATGTCCCTTCTGCTTTCAGGAGAACATGGAGAATGACAGTAATGTCTTTTGCGGAAGTGCTTTGAAACCTGCAGATGAAAAGCCGATACATAAAGGCTAAGTACCATTATTGCTACTTCTATCCCCACAGTATATGCTTATGCTTGAAGCACTCTACTGCTTCTGCTCTCATTTTTAACACAAATAGGAAAAAACAAAATGCATCTTAGAGGATTGCCAGCCTATTTTATATGAGCTATCTTATATGAAATTATGGTGGTTTGAATGAGGCTTAGGACTTGCTCAATCTCCCACCGGCATCAGCCACAGTTTGTTCCTGTCTGATGACTCCTCACTTGCCACAGTGGCCACAGTAGCTGTGTGGCCATGGGTGATGGGCACCTGCCCCCTTCTCCCTGAACAGGCTGTGGGGGAGAGAGCACTCTTCACTTTCATTAAGCTATTGGTTTGAGAGGTGACTTCTACTAAAATGTGGTTTGTGACAAGTAACACTGGATAAGATGTTGGACCAACTATAGAAGTTAGTTATATCAGAGTAAAACTAAATAAATAGGCTGGAGCTTTGAGGGATTGTAGTGTGTGACCAAGACATAAAACAGGCAAGAAGCCCCCGATGCTGGGTTTTATTGCAGTGGTTGTCACTGCTCATAGCAACAGAGATTTTGATGGAAATTTGTGTACTCCTAAGTAAAGGCCCTGGATTGCACATTTGAGGGCAACCTCAGGGCTGCTTCTGGAGTAACATCACATACCATGAGCAACACCTGTGCAGCATCCTTTTTCCCCACAAAAGGAAACTTTCCAAAACAACTTTCTCGTGCTGTGCTGCTGTGTGGAATGATGGCAGTTCCCAGAAAAGGCTAGGCTGGCAGAGCAAGCAGGGAGGAAAGACAAGGCAGAGCAGGGTAATCAGCAGAAATGAGCTAGAAGGATGCTTGCTTTATATTTAGCTGACTGTCCAGCAAACACTGCAGTGGAAGAGGCTTTAAAGTCTGCTAGATGGAAAGAAACGAGGCTCTCTAAAACTGATACGCAAATACAAGCTAATGCTTAGTGAGAAAAGCTGCTTATATGAGGATGAATATAGTAGCACATATAACAAGGAATTACTGGGTTTATTTTAAGCTGATTTATTTTAAAATTATTTCTGAGCTCCTGAGGAACTACATAAACATTTTTCATAGTATTTTACAGCAATAGCAAAAGACCTGGGGTTTAATAGAACTTCAAAGTTGTCCCTAGACCCCACTGGTTTTGTATATCTGCAGGGCAACTAACACACCAGTTTTTTCACAATCTCAGCCCAAAAGGGGAACACTAATAACAAAACTACTCTTAAAATAAATAACAGTGGAATATTTTGACAGTGTTTAATTAATTTCACTGCATAACACTGGCAGCCTTGGTTCTCCCCACCAAGAGGGTAGAGAGAGCTTCCTTCTATCCTGCTGAGGTTGTCCACAATGCCAAGTGGATGTATCTGAGCTAGCTCCAGTGGTTTCCCCAGTCACAGGGGATATAAACTCAGTTATGCCAGCTGACAGAAGACACTGAGGGTGGTTCAAGTACCTTGAAGAATTTCCCACAGGCAGCACTGCCATGGTCAGGGAAAACAGGGACTTTGTGACACCACAAAGAGCATCTGGAAGAGGTGAGCGTGGCCCGTCCTGCTAACTGAGATGATCCTGCTGGGAAAAGGTCATTGTAGTGGTTTTGGCTGAGCCTTGCAGGAGGGGGTGAGCTCCAAGAGGTGGCCATGAATGTCTCTTTGTCTCCCAAGCTGCTTCTCTGGCTGTGAAGTAGAAAACGCCACACTGACACTGTGCTGCAAAGCCTGTGGGCCAGTTACAGAGTTTGAAAAGTTAAAGGCAGCCAATTAGCAAAGAGTGGCTACTCTGATGACTTTTACCAGTGGCAGTCCCAAGGTTATTACAAATGCAGAAATTAGCACCTTTGTCTTCTTAGTCTGTGAAACCTGATGGAGTTATTTTTATAAATGAGTTGCATATTTTTATGGGCTTAACCTTTTATCCTGAATTTTCTCATAACTGTTTTATTAATGCTCAAGAGATCTGAAGTACAGATTGCTCAGCTTTAAACAGTGTAGGAAATTTAAATTACAGTTAAGACTTGGCAGGAAATTTACCTAAGCCACAGCTGCAGCTTGGAATGAGTGGCTGGTGGGTTAGGTATGTGTCAGTGACCAACCTAGATTTTGTACATTGAGGCATAAATGAGGGATGATGCTTCAGAGGATGAAAGACCTGAACTGCTGGGTCCAAGATGCATTTAGGTTCCCCTTGTCTGACTTGCTGCTTTTCAATGGGCTGTGCCTGGGGGCACAGGGGAGTGCAGGAACCCTGAATCCTCCCTGGGCTTTCCTACATGCCATGCCCCTGGGTCCTCAACAAGGGCACTGTGTAAGCCCCCAGTCCAATGGAGCTGAGAAGGACACAGTGACTGAGCTCTGCAGTAGGCTTTTAACAGAGGCGGGAGCTGATTTTGCTCTGAAGACAGTCTTCCTCCATTGAAAGGTGCAGCATCAAGAGAGAAAATTAAATCAGAGACATTCCAATGTCACTTGATTTTTACGTTAGAGTTGACTTCAAACTTCCAAATTTTTCACCTGGTTATTCAAATGCCATGTTAATGCTATAATTGTTATTTGTTTTTACAAAACTATGAAGGTTCTCCTTACTCTCATTCTCAAGAAAAGAAGATGATGATTTTGGGAAAAAAATTAAAGCCTTGATCTTCTCAAAAAGGATAGGCATAACAGTATAGCCAGTAGTGTACCTTCTGTATCTAGGGTGAGGGAGTAGAATCAGAGAGCTGTAGTGTGGCTCAGAAGAACATGACACATGCAATGGCAGGGACAGGGAACCATCATGCTTGAGGCTGGGCAGAGGAGAGTGATCAGTGCCTCTCCCCCTGGGAGTAATGGAAAAGATACAGGGGATGGACTGAGCCCAGGAGCAAAGCTTGAACACAGCCAGCAAAAAGACCCCTATCAAGCCAGAATCAAATAGGCAAGGACTTCAGAAAGCTCTGGAAAAAAGTAAATGAAAGGGTTATGTCATGAAAGCAAAAAAGGGCTTATCTTCCTTTCATTGTGTGAATACAGAAATTTAATTTCAGAGCCCACAGAACTCAAATGTTGGGGGAAATAGTATGGGTTTATTCTACTACAGGCCTGTCCCAGACAGGACTCACCAAGGCTTTCATTGGCATTATGGTCAGGTATCAGAATCACAGAACTGTTTGGGTTTGGAGTGACCTTAAAGACCTTAAAAATCATCCAATTCCAACCACCCTGGCGTGGGCAGGGACACTTTCCACTAGACTGGTCAAAGTCCCATCCAGCCTGGCTTTGAACATGCCCAGGAATGGGGCTGATAGATAAAGGGCTGCGTAATTTGATTTCTTGGCTGCTATTAGAAACCAGGTGAGAAGTTTGTGTCAGGTGAGTTTATGTGTAGGCTCACAGAGATAAGGCTGGTAGGGTTTTCTGGAGGCATCTGTCTCAACTCTGCAATCAAAGCAGGGGCAATTTTGATGTTAGCTAAATCACATTGCTCAAAGTCATATCCTGAGGTACATGTAGGATACCCCATAGTTCTACATGGTTCAGTGAGGCATGAGAAACTGACTTAAAAAATTAGGGATTCTTTCTGCCCCCAGAGTCTTTGAGGAGGACTGGTGTCAACAGACTGTGTGTTACAGTTCATTGAACTAGAGATGCTGAGTTAGGATTTCATCAGGTTCTGGGAACTCCAGTTCTGGACAGCTAGGACTGGAAGGAGTTCTGCAAAGTCTATAGGTTTTGGTTGAGTTTGATATCACTAATAGCATACACATTATAGTGAGTCATGTAACAAATACAGGACTCCTGTGAGTGAAATGTTAATATTATTGCTGTGTCCTGCAAGGCCTGTTTGCTGAGGTGAGGAGCAATGTTCACTGGGATGAATGATTTTCTTTAGGGCTGGTTGCATTTCCTTATTTGTTAGAGGATGAGATAGATAGATAGGGGATAAGGTTTAGAAATCAGGGACTGAAAACTATTTCTTTTTTCAGTACCAAACTTAGGAAAAGCTCTGGTCTAATGGCCTCATTTCATAGCAGCCTTCATTCCTGCCTGCAGTCACTGCAGGTTTTCAGTCAGGCTGAGAGAACTGCTTCTCCTTTATCCTTAAACCGAGTCTGTCTGTTGCACTGCTTTTAGCTCCCACATCAGCCTGACCTGTTTAGCTGTTTCCTTCTGCCTGCAGCAGAGATTTTCCCCTCTGTTGATAATCTAACATGAAATTTAACCATTTGGGGTAGTTCAGGCCACAAGTAAATAAAAGACTGAATTGTTCACTGGAGCCTCTCAGCACAAATACAGTATCACAGAATATTCTGAGTTGGAAGGGACACACAAGGATCACTGAATCCAGCTCTCAAGTGAACAGCCCATATAGGGGGTTGAACCTGTAACCTTGGTGTTATTACCACCAAGTTTTAACCAACAGAGCTAATCTCAGGGTCAGTAGGTATTGACCTCCCTGTCAGAGAGGCAGGGGACGAAACTTGAATTCATCAGCTTCGGAGGTCCTCACTCATAGTGTGAACTGAAAGCTGAGCCTTCATCCTAGTTTACTGACTAACACTTAACCATAGCTCACCAACACAGAGCTGCACAATCCTGAATCCTAATTCTAACTTGTGTATGTATTAAAATGTTTGGTCATTTTCTCAAAAAAACATCCAGGATATGTTAATTTCAAAGCAGAGCAACCCTAACCTTTCTATGAGTCTATGATTCTAAGACTGGTGCTTGAGTGTTGAATGACTTGTATCTTATATCTAGAAAAGTTATTTATGGCATTGCAGTTAAGGCAGAGATGTGGGATGAAGAACGTGCTTTCTGCTCTTGGGACCTGCACAGTCATATTTATTGCTGTATATCTGGGTATATCTATACCAGTAAAATACACAAGGCCAGGATATGGGATGGATCATGATGTTTACTTGTTAGCACAGTCCCTGGCTGGGTAGAGGATGAAGTTGGCTGTCTCAGACATGCCCTGTACATGGTTGGGAATGCAACACCAAAGAGCTGGGGCTGGTGTCTAGAGATGCTGACAGGTCAAAGTGAGGGCAGGTTCCCTGATGATGCATCTTCTCACAGATTATGTGTCTGGCTTCCAGCTGAGGTCATCTTAAAAGCCAGGAATTATGAGCCTGAGGAAGGTTGTGCACAGGCAACTCTGTGAGGTTCCTGTGGCTTGGCAAAGGCCACTGTGTATTTATTTATTAGGTATTGCTAAGCAGGAAACCAGCACTCCTGTGGGCACAGGTCTCTACCTCAGCCCTTGAAGGTATGAAACATACATCTAGCTCTTCAGTACCTTCCTTATGCTGGCATATTAATTCTGACCAAATGCCCAATTAATTAAAGACATTGTTTGAATTAGCATTAGCGGTAAGCTATATTTATTCCTGAATACTGTAAGAGTCATCATGCTAGGAACAAGGTTGGTACTAGTATGAAGGAATCCCTTGTGTTTGAACCCAGGGGCACAGAGCTATTGCTGGTCTGGGTTCAAAGACAGAATTGGGGCTAAGGATTAGAAATAGAGATTCAACATGTTATTTACAGGATCCTGTAAGAGCCGTAAAGTTAGAATGAAGCTTGATTCTCACATACACATGTGGATCATAGACAGGTGATAGTTAATAATTGTTATGATAAGTTTAGGGTTAGTGCTATCCTTGGGCATTGTAAGAGCAAGAGTGATTTACCTGCTGTTGGATCCAGGCAGATCCCAAGGAGGAAAATGAGGCTGACATGTGTATGGGACAGGGAATGGTTGTGCCCCTTCCTGGGGTGGGTGAGGATTTGGGTTTGGTACAGCAGATCAGAGATGTTGCAGCATTATGGGACTTTACAAGAGAAACAGAAGTAAACCAAAAATAGATAAATAAGCAAACAGTATAGTTGCATAGGACTGTGTGCTTCAGAATGGAAAGCGGACAGGAGAGTGAGGCATGGTTTGCAAAGTGCAGAGCAGAGAGGAGCCTGTCTGGGTGCTATGTGTCCAGAACTGACTTCTTCCTTAGGTCTGTCGGCTGCCAGAATATAAAATGCATCCAGGAAGGCAATGTTGAAATTTCCAGTTCCAAGAGAAATGGTATGTTTTTGAAAAGGGGCCAGATCTAAAGTGACTGACCCTTTTTCTCTGAATGTTGGGTAGTATATTTGTGTTGCAGGGAAGTGTCCATATACAGCTTCCATAAAAGGATAAAATGGAAACCTTCATATATCACCTACTCTAAGTTTCCTGACCACAGAGGGCAATGTTTAATATTCGTGCTTTGGATGTATTAAAAGATAAAATATGAATCAAATAGCATGACTGAGGCTGATTTGTTTCAGAAGAAAGTAGAAGTTGAAACTTTCATGCATCTGCACATCAAAGTGTTATTACTGGCTAAGGTTTCTTTTTACAATTTAAGCCCATATCTGAATTGAATTTCAATGGGCTGGTTGCGTGGTGCACTCCGATCTCCATATCAGTCAAGTCTGATGAACACCCCAAAGCTCAGCAGATGGGAAAGAAAGAAGAAAAGCATGCCTAGGAACATCAAATGGGAGTGCAGGCCTGATATCTTTTGTCAGTAGAAAGAGTGTTTTAATACCCTGTCGGTCACAGTAATAACCTTAAACAAATAGATCACTTGTATTTACTTTGTAATATCAGTGCTTTTACAAGATTGACTACCTAGTGGGATTGTCTGTACAAATTCCACAGTTGTCCCCAGGCAGCTCTGTGAAGAGGACACTTTAACTCCATATGCCATAGAAAGATGCCTTCAGTGATGCTCCATGAATAAATCATATTCCCAAGGGCTGTGAGAGGATAATGGTAGAAAAACCCTGCTGGAGAGACTTGGAGAACTCCAACGAGCTGTCACGGCACCTGGCCACTTTGTGCAGGGGGGAGCACTTATATCAAACAGGCTGCTACCTGCACAGGCAGATAGCGCTGAACCTCGCCGAGCTGTGGGCAAGGGAGAGGGAAGCACCATTTACATTATCTATCAGAAGCAGCTCCCTGCCACCTGGGGCCACAGGGGTTACTGCAGAGAAAGAGGAGTAAATATTTATCTAGTGGATTGCTTCTTTTTTTCCTAATCCCCACTCTTGAGTTACAGAGGCACAGTATTCTTTTCGCTGATAAAAATTGCTTAGCAGTGATCTGAAGGTTTTATGCACAAGTGTTTTTTTTTTCTTTATTGGTTATCCATTGCTTCTTCACAGCTTCTAGGATCCCACCCTCAAACCCACGGCCATGCACAGCTATTTGGTGTATGCGGCATGTTTCTCTCAGGGAGGGTAAGGATAATTGCTTGTGATGAAAAAGTTAAATTATCACCAAGACTGCCTTGTGTTCTCTATGCTTGCTATTTTCAGCAGTCTGTGTCAGATCTGGTTTAATTTTTTTTTCATCTTTTCTGGGCAACAGAAGTTTTCCCTTTATATGAACATAAATAAACCCCTTTCAGAGTAATGATGTTTGCATAGGGGGTGTGTCAACCTACAGGAGTGTGAAGAAGTTTTATACTCAGAGAAAAACATGTGCGTCAGGATTATTCCTTCCCCACTCCCCCTGTGTGAGATCTTCTCTTTTGTTTCCATTTGAGCCAGGTGCCAGTTCATTGCTCTCAGACATTTAAAATACATCAAATGCAAGTAATAGATTGGGGTTTTTTCCTAAATGTTTTTCAGGTGTTTTGTTTCTACTATATTTTAAACCTGTTTTTCCCTGTCAGGACAAATCTTACCTAGATAAATATGTTCACAGCTCTGATTTCCTTACACTTTACTCTGTAGCACAATCCTAGCTACAGGGTCTGATTAACCCTTCTGACCATGCCAAGTGACTCCCAGAAGACTGTTGGAGAAAAATCATGATTTCTGATAGGAGAAAGCAGGAAATCAAATCACTGCTTAAAGCTTTATACATGCCAGGCACAACTGATCTGACCACACAGGCACTTGAATGGCCAGACAGATAAGAGAGATCTAGAAAGATCTAAATGCCACTCTGTCCCAAACTTCTCCTTCTCCTGGTCAATAGGAAGGAAGCCTCGGTGAGCCTAGTTTGGATACAACCCTTTACCCTTCAGGCATTTCCATGATGATGAATGAGCTTTGTATCTTTCCATTTCCCAGGTTTTCACTATTGCCACTTGCCTTCATGCAGGAAATTGTCTTTTGAAGACCTCAAGGCTGAAAACCAAACTCCATCATGTCCAAAGTGTGGCACCACAGGGAGAAGTTCCTCAAATGCTGTTGGCTGCTCATCTAGTTGATAGCTCTAGCCAAAACGTTCTGCCTTGAGGAGGCAAGAAAGGCATTCTTATTTCCCCACATCAAGCTCCCTGGGTCAAGGGAAGAGGCCAAGGAAGGAGCTAGACCTGCTCAGAGATTTCAGAGACGATTACAGAAACAATTACTGGCAGTGGACCTCATCTCATACTTCTCATTTTGTGCCTTCTAGGCACAGCTGACAGCAGGGCCAGATCTATCCAATAAGGTGCTGAAGTGGTCTACATCCTAACAGAAGCATCTTCTGCACTTTCCACCTGATCTGACAGGAGAACTGGGGAAATCTTTTCTCCAGGTTGCACTGTAAGGAACTGTGTTCTACAAAATTTCGCAGCAGCTTTGGTGCCCTAGAGTTTTGATGGCTCTGACCTTCTAAGAGATTTCTGTTTCCTTTACTTTTTGCATAGTGTAATGTTTTTTTATTTCTGTTGCACTGGAGCAGGCTTTGCACTGGTCAGGTACACAACCCATTTTACTTACACTGCGAGTAAAACTCTTAAATTGTTTAGTCAAGACATGTCTTCTCCAGAGAAATGTCTCATGGCCTGACTGTTTCATTTTGAAGCCTTGTAGCCATGAAATCTGTTGGGGCAACACAAACAGCTGTGATTACCTGACAGCTCTAGGAAATGGCACAGAGGCAAGATATGTCTGAGATAAAAGTGCTAGTTGCAGGTGGAGGCTGCAGGCAGATCTTTAAAACTTCTGTGTAACCTTTGGGCTCTGGTGAGCGCCAAAGGGAGGATGCCTTGTCAGTCTGTATCAATGAGCAGCAGTGATCTGATGCTGCTCTTCTGCCCAACTGAGTCATTCATTCTGTTAAAAGTGGATTGACCGTGTCTGCAAGTGTGATGCCATTATCCTTCCTTAATGTAACCACACTTTACACAGAGGATCCTAATAATGACGAGAGCCCTTACACTGTACATGCTGTACGTGCCCCTTCTGAGAAGCAGGTCCTGACCTGCAGTCCACGTACTCTACAGGGGGACCATGGAGAGGTGCACAGGGGGAATTTTGCACCACGGTGAACAGAAAGTCTGTCCGAAGGAGTCAGATTTTGGAGTGCTGAACCATAAATTCTTCCTCGTAGCCATGGCTGGGACAAAGGGCATTTGTGCCCAGTTATTTTGCGGTGCAGCTCACTGGGACTACAGGAGGTAATTTCAGATGCTGTTTTAGTAGTGGGAGATGCAGGGAAGTGTTAATTACTGGAGGTACGCTCGTTGTCCCATTAAGCTCTCCTTAGAGTAGGTTTGGAAATCAAAATTTATAAAATCCACTGCTTCCTTCTTTCTCTCTCATCCCTGTCTCTTGCTTGTGAATATATTAGTCCATATTGCAAGGACTTTCACAGGTACTGAGCCAGAACAGGCTGGGTTTCTCAGCCACAGATCACAATCAGATCTGTTCATTTTCCTTTTCTCCTGCAGCCTGTCCCCTCGCCTTCCTTGTGCTTTTCTACACCCTCGTCTTCCCTTTCCAATTATTTTTTTTCCAAGATGTTTTACTCATCACAGTCTCCAAGCCATTTGTTAGTGAACTGCAAAGGACCTTATGTACTCTCCCTTTTTCTTTTCCTTTTTTTTCTCTCTCCTCTTTTCTTCTCTTTTTATTCGCAAAATAACACTCCCCATTAGAGCCAATACCAGCTACAGATCCTGCTTACACATCTTGTGTATGTGTGGGTGCCCCAGTACCCTTTGTGCTACAGGTGGCTGGGGGAGACAATTCAGTTCTGCAGGACAATCCCACACTGCAAACTTATTCCTGCCATGTAGTGGTGGTGAATCTACTGATGGGATAACTTAAAATACTAAAATACCTGATGGTTATGCTTTTTTTGGTTTTGCTTCTGAAGAATGCCATAGAGGGGCTTCAGTGAGACCCAGTTAGGAAGGTGAGGCCAGAGGATGTGACTGTCAGGCAACCAGGTCAAAGCAGCAGTTCCAGGCTCTCTGAGCTCTCCTGCCACTACAGAGCAATGCTGGGCCAGCATGCTGCTTTTTGCCAATTGTGTATAATCACTGTGAGACAGTGAAGCTGTAAAAAATCAGGACTGAATAAAGGATGCCAACTTCTGAACTGCCCATTTCCCACTGCATGTGACCGGGGAAGCAGCCCTATGCTATGCTTACCCTGCAGCTGGTTTAAGTTCATTTGTGCCCTCCTGATAGCACAGCACCAAGCAGCAATGCTAGAGCAGGGAGCACTGGGCTCTTTCAGTCCTTATCAAGAAGGAAAGGAAAAAAATAAAAATGTGGACTCACTCAGATTTGCGAACTAACCTAGGTAGCACACAGCTTTAAATTCAACAGTCCTAGAAAATATCCTCATGAGATTTTTGAACAGGGAAATCAGAGATATTACAAAAAGAATTGTTTGCTTGAGGTTTCCACCAATTCTGGGCAAAATCCCATGAGAATAGTTGTTCTTGAGAATTTTTGTCTGCATTTGAACGAGAAAGAAAATATGTTCTTGAAGCGTTACATCTCTTACCACAGTGGAGTGTATCTGGAAATTCAATTCTGACACTTCCTAAAGACTGAAAAATGAAGTTGGCTGAACTCTGTGAGACTTTTACCCCTTGTCACATCCACAATGTCTCCTACATGTGGGACTGACAGTGCTCAGGTCTTCTGCCAGGCACAAGGAAACACCTCAGCCCAGAGGTGGCATGAGGAGACATTATTATGTGAGATGAGGAGTCCTTTGCAACCCATCCCTTTCATCTCCTCTCCATCTGTTGCAGTGCCCCAAAACCAAGCAAGAGACTAGACCAAGCAGCTGGTTACTGGCAGGGAGATGGCAGAAATGACCACAGCCCAACATACTCTGACAATTGGAGGGGAATAAAGAATATTCTTATCTGGTTTGGTAGAAAGGAGTTAAAAGTGCAGTCTTGTAGCTGCTCTGTGTGAACTGCTTGGGTACATTGGGTTCTGAGAATGATGGGATTTTGGGTCCAGCCTCGAGCGAGTGAGGGCACTGCTCTATGAGGAGTCAAGCTATGAAGGACTCTGGTATGGGCCATGCTGTCACTTCTGGGCACTGACCCACAGTCCCTCACCAGGCAAACAGCACTGGGGGGTGGCAGCAGCAGGTCCCATCCATGAGCCATGGACAGGGCTGGAGCCAGACACTCCTACAGGATGAGCTGAAGTGGGCTGAGGTGATGCAAGAATCTTCCTGAGAGACATAGCAACATAAGTCAATAAAACAATATACAAGATCTCCCTTGTGACAACAGGAGAGGAAATTCTGACACCTGAAGATCCTGCCTGGATTCCTCTGATGGTAACACTTCAAGGAGTGCTAGTGCTGCATGGAAGATCTCAGGGTGCAGGCAGAGGTGTCCTCTCCTATCCCATGCCTCTGCACCCTCTGCATGTGTTTCCTGGCTGTGGATGTGGCTTGGCAAATTGTTTATGCACATTTGTGCTCCCTGGGCAGCTCATTGGAGCTGCACCATTCTCAAAATCCACTTCTAAGGTGTGGTCAGACCAAGTCAAGAACTTCTAGTAAAATTTTGCTGCCTCTGAAGCTTAAACACATGATTTTCGTACAGCATAAGGTGCAGACAGATTTGATGTGGTGAGGAACGGGGTCCACACCTCTAAATGCTGAATGGGTGGGGATTTATGCACAGCTCCACTTCTCAACCAAAGACTGGGAGCAGCTGCTCTCCTCCAGCCCAGCTCAGTCCTCCCACCAGCAGCACCATGCACAAAGCAGCAGCCACCACCCCGGGTTGTGGGTGCTGGGGATGGAGGGCATTGCCTTTGGTCATGGTGCTGTGCTTAGAGTTGAGCACCTGCAGCTTTGGTGACACGACAGTAGCAGGTGTTGCACACTTATATGACCGTGCTGCTCTGAGGTCTGAACACATGGCATTTGCTGGGCACTTTCCCTCAAGGGCAAATCCCAGAATGTTTCAGTGAACTTACCAAGCATCAGTGGGGGGGATGATGCTTCAGGCAGAGCCACCATCCGAGGCACTGTGACAGCGTCCATGGTTGAGAGGGTTGTTTGCAACTAGCTCAGATAACAGAAATTTAAGATTGCTGCTGCATTATGAAACAAACAGGCATAGTTTGCATTTGATTTGCATAAGGAGTCTTGATATGACCCGAGGTATGCAAATACCTTCCAATGCAGAGGAAAAGATTTCAGGACTGTGGAGGTGTAAAAGTTGGCAAATTATGCAGCATTATGGAATAATACTCCATTTTTGTGCAAATTGAGGAAAAACAGCTGTTAAGCATGTCAGTATTTGGGAAGGCTAATTTTCAAGCAGAGGAATAGAAAGCGTTGCTGTCACATACACAGAGAGGAAAGGAAGTGAATGCAGCAATGAACAAGGGAGAGAGCCTCACATTGTCATCCGAAGGAGAATAAAAGGACTAAATCCTTATTTAATCCTTGCAGAGTTATTTAAAACAGTAAAAATAGTGTGTCTCAGAGGGGATTTAAAGTGGTTACAGAGAGTGAGTTGAATTACAAAGTTAACATTTGAGGGTTTTATACTTATTTGCAGGAGTAAAGCAAGTAACTCTTTTCCACAATTCTCTCTTTTTTTAATTGACAAAAACATGCACATCACATGCTTATCTTACCAGTATTGGTGTTCTTTAAATCCAGAGGGTGAAGCCCAGCCTCATCCCTGTCCCCAGTGCTTATCCTGCAGAACTTCCCAGCCCTCCCACTTTCTTATACCCCATTTTCTAGAGTCAAGGAAGGAGTTGAGTCTTGTCTTCTAACTACATCCCTGTTCCTCTCAGTCCTTCCTTCTCCCAGGACTAGTATTCCTCAGGCTGCTAATGATCCCTTGTGAGAGACTAAAATGTTAAATAAATGGCCATTTGCAAAAGCAGTGGGTGTTTTGGTGAAGATGTGCAAGGTAGCAGCCCAGGAGCAGAGGCTGCAAGCTGGGTTTTGAGCCAGACAAGGGAGAAGGCCAGTAATGATGGGGCAAAACTGGCTCAACTATGCTGACCTGAGAGGCAGCTATCATGTCTTAGGAGGTGTCATAAACCACCTAAGACCCCTGAAGCACCCTCAGACTCTTTTCTGAGGCCTTCCACCTGAGGGCTGCATGTGAATCAAAGTTTTACTTCAAACCCTGTAAAATTCCCAATCCAAGGGAGGTACCTGGGCATTCCCACATGAACCTGAAGCTGAACTTTGTGTTTCACAGGCTTCCCTCATTCCTGACAGATCAAGACTGTGACCATCACCTTGGTCAAGGGACATCAAAATTGCAACCATCAAGTCTCATTGCTGAATGAGGAAGCGATAGCTTTCTACTCTTATCCTTTATTTCTCTTTTTTTCTCATAATTTTATGAAGTGTTATTTCCATGCGTTTATATTGCTATAGTTCTAAAGGTAATAACCAAAATGGCTACAGACTCCCTTTCCATTGCAACAAAATTGTTCCAAAATAAAACTGACATATATATTTATTTATAAACACCAGTCGCTTAGTGTCATTTCATTCTAATCCATTCCAAGGGATCTATTATTAACAAGAACCTTAAATGGCATTTGCTATATCTATATCATCTATATCTCTCTATATCTATATATATATTTGTGTGACATATTGCTCACATTAAGAAATAAAAAAACCCACCAGCAGATGTAGGAACTAGAAGATGCTGGCTGCAATCCCCTTGGAGCAATGAAAGTTCAGGGTCTTACTTGGAACAAACCCAGTTAGTTTTCTCCCCTCCACCTGGCACCTTCAGACACACAGAGGAATCCTGCCCAACGGTGTGTTACCCAGCCTTGGCTGTCTCAGCCTCCCTGTTCTTGGCTGCTCAGCACTGTGCTGGCTTTGTTTCTGCTAAGGCTTGGCCAACAGCACTCTTTGGCTGGGATTTGCTAGCAGAGCTGCCTCTGAAAGCTGGGGAGGGTGGAGAACCTGGCTCCATCTGTCCTCATGGTTAGTCTGACAAGAGTTGCTCCTGTAGGAGGACCAACTGAAATATTGTTTCTCCAATTTATCCCCTGCCAGCTTTAATTTTTCGTGTTCTATCTATGTTATAACTTAGTTGATGTAGCAGGTGCTTTTTAAATAAAGGGAGAAAACTACTGCTTCCTGTTCATTTTGTGTTTGATAACTTCTCGGCGGATAGATTCTGCCTATGCCATCCTTAATAGAAACTGGATTTGAGAGATCTGGTGTAAGATCACAGGACGAGGTATTAGAAAAGGGCTCATCCTCCAGGCAACCTCAGTCTTTTTCCTCATTAGGCAGGACTAGCCTTTGTATATGTGGTCACTCAATGGTTCAACTAAACCCAAGCAACTGATCACATGGCAGGAAATGAGCTCTTCCTTCAAAACTGAGGGTGGGGAGTAGGTTGATTTATTTTTTAAGGACACACTGGCACCCCAAAAATGCCAAAAAATTGTATCTGAAATACAGCCAGTGCAGTTACCTGTTCATGTTCTTCACTGTTTTACTTCTTGTGGTTGTGGATTGGGAAGTGCATTATTTTTTTACATGTCCACAACATGGCAGAGTTAGTTGCCTTACAGCATGCCCTTGCAGCCTGGGATGTGAGAGTATAAAGAGGACAAAGTCATGTTTGCCTGTTTTAGAATGCAAAACTTCACAAATGAAGTGCAACATTCAGCAGTGGATAGCTCTTTGGAGCTCTGTATACCCAAGTAACTCTGAGTCTGTTCATTCAGTTCAGCCGGAGGCCTCAAGCAATTGATATTCCTCTATAGTTGTCCACAGCCATGTTGAATTTCTTGGCAAATTTTGATTTTAAGTGGGATGTTAAGGATCCTTGTGCCGCAGCCCGCTCTAGTTGCACAGCTGATGGAGGTGGCAGGACAGGTCACTGGGCTCTGGCCCAGATTTGTCAAAATAGCATTGGGCGTGCAATGGATGGCAGAAGACTTCTAGATATGCTGGACATGCATGAGCAGATTTTACTCTCCTCTTCTGTAGTGCAAGACATCTCCTGCTCTTCTTCCTGTTCTGCCCTTACTGGATGAAGGGACAGAGAGAGCTGGCTGAGTGGTAAAAGGGCTGCAGGAGGTGAGAGGGTGGCACTGGGGTGATGGAGACAAGTTACACCCAGGTGGGGAATGACTGTCAGGGATGAGGATGTGTTAGAGGAGGTGATGATGTACAGAGCCAGAAAGGGGCAGAAGGGTTCAGCTGGCAGGTGTGAGAGAGAATTATTAAACTGATTGCAGAAAGGGGAGTTGCATTGTCGGGGAGATGGGGTGCGGCAGAGCTGATTGTAAGGAGAGCAGATACAGACGGCAGTGACCAAATGATCAAGCAGAGAAGAAGCCACAGAGGAAAGACAACAGGAGATAGGAATACAAAGGTGGGGGAGGCTGAAGTGGCTTGTAGCTGAAGGGACCGATTTGGATACAAGAAGAAGAAGAAAAGCAAGGATCTGACAGGGAAGGATGG
Source organism: Campylorhamphus procurvoides (assembly GCA_013396655.1). Lineage (NCBI taxonomy): Eukaryota > Metazoa > Chordata > Aves > Passeriformes > Dendrocolaptidae > Campylorhamphus > Campylorhamphus procurvoides. The sequence goes on from WBMV01007734.1 coordinate 141,147, forward strand.
AAAGAGGAAAGACGAATCTGTGTTTAACAATGTTTCTGAGTGGCTTCAGGAGGACTGCGGTGTGTCTCGTCCTACACCCAGCACTGGCCACACTTCTGAGCTAGCAGACACACCGGGGACAAATAACAGCCTGCCAGCAGGAAGCACCTCTGCTAGGTGCAACATCTTCCGGTGTGTTTGCCTGGACACTGGTAATTTAATCTCCACCAAGATCCTATACTGCAGTCTCATCCAGCCCCCTGTCAGGTTTATGCTTATGAAGTATACATCACCCAAAACATCAACATCTCCATTTCAAACACGTATTGGCAGAAACACTAATCAAGGGATTAGTGGAATATTTGATTTACTAAAAAGGCCTAACAACTTCTTAGTGTTTTCAAATTGAGCTTCGGGGTCTGTATTTTAAACTAAAGAGGAACACTGGTACAGTTTTCATTAATAAAATACCAGTGTATATGGGTTGCTACTGGCAAAGAGAGAAATGACTATGCAAGAGATATGCTTTTATTTTTTTTATATACTTATTCTAAAATTGACCTGACAGCTTCTAGCTATTCCTTGGTGACAGATTTCAAACTATTCAAACAGATAATTTTCAGCTCTAGCATTTCTCTTTGGAACCTTATGCAAAAATTTTTCCACAATATTTAGCATGTCAAAGGCTGTCTAACAGCTCCAAGCCTTGCTTGTAAAATACATGCACACAAAAATGTAACAAGAATGTGTTTTGGCAATAAGCTTAAATCTCAAAGAAATGTTCCAGAACCTTGATTAATTAAAGACAACCCAAGTGTTACCTCCAGCCCGCACTGCTACATCATTAAGCAGCCTAATTAATACTAGGACATACTGAAACAAGGGAGGTATTTTGGATTTTCAGTTACTAAGGGAAACCTAAGTGCTGTCTGTTAAATGCTTTGGCCTCCTTTTCTTGTAGAAAATGTGCTTTATAACTTCCCCATATGCTCCTGCTGTTCTCTCCCTGATGGATGTTGCTATGGAAGCAAACTAGGGGAAAAAAAAATCAAACAGCTAATAATGTTTCTGCAAATGATTGCACAGGTGGAGCTGAAAAGTACAGATGACACAGGTTAGTTAAGCAGGGGATTTGAACTGCAGCAACAATTTGAGGCCAAGAATCAAAACACACTTTGTTTCCTTTTCTTTTTACATCAATATAGTGAAATTCCAAATTTCTGCAGGCTTTTGAGGTTTATTTTACTCTTTATTAAGAAAATTTTTTTCAGAAAATTTCAGAGATGCCCGAAAATAATAATATAGATGGAGGTTTAGAAAGCAGGAGAAAAGCCTGGGTACACTGCTAGTGGATGGCATAGTCTTGGAGAATATAGGTCCCTTGAGGCTATGGGATAAAAACTTCTGTCTTTCACTCAAATGAAAATTGGTCCTTCAGTTCCATATCATATTTGAATATCATTATAACAAGAGGGGAGGATGTTGTAGGGACAAACCTGCAGCACGACTGTCTTATATTCCTTCTCAGGAGTGTAAGTTTTTCGATATAAAGCATACCCAAGAAGTGTTATGTGAGTGGGGAAATGCACCAGCATGTTGACATAGACCATTTAGTTAAGTACTGAAAATGGGAATACAGAGAGCCAAGGAGTGAGAGTGATACAGCTCGCACCTGGCATCTCTGAAGGCTCCTGGCCAAGGCCAGCCAGGTTGGCAGTGTGTTCAGAGCACAGAATAGGTAGCTACTTTATATATTGCTTGCTTGCTTTTCAGTCCTGTTGGCTGCTGCTCTCCTTGACTCTGTGACACTGAACTTGTCTTTAGCATTGGTGAGTCTTAGATAAACTTACTCATATGGACCCTCTTCAATCTGGCTCATGCAGCTTCGTCCTGTGTCTGGGCATCCATCCCTCTCTGCTAACAGCTTACAGCCTGTGTGTTCTTCCCCAGACTTCTTTAGCCATGTTTAAAAGTGCAGCTGCACCACCTGAATGCTTTGGGATGGGGCAGATGGCTGCAGACATCCTCTGGCCTAGAGCTTGGTCCCCACAAGGCCTCCTGAGACCATGTTTCAACATGAGGAAGGGAAGAGAGTTCACTGCCAGGGCACATTTAACCAGAGGCCATTAGTCTCATTCTACCATATTTTTAAGTTTTTGGGGGTTCTGTTGCCCACCAAAATATGAGGTATATTAGTGATGCCTGCTTTTGGTGCTGGTGTGTGCTGAGAGCTGGGGTCCTCCCCCTGGGAACTGGTCCATGCTCATCACCTTGCTCTACACGCAGCTTTTCACTGAAGATGCTGCCAAGCAGAAGCTCATGTCTCAAGTACCAAATCATGGGCCCATACATGTTTACTCTTAAGAAATGTCCCTTTCATGCCAAATCTCCTTATGAAACTTTTAATGAAAATGATGTCCTGTCATCCTGTCAAAATGCAAATTTTTTAACTATTTGTATCGAGAGATGGATTTCAAGTCAGGGAAAGGTCAACTCATCCACTCAGTCCTCAGCTAAGTGTGGGACAAGTAACTAAGTGCCTGGAGGACTCCTTCACATCCATGTGTGCTACCACATGGCACAAGGATGAAGAAAAAAAGAATCAAAATATTCAAGGATAAAAGCACCTGTTGCCCATATGTACCTGGCAGGTACTGGAACACAAGCATAGGTGAAGGTGCACAAGTGTGGTCCATACCCACAATTGCACAAGTCTTGCTTGGCACAAAATTTGGCCAGCCATTTAGGGAACAGGGCACGAATCACTTAATCCAGGCAGCCTTACTTGTGCTAGTAGTCAAAGTTCTGGGGAGAGACTGGATCCAAACTATGTAGCTTCATGCAGTTGGTGTTCCATCACCACACTTCTGCACACCCAGGTCCATGTACATGTTTTTCTGTTGGTGTGTCCCATTTGCATGCACTGCACGTGTACACAGATGTAAGCACATAGCTAGCTACTTCTAACACTGGGTTAAAAACAAGTTTCCCAGCTCCTGCGGGGTTACAAACAGGGCTGTCCTGGTTCTTGATATGTGACAGTCCTGACTTGACTGCAGAAGAGACCTGATCTAGGCTATTCCATCCTCTTACACTGCTCTTGTGAGAGAAAAATCCCTTACCCCTCTTTTTCTCCGAACGGAAAAACTTTCCAGCCACTTGCTTTGATTATTTTATCTTTTTCTGCTATGTGTGTGTTCTTGAAAGGAGGGACAGTGCACTGCATGTAGCCACAGTCGCTTGATATTCAGGCGAAGTTCAGAGTTAGTGAGGCGCCTCTAGAGCAGCTGCAAAAGGCCGAATATAAATATGAAGAGCTGCCGAGATTCATGATTGCACCTGACTGTCCTGCTGCTTTACAGCCACTGCAAATTAATTCTTTCTGCATGTGAGCAACTAAGTCAAGTCACTTAAACTACTGGCTTCCTGCTGTCCTCTTAGGAAAGGAAATAGATGATTTGCACTGTAGGGACCTAGTCCATGCCAAGGGAGCCACCAGCTACTCTGCTGTGCCTTTCCATGACTGTTGGAGCCAGACAGGGAAGAAATTTCAGTTTAAAGTTCAGCTCCTGTATAACCCTTGATAAGGTTCAGTTACAGTCTCTGGGCCAGCATTCCCTGGGCACACAGAGGGAGCATGTGGGATCTGCTCCCTTGTCCTGGTACAGCTCCAAGCACAGAAGTGCAGAGGAAACAACCATATATTTTTCCATGGCTTCACTGGAGCGTGCTGGCTGCAGCTGGGACATCAGGGAAAAGATAACATTGCCTGTTTGGGGAGAGGCATTGTTCAAAATGGCAAAAGCTGCTGAAGAAGCTGCTGCTGAATGCCTGGTGACACAGCAATGTCCTCAGGGCCCCATCTCAGGAGGTGCAAACTCCAGCTCCCACACATCTCAGCCATGCTGCTGTCACACAGTGAACCATGCTTCTCACCCAGTGAACTGTGCAGTATTGATGGAGGGATCACCCTCTTTTCCTTTCTGGAGTATCTGATTTATAGGCACATACATCCACAGCACTGCAGAGGCCCTGTGCAGCATGACATTTGTGGTGCAGTATAAATAATTCCTGTAATGTATGCAAAGCTCTCAAAATGCTAACTTTTTATTTCAGTCTGTGAAAGAGAATTATATTCTCTCTTGGGTTGGAGACATTATTATCAGAGTTAATACTGTCAGAGAGAAATATCTCGTGTGTCTCTGTCCTGTGCTATACCCCTGGGCATTCTGTTGTGGGGGGAAGATCCTCCAGCCTCCCTGACACCCAGGTGACCCCTGTTGCCTGTATGAGCATCACTGAAAAATCAGCCCCACTGCAGTATGCCAAATGTGGTGTCTTCTATGTCAGTTGGCAGCAACTCCCCACGTGTTCCTGCTCCTTCAAAGACATCTTTGGATAACACCAGTGGCAGGCAGCCACTGCAAATTGGGAAAAAGGAATACAGATGGCTCCACTGGGGTCCATGCTGAGCAGTCAGGACTCAGTTACTCAGCTGACATATCTGTGAACTGAATCCCATGCTTAGAAATAGGGGTAGAGTCCAGGCTGACACCTAAAGCATTACTCAGTCCTTCTCCCTTGCCAAGACCGAAGGTCCACTTGAGACAAGAATCAGGTCCATTTGAGACATTCCTGGTAGATATTTTAAAGACTTTTTAGTGGGTGCTGATGCCTCATTAAATGACTGCCTAATATGCCTGGACAGTCTAACTCCCTATAATAGGTATTTGCTATTTAGGACATATTACTGACCAATCGTTTGATCTTGTCAATATGATAGAGCCAAGAATCCAGGACCTCCCAATTCCCATGATCAGGACTGATACACTGAGTAGGACTATCACCAGAGCTTTGTGTCCTGTTGAGAAGAGGACTGGAGGGGTAGGTGGAAGAGCCTCAGATTTCACATTTGTTCCCTACATCCCTGGAGAAGAGCAGTGTTAGGTGTCCTGCACCTCCCTCAGGGATAGCTTTTTTTCTACAAAAGCCAAGGGGAGACAGAGAAGTGTCTAACTCAATGAATTCATGCCTTAAATGGCCTGCAACCTTCATCCAGTTATGGAGTCTAGCTGCTCAGAGTGGCAGTGCCTTTAACCACTTCTGGGATCCAGCAGAGCACATCTCACCTAAAGGAAATTAATGTAAAATTGAATATTAGCAGAAAATTTGATGATATATTCATCTGAGTGTTATGGACCTGGTTGAATACACAATGCCACACATATATATGTGTGTCCATTTGTTTTTAATGCCTCTGGCAATCATATTTCTGCTTGACCCAAGTTTACTTTATTTGCAAAAGTGAAAATGCTATTATTGCTGGCCATAAAATTATTCAGCCCTTTTATGCATAACTATAGGAGTTGAAGTGGTCCACTGGTTTTCAATGATGCAATCAAAGATTTGTGTGCAAACAGTGCACGAATAAGTGTTCTTGTTTCTCAGATGCACTTTTTCTGTCAAATACGAATGAATTTGCTGTCTTGGCAGAAGTGGCCTTTACAGAAGCTTTCCCAAGACTCCCCTGCATTAAAAATCCACATTCTGTCTATTGTCTGAATAAGGAATTTTTTCATCTCTTAATCTTCTTGAATGGAATTGTTTAAACAACAGGCTGTACTGAATTTTCCTGCAACATAAAGAAATCTCAAAATTATTCAAAAAAATACCTATAATTTTAAAAGAGAAATCATCCTTCTTTTTCAACTACTTCATCAAACTAAGATCAAAATCTGACATCTGCATAACATTACTTTCTATGGGTAGATTTAGTGAATGTATTATGAAGAGAATTAGGATAAATACTAGGATCTGTATATATTGATACTAGAATCAAGATATTGAAAGCACACCCCAAATCTACAAGTTTACAATCTTTTTTTATTTTCCTTGCACCAGTTTAGCCATGAGGAAAAATTTAAACTGGACCTCATGCTCCTAGCAAGGGTGGAGCACTGTACATAGCATTGTACACAGCATAGCATAAAAATGTACGTTGTTAAAGGCTCGTACTTGTTTTCCCACTTTCATTATGGAAACATGACAATAAAGGCCTGAGGAGGTGGATCTTGCTGGAATTTTTTGGTTAAGGCATTTCCCTTAGGGCAAGTTTGGGTTTTTTCTCTTCTTTGTTATTTATTAATAGGAAAATTCCTAATATTAACATGGTACAGCTATTTCTACATCATGAAGACAAGCAGTTGGAAGATGTCCCTTACTTCTGGCTAGGATGTAATGTTACTGCTCCATTTAAATTTGATGTTCAATTTATGACTGTAGAGGGGAAAAATAGAAATCCTGTTAAGAAATGATTAATAGTCAAATCACAGAGATGAAATACAAACTTCTAAAACTAATTAATTCATTATCTTACCCTAACTCTCCAAACGACTGTAACAATTAGAGCCTAATTCCTAATGGCTGGGACAAAGAGGTGACATGTACCCTTGGAAGAGCTGAGGAACAAAACTTTTTGTGTTCCACTGGCTGTCCCTGAGTCTTCTTGCTCAGAAGGCAGAGCTCAGTAAAAAACAACATAGTGCTTTTGAGGCACAGCAATAAGATTTTTTCCTTGAATCAGCTGATGACCTTATCTGTTCACTCTGGCGCCTCTCAGCCTTCAAAGCATGAAAATGAGTTCAACATACATGACATCTGTATAATACTTCTCACTGAATAAATGTGCTGTCAAGTATGTTGCTCAAGTTTCCATGTCTCTTTACAAAGCCATTCCTCGCCTGTGGAAAGCAAACTGCCTTCACCAGATGTGCAAGCCATGCCTTGCAAACATCACTCCTTCCACCAGTAACACTTATTTGATGCCATGAACACACAGGCACCAAGGAGCTGCAGCATGCTGGGTGCCATCCCACACCACAGCTCATCCCTACCTCTCCTCCCCAGATCAGAGGAACACGTCTGGGACCTTGGGCTTATTCAATGCCTCTGAAGAGCAAGGAAGAAAAGTCTGACATTTTTCTGGAAGAAACCCAGCACAGAAAGAATCCAATCACGATAACTGAAATTTGCAGCGAAGCAGGCAGAAGTAGGTCAGGCCTGATGCTATTTGCAGACTGCTTTTCCAGACAGTAGGGAAAAGTCTAATTAGTGCAAGGGTTGAGGTTAATGTAGGTGGCTATGATGCCATATCACCCATTCTCAAGCAGACTTTTGTATTTGACCTCCCCCAGTGATGCCTGCATGCTCTCAGAGTTTACTGTAACATGAAGGGCTAATAAGCCATTCTTTCCCTATGTATTCCACCCAGGTAGCTGTTGCAAAGCCTTGGTGCTTGCATTATTCCTTTCTGCCCCCCTGCAACCAGGAAAGTTCCACACAGTCTATATCCACTAGGAAACTGAAGTCATGTTTTATACTTTACATTCACCAACCATGTAAATGTCATGTTTGGGCTCAAGTCTGGTTTGATTTAAGACTCAATTTGTCTTCATAAAAGAAAGTTTACGGTTGTGCTTTCCTATTTGGCATATAATCAAAAGAGGGGTGTTAAAACCCTCCAGGAAGAGCCATGTCCAAAAACACTGAACTTAGACAATGGGGATAAGGAACCTTAAAACACAGTGTGGATATTTACCCCCAGCAAATTGAAGTGTCCAACCTTTGAAGCTCCTCTGTGTAGGCTTATATATAGCATCGAAGGTAATATTAACAAAGAACCATATGCTAATTGCCTTCCCGAGGAGCTCAGTGTGAGGGCTGCAATGTATTTTAACTCAAGAGAGCAGTTTGAAGGGCTGCCCCATTCCAGCTGCCTGCATGCATGGCAGAAAAGCAGTGAGGCTAATCCAAGCAGGCATCCTGCCTAGTAGTCTCAGGGTTATTTTCTCAGGTTATTTTCTGAGTGTGTTTTCTGGGATTGCAATGGTGTTACATCTTTGCAGTGCACTGGGGTGTGCTGTGGATATAGCAATAGCTTCTTGAGACACAGCTCACCCTGAACCAGAGATCACTCCTGTTTTCACCAGGAAGCTCCTGTTGCCCTCAGGAGACAGGATTTGATAAGCCTGGACTACATTTTGGGCTGAATGAATTAAAAATGGGTGATGTGTAAATAAGTGGGTGTTAGTTCAGGTGTTACAAGGAGGTAATTAGGGTTTTGCAAAGAAGTAGATCCAAAATATGAAAGCCATAACTCCCAAGCATGGTTGGCAGATGGGTCATTACCCTTCAAAAATTGCTGAAGCTTCAGTGCCGATACCAACTTCATGATCTACTTTGGTTTGTTATATATTTCTCAGATGTCACTGTGGTGTGTGTTTAAATAAGATTCCCATTCCAAAAAGTTCATTTATGTGGTATTTATATGGCAGAGACATCTGTCTCTTTCTTTTGTGAGCCTGGGTTCTGGTTTTGATTTAGTGTATAGGGTCCCTTTAGTGCCAAGAAAACGCTCTATTCCTCTCTGGCAGATAAATTCTGATGATTGCTCACATTCTGTTTTCTTATGAGAGGAGACATTTTAATATTGCCTTCTCATCCATCAAACCTCTTCTTCATCTCAGGGAGGCAAGTATTGTTTGGGAAGTGATTTCTTGTGTCATTTTCTAAAGGTGAATTCCTCCTGGCCACCACTTTTAATCATATTTTAATGACAAAGGGCTTGCAGAGGCATGATGTAATCAAAATATGTCTTTGCACATCTTCCCAAGGGTTTTGCCACAGTTGGACTCAGCCTGCTTTCCCTGTCCCTTGCCTAGCAATCCTGGAGAGGAAGGGAAGTGTGCTCTTCAAGCTGTATGTTTTGCAAGCTCAGAGTTGGCTACTCACTCAAAATGTAAAGCAGAATGTAATTCCTGGAATCTGTAAGTCTCACCTCAGGAAAAGATGTGTTTTTACATTCATAACCACCAAAGGCATTTAATTTCTTACAATGAGTCTGCAGTTCACAGTAAATAGCTATTTGTCCGCATGTCCAGGGAACAATAAGATTGCAAGTGCTTTCTGCTGGCAGGAATCAAGTATCTTGCTTTTGTCAGTAGGTATTTGATATGCAGGAGCAGCCACACAGATGGCAATAGCAGCCTTATACCACTCCTGTGCACCTGGGCCACCCCATGGGTGAGCAGTAGCAGGCTCTGGTTCTGCAGCCTCCAGAGACAGGTGACACCAAACACTGCTGTTCTTAAACAAGTGAAAAATACTGAGGCTAGGGACAACCAGAAATGTGCTTCAGCACAGTTTGTGTCTGGGTTGCATCTATTTTTCTTCTGTCAGGCTCCATTTTAGGCACTTTGAGCAAAGCATCTTTTTTGTGTATTGCATTTTCTAGACAATGGTGTGTTTGACTCAGGAATCAGAGCTCGTGCTGGCTACTGGCCAGGAATTACAGAGAGTACAGTTAGTGGGTAGTCAGTCCTTAAACAATATTGAAAAAAACTACCTTTGTTTCTGAATCTCAGTGCTTCGTGCCTTGGCCAGTGCTGGAGGAAGGGCACTTGGGCCTCGGGAGGTGTCAGGAGGCATCACTGGCTGCAGAGGTGCATCTAAGAAGTGTGTCGCTCATTCTTCACCACCCCACTAGTAGCTGGTGAGGATCAGTGTGACAGAAGAACTTGAAATATTTTGCTGCTGCATCCTTTGATCTCTTTTTTGCTGCTCTTTTTCAGCCCCACTGCAAATAAAGCCCTGAACTTTATTCCTCTCTTAACCCTAAACCTAATTTTAACCCTAAACCAGCTGGGGTTGAACTGGCCATTACTCATACAAAATACTTCTCACAGCTACCATCTCTGAAGCCTCTGCTCCCCTTTTTCAACCCCATTCCAGCCTCACTGCTCTGGAAGTACTGGCATCTCTTTCTTTCAATGCTGATCCTAAACATGGGTTGAGTTCTCCCAGACTTGCATTAGAAAAAAAAAAATTGCAGGCTTTCTTTTCCCCTAGCGATAGGGCTAGAGAAGGGTTAGCATTAGGGATAGATGTAGAGTAATGGTCAGAAATGGGTTAGGGTTTAGAATAGGGTTGATGGAAGAGGAAAGCTCTTGCTTTGCCTAGTGAAATACTGCTTTTGGACAGGTTCCTAGTGGCTTCCTTGCTACTAAGATCCCCTGGGAAAATCCCCTTCCAGTACCCTGCAAGGAGATGATTATTTCATAAGAGAATGAGGTGGTGCATTCCCGTAAAAAATAACTTGTTTCCTGGTTTTGTTCCAAGTACAGATGAAGCACAGATAGATTTATTATGCTGCCTTGTAAGCCTTCATTTGAGCATTGGTCACTTCATCTTAAGCCATTTTTCTTTCTACATTGCCCCTTTCCTGGCCCCGGGCACAGAGAGCTGTGAAGGGCACCCGGACAGGGAGCTTGTGCACATCAGCGCAAGGTTGGTGGAGCAATTCTGTGCTCCCTGACTCTGCAGAACAGCTTTGTGTGCAACTGCTTTGCTTGATCAAAACAGGTCTAGTATGATTATGCTGGGCTGAATGCTCCCAAGAACGGTATTCCGACTACAGCAGTGACTGAGATGCTTATGCTGTAACATCCCTGAGGGTGTAAGTATTTGGGGAGCAGAGGTTTCTCTTACGGTACAAAACCCTTCTCTGAGCATAGTGACTGAGAAAACAACAAATGGAAATGTGAAAAGTGTATTAACACAATCACAGCAGGCTGCATCTCTTCCCCCACAGGTGCTGGGAAAAAAAATAAATCTGAATAGAGGGGGCTGGATTTCTTCCATCTGCACTGAAGAACAAGTGCACAGTCCTGAACCCAGCATGGTGACATGCTGTAGGCAGTGTTGGAAAGCCAGCTGTTGCCATGTCATATCTGTTTTTCCCTTATTCTTGCAGGTCATCAGACTCTTTGGATTTTGCAAACAGGCTCCCTTGTTTTGTTTTTTTTTTTGGTGTGTTTTCATAATAACCCATATGAGCGCTTTGGTAGATTGCCACTGTGATTTTTTCCACTTAGGTAATTGTTTTTTGATACTTCAGTTCTGAAGTGCCATAAAACCTAGATTAATAGTATAATGGCAATTTGGAGAGCTGTGACATACACGCAGTAGGTGTCCATGAAGTACAATTACAATACTGAGCTAATCAGTACTGCATTCAATTGACTAAATTCTCACCTTTTAAATGGCAGTAAAAAACCCTCCACATAAGAAAAATTAAGAATGATGCAAATGCAGGGAAAAGTCAAGGCTAGTTCATCTATTTCAATGGGCAATGTGTCAGCGCTGTCCTGTTGATTAAAGCCACTACTATTATTACACACCACGCTTCCCAGCTCTTGCAGGTTTAAGGGCACAGGAAGGTAACACACAGCTCCTAGTGGATGAGTTTAGGATGGGATGGGCATAGATGGTGCATGGGAGTTGGCAGGGATGCTGGATACTCACACCCTCAACATCACCCAGGTAAAGTTGCTTTCTTTGAGACCTACTTCACCAATTTTCATACAAGGTATGGATGATGCACGTCTTGCATTTCTATACACCATCTCTAAAGATCTTAGACTTTTTAAAATGGGCTTCCTTAACCTCGCATGTCACATCAGTACATGCTCAGCAAATCTGAAAGTAGAATGCACATCAGATAGTTCAAACAAGTCTTGGCTGACCTCAAAGAGTACATTAGGTTTAAAGGGAAAAAATGTTGCCTCCTTGACTCATTTCTTAGGGTTTTTTTCTATTTTAATTTTAAATTTTGTGTCAAAACAGAGTAACTGTCAGAAAATGTCCCCCTCCACCTGTCTCTCTTCCAAATATTGCCTGTATTCAAGACACAATGGTGCGGAGTGACCCTAATGAAGTTTTATCTCTTGATATATAAGAACTTTATTCATGCTAAGCAGCAGTTTTAGCGTAGTGGTTGTGGCCATGCCAGGCACACTGGCTGCTCTTTAGCTATTGCACTCATTCTGCACTGTTGACCAGCCGCTGTCCCAGCTCTGCTGCTCTAAAGCATTTGAGACCTTATTAGCAGGTCATCACTCAATATATGGACACTCATTTCTTTGCTAGCTTTCCATCTCTGTGCCCAGAGAGACCCTTGAAATTCAAATACCCCCCATGATTTTTGATCACAGGCACTCTCTGCCCGTGAGTGAGGTGGCATAGACAAAATAATCCTTGGTGTCCAAACCCTCCATTTCAGAATTTTCTGAACTCCAGTGGCATAGGGCTCTATTGTGAAAATCGACTAAGAAAGGCTTCACTGAGTTAAGCACATCAAGAGAAAATAAAGAATGAGGCCCTGGTTTCATCCACAGAAGCTGTCATGATTTATTTGCTGTCACTTGAATCTCCATTAAAAGGCTTGCTGCGACTTCACCAATTTCTTTCCGTTCTGATTGTCTCATCCTCTGCTGATATTTGAGGCCTGGCTTGTTATATCTGAATTTGAAAGATACGTAGCCACCCGAGCCTGGCAGCATGCTAGCATTAACTTCTCCTACCCGATGGGCTTTTGCTGGTCCTTTATGGAAGATGAAAACGGATGAATCAACTTCAGAGGCTTTCTGGATTGCACAAAACCCATCCTTCTTCCTACCCAAGTAAAGCAAGAAGTCCTGCTAATGAACCCATCGAAGGAGGGCTCTGTCTGCTGCTCTGTGGCAACCACATCCAGAGCAGCTGTGAACTTTTTGAGCAGCCATTTCTAATTTGGGAAGCCTCAGATTTATGTAGCCATTTTCTTGTTTTAAAAGAAGAAGTCAATACGTATTCACAGTTTGACCCCCATTAAGGGCTAAAGTGATGCCACGTTTCACCAGGAGAACGTTAATGCTATCAATTTTTCAGCTTTCCTACTATATTTTCAGCGTGTCATGTCCCTTCATATTTAGCATGTGCTGAGGGACCACTGGAATTCAATTACTGCCGGTCACTGCTGTTTATATTGATTTATAGATCATCCATTTTGACAAGTTCATTGCCAAGCTTTAATATGCCTTAATAGCTTTATTGTTTATTAATAGTAATGCAGTGGTCCAATCTCCAGCCTGCATTAAATGTCAGCCCTTTCTTTCAGTGGCGGGCTGTGGGCTGCGGAGGATTGGCAAGCAGGTGGCCACGACCGACTCCACCCGCCTCCTCCTGCCCAAATGCCACTGGCATCAATTCCTTTTCGTAACAGCCTCCACAGATTTCCTTCAGCACCTCCAGTAAGGAATTAATATGAGATTTGTCTAAGAGTTGCTTGTCAGGAGGACTAATGTGCCCAGTTTTGCCAACGGGGTTTTGGCAGTGCTGCTGTGAGTGGCACTGCTGGTGCTGTGGTGCCTCCAGGCACAGGGGAGCCCTGGCAGACACCACGCCTGGCTCGGCACACAGACCACACCGCACCCTAAAAACAAGGTGGATTAACACTGCCACTGGTTAGCATAGCTGAACAGAGTAACATAACCAAGACTATTATGGGGAATACGGAGGTGAAAAGTGTATGTGCATCACGGGGCTTTTTTTATGTCAAGCTATGTAGGGTTTTATAATGAGGGCAGAGTTCACTGGCAATTATTGCTTAGGAAACTTTCCATGGATAGCTATTTTTCTTTCTTTTCTTGCCAACTGGATATTTGAAATATCAATTTACCATAGGAAAAATCCTCCTCAAAAGCAGGAGTCCCCAGGCACCATAGGTCAGGGCTATTTCAATGCAACTGTGCTGTAAGAAAAAGGAATGTCCTCAATAGTAATATAATGTCTTGTATTTCTTGGGCATAAGCTGTTGCACATTGGTAGGATACGAGATGAACAGTAGCACATTTCTGACTATTTTCTGCCTATAAACACACCGGCTACATTTTTCAAATGAGGCTGTAGCTGTTCCTCCACGTGTGGGTTTGTGTGCTTTCCCCACATCACTGTCAGCCGCCTTTGCAGTGCTGAGCACAGCGCTTTGTTTTTCAGGGCTGTTTGCAATCCCTGGGTGTAGCAGAAGAGCGCTGATGCAGCTCTGGGGTGCAGGGCTGAACAGTTTACCCAAGCTGGGGAAACATGAGGTGCAAATCCTTTCCCATAAAGCAGCCATCAGCAGCTCAGGTTCCATCACGCAGCATTGCTCTCTCCTGTGAGCTGCTGACAATGGCAGCCAAGGACTCTTTGCTTTCAAGACCCTTCCAGAAAGGTTCCTCCTTCCCAATATCTTGCTCAGCAGTGCTGAGCACCTTCAGAGAAATAAAATGATGTGCTCATTTCTGCCTTGGTTTGCTGCATTTCCCCAGGAGCATGAGTTCATATATTCCTCTCGCCTTGACTAAAATAATGAGAAATGTACAGCACTTACATTCTGTCTTTCTCACACACACACACAAAAATACATACATAGATGTATTTAAAGAGACAGCTTAAAACTTAAGTTAAAGCTCAGGAAAAACAACTAAAGGTGACTTTTTTTTTCCTCCCTCAAATTCAGTTTTCAAAGTGAATTCAGAGGGAGTTGCCACTTTGGCTGATGAGATGTGACCTGTTTTAATCACTGCTGTCCACTGTCAGGTATGTCAGGCAATTTAGCTTCAGGTGCATAATGGCAAATTATTATAGAGACAGAATGATTTTAAGTTTCTAGACAGTGGGAGCATTCCCAGAATCCATTACTGCCTGATTAAATTACTAAGATTTCTGTGTGTGAAGGTTTTGTACAGCAGCATGTAATCCACGAGAGTAACTAATCATATCATATTGATTTAGATGCTGCTAGAAAGGGAAATCTAATTGTAATACTGTGAAAGCTTCTTGGGGAATCTGTACTAATGATTGCATTTGTAATCCCATTTGCAGGTGAAAGTTCTGAAGCACAGCTGTGAGATGAATAGCAATGCCGACGGTTTGGACACAGCCCTGCAAAATCAGGTCGCAAAAGATGAAACAAGTAGAGGTTGTCCTCATGACTTAGCAGCAAGTTTACATCCTTCTGGTTTTCTCCACAGATGCTTCCTGGGACTTACACAAAAAAAAGAATGTGAGCAAAAGGTAAAAGGTAAAGATGAGAAAGGAGGGAGAATTCAGCCCCCCCATCCGGCTTTAACTTCAGAGTCCATCCCAGGGGCCAACACTGTGGTCTGAGCTCTGCCGGTGTTTTGCAGGGACACCACTTCTTTGCTCTCTTCTTTTTATCTGAGGACAAACACATTTGAAAAGCATTTTTCATTCAGGGAAATGAAATGCTCACCTGATTTTCATTAAAATTATTTATTGTTTCTTTCTTCTTCTTTAAATACAAATGTCTACAGTGCTTCTTTGGTGTTTGATGATTGCCAGCAACTTGACCTTTGATCTGCCTTGACCTTTCATGTCTGTGCTCTGCCAATATTATCCTTCCTATTTTTTCCCTTTCTGGAATATGTGGGCTATTAACATGTGAATTATATGAAGTGCTTTTTATCTTTCCTCTTTGTGGTACTATTGCAGAGCTGTATAAATATAAAAACATAATGTGATGAATTGCTTAGCTCACTTACTGTCATGGGAATTTTGTAGCTGTTGTTTTTTCACTTTTCTGACCTGTTTATAAAGAAATATAAATAATTCTGTCAAGAGAACCCTTGCATCTCTTGGATACACCAGAGCTTGTGAGGTGGTTTGATGGGAGAAGAGCTGCTCCCCAGGCTTTGACAAGGTCTTGAAACACTTGTGTAGGCCAGGTGCAGCAAGCCTTCAGTTTGGGAGACAGGTCCCTTCAAGACACTCAAACTCCCCTTCCAAAATGCAAAGGGTTCAGCTCACTTTCCCTCTTTGGCTTCTGCCGGCTTGTGATTTTTGAGGACCAAATAGCCATGTCCTTTTAAAGGTGAGCTTGGTTTTGACTCTGAATTAGTGACTGCTTTTGGAGAACTGTGGAAGATACTCTTATCCTTCCACTGGCAGCTGACTCTGACAGATGCCAGCCTGGTTTTCACAACCCTGTGCCCTCTCCTGCTCATCCTGCAAACCACATCAGAGAAGCCTGCAAAACACCAGGGCTACACGTGTTGCCACCCCCTGGCTGAGCATTCCGATGGGATGAAGAGCAAGCCATGGGGCAGGGATTTTCCTGAGGAGCCAGCCCAAAGCAGGACTAAAGACAACAGATCTAAACCACAAATTTCATCGTCATTCTTCCTGCAGATGCTCTGCAAACTCACCAAGTCCTGCTGTGCATCTCAGTTTGTGAAAATTAGGGCAGTGGCCCACCTGCCCCTCCCTGCAGTGGTTCAGTGCTTCCCAGTTTGCTCTTTTAGTCTGTGCTTTGGGTGAGCAGGCACAAGGCAGAATAAACTTGGGCTCTGGGCAGATGCTGCCTGGATCCAAACAGGTTTTAAACTTTTTTTTACGGTGAGACATTCATTACTTCTATTGCAATGTATTTTCTTCCACAGTTCAGGTGTCATTTAATCCCATTCACGACAGAGATATTCTGAGTAACACAGAAGACATAAGAAAACCTTGGGAGTTTAAAATAAGCCCCTATATCGTTCCTAGTCATAAACAGACACTTCCTTTGAATTGGGGAGACCAACAAAACTGAAAATTAGCTAAACACAATTTAGATAGCCTTTAAGATATTCAGTTATGTATAGGAAAGTATTTTACATGAATGTTTAATGGGTGACTCCTATACTGTCCATTAGGTGTCAGTAAAACCCAGGGGTGTTTACTTAATGTAAAGCCCCCTCAAGGTTTTACGTAGCATTTGAATTTGGGATAAACTAGAGTTTGCTTCCTTGATAGGTATGCAAAAGTCTAAATGCCTTGGAAAGTCATGTTGTGGGTGATTATTTTTGGTTGTATGGATTCCCAAAAGCTGTGAATCATGTTTCTGAAAAGGGTTTGTGACCAAAGTCAGTTTCTGAGGCTGGTATGATCCCTGCCAGGCAGGTACAGAATGAGATGGAAGGAAAGAAGCATACAGGCAAACAAGCCTTGTTCATGTGCTGTGATCCCGTACTCAAGGACCACAGTAAATGTGTCATTAAAATATATTACACTAAAAATATACACAGATATTCTGCATCACTGAATTCTTCCTGGGGAACCATGCAGCAGTGCCCCAGATACCTGCTCAACAATGGGAAATAATAATAAGAGCATTTAATGAAATAATTTAAGTTAAATAACATTTAATACAGGATCATCCGATTCTGCCTTACTGTGAAATTGTGGCCTCTTTTCCACCATTATATGAGATGCACTTTCCAAAAGTGTCAGATTTCCCTGACAGAGATTTCCTCGAGGTCTGAAAAACGCAGAGCAGATAGAGATGCTTTAATGAATGCAGTCTCTTCTACTCTATTGTATTACTTTCTCATTTTTTTCTGTGCTGCAAAAAAATCAGTAGTGAGACTGGGACTCTCAAAGTGATGTTGCCATCCATCCAACCATTTCAGTTTCTCTGGAGATTGCTCCATGTCTATCAATCTCTAAGTGGGTTGAGGGTTTAAGCTTACATGCTGCCATCAACTCAGCTGCCTCCCTATCAGCTGGCAGATCTGCAATCTGAGCTATCCTCTTTCTGATTTGATTTGCACGCTTCCCAGTCTTTTGGCTGTGATGCACACTTAGTAGGTGTCTGAGGACTATTTTCCAGCTCACATCAGAGCCCAGCTGTGCTCTCTACAGAGGTAACACGCATAGAGGAGTATGAGCCACTCCATACCTTGCTGAGCTATCCTGGACTGGACTTTCCTTATATATCCTCCACACCATTGTAGCAATTCCCAGGCTACAAACAGGGATTTTTGATTCACAACACTGGAGGGACTGAGAAAAGCTGTGATTAAGGGTAAACAGAGTATATATATATATACAAAATGCAGTAAGTATAAGACTGAAGGAAGCATAAGGGTTCCAGAAGTGGGCTCGTTCTTTTGCCCACACAGCCAGAAGGCATGGTCCACCCATGCTGGCATTTTCAAAGCTGTTCCTGTTTCTTTCTTCCTCTGCCCAGCTTATGACAATGGCAGGTTCAAACTGTGACGATGCTGCCACTGCCCAAAGCTGTTCAGAGACCAAGTGCAAGGCAATGAACAAAAATCTTGAGTCAGAAGTTTTTGGGATGGATGTGTGTGCAGTTGGAGGGGTGGCATCCTCCAGAGCATGTGGACCTGCTTGCCCACAAGGCAGCATGGGATCTGCAGAAAAGACATCCAGTGCGGTCTGGTTTCACACCCTAAGTTGGAGGACACCAGCAGAGTCTGACTCTGTGCCAAAAGCCAGAGGGCACCATTCACACTGGGATGGAAGTTGCCCAGTTGAGAAAAGCAACTGCTCTCCCCTTACCAGCCTTAACCTTCTGGTCTTCACCCCAGCTAATACTGATCCAAATCCATGTCCCTGAAGGCACTTTTGCATGGTGCCTGAGGTTTCTTAAACAGCAGTCAAAAAAAAATGTTCCATCAAAAATCCCAAATCTAAAAGAGATGAAATCCTATAAACACAAACTGCTGAGCATGGACCAGTTCTCCTTTATCACTGCTGAAGCCATAAGGGGCAGTCTTGCTGCAGCAGGGTGGCATGCACAGGGCACCCCTGGCTGCAAGATTGCTTGGTGAAGACAGCCATGTCAACCACTTTTTCTGGAGTTCCTGCTGTGTTACTTCTCAGACAAAGAGGATTACTCCCATTTCATGCTCAGTTTGCATATTTGGGTTTTTTTTTTCAGAAAGGTAAAGTGGGGTTTTTTTGTTTGTTTTTGTTTGGGTTTTTTTTTAATGCACTTCACTGTAATTAATCTCTAGCACAGATATATGCTTTCTTGTACTATGTTTCTGTTTCACAGTATATTCAGGTTTTATATCTCAGTCAACATATTACCTCCATCTGAAAAAGAATTATTTCTGTAATCAGATTAGTGCTGAATTTATACTGAGTCTGAAGTACAGCTTTACTCACTTGATTATTCTGTTTGCTATAAATGCTGGGAATAAATTCCAAGAGAGCGAATCAAGCAATTTATTTTTTTACTACCCTTATACATATTTCTACTTATTTGCCATGTACCTTTCCTACACCAGCTCTAGTTGTACAAAGTAGACAAAAAAAGGATCCTTAGCAAGACTGCAGGACCTAGCTGAATGCTGATATAAGAGCTTTAAACAATTTTTGCAGTAGAAAACTCCTTAAGTTTCCATGAACTTTCTTCTGAGGTAAGAGCTGGGAGGATTTTGGCTTTTTTTTTTTTTTTCACACACACATGGCTCATCTGAGATTCTGAAGAGATGTTATGATGAAGAGCAACTTCCCTACTACTGCATTAGTGACAGCATTGGCAACACAGTTACTGTGTTAATGGCAACCCAGGCATAGTCACCCACTTCACCCATTAATGCAACATGACTCACCACTTTTTTTGATTTGAGCTTCTGTATGATCAGCCTATGTTGAAATTATCCAGGTTAGATCGTGTATGTGTTTTATGCAAACAGTGCTCCCTGTGAGTTGTATTGTTCATCTTAAAGGCAGGGTTTTTAGGACATTTCTAGGCCAAATATGCTGGATAAATTAAAATATGGACTTAAGTGTGATATATGTATGAACTGGGAAGATGCAGGAGTAATATAATTCTTGCAAGGCCTAAGAGGTTTCTTTATTTCATAAAATTTAAGAGGATTGTTTCATGAGTGTTAGTGAAAGAGTTAATAAAAGTAAAATCCGAGGTTGCCAAGTTATTAATTTTCCATTGAGGAATGGGTTGCTTTGAATTCAATTACCCAGCTGCAGAAGTGCTTCCCAGTATTTGATGGCATCTTCTTAAAAGTGTAAACGACGGTGTGCACATGACTACACACTAATCAGAAATGAAAGGCTTTGCATGTTACATCAAGGTTGGTCGTTGCAGAGGGTGCCAATGTCAGGCTCCCTGTCCCTACAGGACACCGCATCTCTGCCCGTCAAGGAGCAGTGCCCGGCACAGGCACCCGGTGTCAAGGTGAATCGACAGCACAACCCAGAGGGCAGCCACTTCCCAGAAACCTGCTGTCCTGCCAGCAGCTGAGCACAAGGTGAAATAACCTTCCTGCTTACTGCAACTGAATCAGCACTTGAAGGACAGGGGCAATCGCTGATTTTTCAGGAGAAAAGCTTAGGCATCTGTTTCAGAGTACCTTGGCTATGAATATTGGGAGAAGACTATGGAAGTGCTCTGATGGTAAGCTCTTTGACTTGCTTCATGTATGCATTATGAGTTTGGATGGAAGTACACGAGACCAGTACCTTCAGTATTACTTTTTTTTCCTTGCAGTTCACAATTTTTAAGGGTCTGGCAAACTCCTTTTCATACAAACTTCCATGAAAAGCAATACTCAGGCTTTCCATCTGCTGCCTTTTCTTTGGGATTCTGTAGACCTTGAATTAGTTCATCAATATTTCTGAGTTACTAGGAAAAATGTACTTCATCATACTCTATTTCCTCCTGCTTTCACAAACATCACATTGGAATTGAAATAACTCCCTTCAAGCTGAGAAGTGTCCTGTGAATACTGGGGGTCCTATGGGGAATGCAGTTTTCTTGGAAAGTAACCATCAGAGAGTTTTCAGTCTGAAAAATTCATCCATGGTGACTTGATATCTCAGCCTGCCTGGTGATGCACGGACTGGCAGTGGTTTTCTTTGAATGCTGATTCCTCTCCCACTTCAGCTTGTCTCCCACCAGGGCTGCAGGCAGGCACAGAGAAGCCATATGGGTGCCACTGGCCATCCCTGCCACTGCTCTAGGGCATGACAGCAGTTGTCTCCAGGAGGCACAGATATCACTCCCCAGCAGGAGGGACACAATGTGTAGAAAATACTTTTTCACAGTTTCTCACTGTCTGGTTTAGTTTTCATTGTCTTGAAGGATGAAGTCGCCAGTGCTCACATCAGGAGTGTCCCTTTAGGAGATGAACAAACAAATCAAGTCTTCATGGCAGGAAGTACTCCTTCAGTTTCAGCTTTCCTACCCATAATGTTGTTCTCATTAATTTTGCTCCTAACAATATCTCTGGGTATAAATAATTCTAGGCTCTCCTCTGTTTTCACAATCATCAGGGATTTGCAGAGCTTGAAAGAAGCAAACTATGCACTGAGAGTATTGTAAAATGGATAAAAATGCAATGCCAGAAATACTACATTATACAAACATAACCCAGGGCTCCCTGCTCATTTAGGTGGGCCACATCTTGATGCCCTTGCAGGGCCAGGACCATAGTGCATGAAAGGTAACATTTCTTTTTGGTATAGTATGATATGGTATCTCTTTTTTTTTTTTAAATTGGTATATAGTAAGGGATGCTTTAGTCTTCTGTTAATTCACATGTTGTTATTTAAATACTAGGGGCACCTGAGGTGGTGCTACACTCTCTTTTGTGTATGTGTGTGGAGTTCTGAAATTCTGTTAGTAAATAATAATAGCTAAATAATTTGCACATGATTTACCAATTCTGTCATGTCCCAAGAAAAATACAGAGTTGCATGTGCCTTCAGCTGCTTAAGAGAAATGCAGAAGCACTCCAAATCTCCTGACTGGTTTAGGGTACTCCCAGTTGGTCATCCTTCACTAGTAAATGGGTGTCAGCACTGGCAGGAAGCAAAATTTCCCTGGAAGGTAACATGTAGAAAACAAATATTCTTGATCTTACTTTCCTGGTGCCTGTTTTATAGGTCTTTACAGTGGAAGTGAAGTCTAGTAAAAATAACATTTTTCCCCTCCCATCTGAATATCTCCAAGCTGTTACACTTGCATAGATGTTTCGCATCATATGTCAAAAATACTGTCACGTCTACCTCAGAAACAGTGCAGCCAAGGCCCAGAGGAAGCTCTGAGAGTCTTCCCTGGATCACAAGTATAGTAGACTGGGACCTGGAAAACCTGGTCCTTTTCCATGGTGTGATAGCGTGTTCCCTAGGGACTTGTCCCTTCTGTATCCATATTTTTCAGGCACCAGGATCTGGAGGCTGGAGGGTTTCCAGCCACCACCAGCTCCTGACAATCTCTGCCTCTCACAACCCTGCAGCCCTGATGGCACAGGGAAGGGTGAAAGTGGCTGGTCACCACACAGGTGGTGGCACTTGGGTCACATTTGTCCTGCAGACAGATGTTCCTGGTGGCTGTGCTTATTTCAGGGGGTTTTTTTCCCTATTTTTCACCTGGTATAAGAGGAGAGGGTTGACAGCCATGACACAACAGTCTTTTCCTCAGGCTATTCCGCCAGAGCTGTTTTTCTCATCTGCAATCTCAAGTCATTTTAAATAACTCCCCAGCAGCTCTAGCACACAGTAATGTGATTAGGGCACTAACTTCTCTGACCATATTGCTTCATACTGCATTTCAGACAGTAAATGCATATGTCCCCTTGGAGCCACCTTTCACAGTTGCCCCAGGTGCCCGAGATGTTTATAGCAGCACATGAATTCATCACTGTGCCCCTATGGCAACAACTGCACTCGTGTTCACCCTCCCTACCACAGGCAACAGACATCCTGGAAGATTTGAACAAGAGCAACTACCCTGTCATCCTGCATCCCCGTTTTGAAAGTGTGGTGACATTTCAAGCAGAGGAGGCACAGTGGTCACAACAGGGACAGGACTCTGTGATTTGTACAGCTGGCAACTGGCAGTGGGATGAGTGGGGAGCTGAGAGCACAACAATTAAGCAACACATTCTGTTTCCTGGTACAGACAATGCTTTCATAGACTGTAAAATCACTTTTCCTAGCAACGGCTGTCCTCTTTCTTGACTTAGTACCCGTGGTGCTGACAGTTTAAAGTCATGTTTATTTTACAGGTAGGTTAAATAAATCCCTGGGAGAGAGGCTTTTGCACTTTGAGAAAGGTGGACAGGAGGGGAGAGAATCCATTCCCCCTAGAGAGCCCGCATTTCCCTGGGGAGATCTCTTCTTTCGCTACAGATGAACTAGTAATCAAGGGAAACCCTTCTAAGAAAATAAGTATCAGAGAAATGGGATTGCTGCAGACAGTTGTAGTTCAACCACATTTTCACTTGAAGCAATTTGACCTATGTCACTGACTTCATTTTCCTTAAGGAAAACCAGGAGGCAGTGTTGTGTCACTCACTGAAGGAGCCAGACAGCGCAGACCTGAGCAGCCATGCTGCATGCTGAGGTCTGGGCACTTGTGATCAGAAAAGCTCTTCCACTCAGCAATTCTCTGTTAGACAGAGTATTCTTTACAATATGCAACTATTCTATGTTAAAATAATGGGTCTCATCTTGATACAGATGGTTAATTTTTCAGTGGTCTTCTCCTTCATTGACAATTATGAGCACTATAATGTACAGACATGTTAGGGAGCTGGGGTTTATATATTGCAGTATGACATTTAGTATCAGCTGAGTTTTTCGAAGACTGTAGGATGCTGATAACAAACTGAATAATACTTCAGCTCTGCAGGACAACCAGTGTAGTTTATCAGTCTGAAAAAAGGCTTACTGTTGTCTTCATATATAACTCCTGTGACAATGTGTCATGTGCGGATGTTACGGGGAGAAGCTGTCTTCTGAGATACACTGCTATGTATCATTTTTACACAGGTTTATGTTTAGTGGCACTTACAGATGACTAAGACAGAGTGGTACTCTTTACTGTGAGATGAAGTTGTGTGAAAGCCTGGCTGTACAACCACTGCACTCTTAGGTTGGTGTCACCCTGTGAGGTACATCCAATATTGAGATGTGACAGGCTGGACCTATCATTTGATTAAATAATTATTTCTAATGGGAAGGGAAAATCAGTTGATAAAAAACATAGAATGATTGAGGTTGGAAGGGACGTCTGAACATCTCAGAGAGGGGCAAGGGTTAAAGGAAAGCAGGTTGCTCAGAGCTTTGCCCAGCTGAGCTTTGAACATCTCCACAAACAGAGGTTCCAAATTAGTTTGGACATCTTTTTCTGGTGTGTAACCATTGTCACTGTAAACATCTTTTTCCTTGTCACAATCTGTCATTCCCCATCTGTACAACCATTTGTAGCTGACTGTCTATCACTGGAAAGAGTCTGGATGTGTCCCCCCTGTGGTACTGGAAGCCAGCACTTCCATTTCAGACAGGTGAAAACAGCAGTGGACTCCCACTTGGCCTGCTTTCCTCAAGACTCAACTAAGCCTGTTTCCTCAGACTCCTATCACAGACCATGTGTTCCTGACACTTAGCCCTCTCAGTGACCCTATGCTGGACTTCTTTCAGTTAGTCCATACTTACACTCTTTCAGCTTGTTGAGGCTGCTCTGGATGTCCTCTTTGTTCTCCTGCCTACCCACCTACCGACTAATTCAGGGTTACCTTGTTAAGAGTACGTCCCCTTCCAGCAGTCAGGTCACTGATGAAGGCATCACACAGCACCAGCCCCAGGATCACCAAGAAGCCCCAAGGAGCACCACCTGTGACTGGCTCCTGGATGGACACTGAAACATAAGCCAAAGTCCTTTAAGCTCAATAGTCTGGTCAATTATTATGTCCCTTGTTGTCCATCCATCTAGTCCATACCATTCTTACCTGGCTGCAAGGTTATCATCTCTGGTGCAGAATGTTGAAAGCTCTGCTAAAATCAACACCTGCTGTCCCCCTGTACTGCAGAGCTAGACATTGCAGCATGGGGGCTATCAGGCTGGTCATCAGTGATTTGCCCTTCTTCCTCCAGTCTTTGCTTTTCATCATATGAAGTCTCTTACAGGATGTCATGTGTGCCTCCAGAAAGTACAGAAGATGCAGATCCCCTTCTCCATTGTGAAGGACATGAAGGGGAACAAATCTGCATCTTGTTCCTCCAAAGACTTTAAGGATGTGAAAAACTTTCATCACAGTGAAGAAATTAAAACCAAGTCCAGCACTTATCTCCTGCTAGAGACAGGTGTTTGCCAAGCACAAGCAGTCAGCTATAGCACTCAGTCTTTCTCACCCTAGATTTTGCCATTTCTGAGAAAAGACTTATCTGATTTAAACAAGACCTTGTTTTGGTTTCACAGTGCCAATCCAAGCTGGAGAAGCACTCTGTCAGCTGCCAAACCCTTGTGTCTCCATGTACTAGATACAAGAAATATTCTTATTGCTCCTGTCACCATTATTTACATATTTG
Organism: Campylorhamphus procurvoides; assembly: GCA_013396655.1. Lineage (NCBI taxonomy): Eukaryota > Metazoa > Chordata > Aves > Passeriformes > Dendrocolaptidae > Campylorhamphus > Campylorhamphus procurvoides. The sequence continues at coordinate 166,131 of WBMV01007734.1, forward strand.
CGTTATCATTGCACTCACAGACCAGACTTCCCAAAGCAGGATGCTGCAGAAAGACTAAGATAAAAGGATGGCCCCTTCCCTATAGCACTTGTATGCTAAGCCACTGTTTTCTTTTCAGCCAAGCGACTGGCAGGTGCAGCTCTGTGTATATGTGACAAACCTGAGCTTGATTTTTTTTTTACAAAATTAAAAAATTTGTTGCAGTAAAGAGATATATTTTATGGCTAACAAGTCAGAGGAAGAACAGCCTCACCATGATTAATTGTGCAGTACTGCAGCCCCAGTGGTGCTGACTCACCCCAGTAACCTCAGTGGGGTTGTGTCACACTGTCTCTTACCTCCCCACACTAATCAGGATCTCGTTTCTTTCAGCAATGAGGAGATCGCCAGGTCCAGACCTTCCAGCTCTGTTCGGCATGAACATCCAGGCAGAATTTATCAATTGTACAACTTAATCACATTCTCTTTCCTTCTTTTCATTCTGAGGATAAGAGAAAGTGCTTTGGCTGGGACTGTTCATCAGGCTTTATAACGCACTTATAAATTGGGGGCGGGGGGGTGTGTGTAAGCTGTGAAGTGGCACAGAAATATGCACCCATTTTATTTATATGATTATCTGTTAGTGTAAGGGCAGTACCTGACCACTGTAAGGTACAAGCTCAAGCCTTATCCCCAAGGGAGATAAACACCTATGAAAGAAAAGGTTAAATCTGCAGAAAGCATTGGGAGCAAGGCTTGAGAAACAGAGAGCACAGAGTTTTCAGAAAGATGCTGTGACAGTTGTGTATTGATCATCATTACCAATACGTGTAAAGACCAGAGAGTACTACACTGATGGATAACACTGAGGGTGATAGATCAAAGTAACCTAGCAAGGATAAACCAGAGTTTTGGTAGGATCAGATAAGCTAGACAGGGAAGAGACATGATATTCTTGTCCTCTCTACAAGTTCTCTGTCTCTATAGTATTGTCCCCTGCAAAATACCCTCTCTGCTGCCTCTAAAAATAGAAATTGAGCAGATAGAAACTGGATATAAGGGTGGAGGCGTTAGCAAAAATGCATTTGGCCAAACTAATGCAGAATAGGGTCCCAGTTTGAAGAAGAGAAGATTCTTTCTTTAAAGTGCTGCTTAGTTCAATACAGGGACATATACCACAGAAGTAGAGAAGCACCCTGTATTTCCTCATGTACTGCCTCGCTAAAATTATTGTTCAAGGGCTGTGGCTTGTGTCTGATATATGAATGCTTGCTCTTCCGTTAGGATACAAAGCTTTCACTTCCTTTAAGAAACATTGTGCTTGCCTAAGTCTCCTGAAATCCCAACACGATCCGTGCTGTTCTGTTCTCTCCTGCAGACCACCCTGGTGGGATGTGCCTTTGACAGCCTGCTGTCAGAGGATTTCCCTGCAGGCAAATTCTCTTTTTAAAATTCCTGACAGAAATGTCTTTTGAAAGGTTTCATTTTGTAAGTGCCTTTCATTTGCTCCCATACTGAAACCTTCTAGAAACTAGATTACCTTCCCCTGGATGTCTCTGGTGGGTGTTCTTGTGCAGGTTTTCTGGTCTGATTAAAGGAGTAATTTAAATTCAGCATATATCCAGAAAGCATGTCTAAAGATCTACTGTACGTGACATCTTCAAATAACTGGAGAAGATTCTACAGTGTTAATTAGAAATTACGTACATGTCCAAAAAAATATGTAAATAAAGTATAACAAGCTAGGAATGCTAAAGATCACAAAGACTTAAGGTACTCAGCAACACCTAATTAAAGACTGCCAGTGTAACTAATTAATGAATCTTCTTTTTCAAGATGATTCTTCTAAACCACGAGGCTCTAAAATGTGACTTTTTCATATTTATTGGATATCAGGCACCTAAAACCCCTTTCCAGTTAAAGAACAAAAATAATGGCACTTGCACCATGACTAACACCCTTCAGGGTGGCCATAATTAGGGTGTAGGGGTCCAGCTAGGCTGGAGAGCAGGGGACTGTGGACCGCCATTATAGATGTTGGTCTAAAACAACAGATACAGCTGCTGCCTAAAAAACTACGACACTGAGATAAGTTCTGTCCTAAGCAAAAGCTTTCCAGAAACTTAAACCTTTTGCCATTCTGTTACCCTGTTTTTCTGAATTTAAATAAATGAGTCTAATATAGACAGCATAGGGTGAAAGAAAAGGGATTTGTAAAGCAAAACAGAGATGCAGCCAAGCCCAGTAGAGGGACCTTTGCATTGAAGTCACCGCAGTGCCTTTGAACTGATGCTTTTTTCCCCCTATAAATCACAGATACTGAAGAAGGAGACAGATTAGAAGGTGGCTGTAAAGACCCTCTGTTAAGACGCAGAAACTGTTGGTCATGATTAAAGGAACACATGGGACTGTGAAGCCACTCATCAGCTTATCAGTCCTGAGGAAGAGTTCACGGGAGGAGAATGTCTCAAAATGAGGTTGATTTCCTTGGGGGTTTAAAAATAGGGTTCTTTTTTTCTTAGGGTTTTAAAAATGATGGACACTGTTGCCCCTGTCTGTGTCAGATGAACACACACACAAATATATAAAATATATATATGCACCTGAGCAACATACACCACTCCTTTAACATATCAAAAGAAAATATGCAGACCCACCCCACTTGCTGCCAAATTGGCCATTGATTTTTGCCCATTGCTGTAGAGGTAGGAAAGTAGATGTGTTATCAACATGCAAAGGTATAATGAATTGAGTCAAATTATAGCTCTGTATTGCAAGGATTGTGGTTACTGGAAGCTATTTGATGGCTGCTTTAGAAAGTAATGTCAGTGTCCTTTTTTCTTTCTTCTTTTTTTTTCCCCAACAGGAAAAAGGAAAAATCATGTCCTACATTTGTTTATTTTATTCAAACACTAAGATTTGTATTCAGCATTTCTGTGTGAGAAGCTTGTGAAGTAAAATTGTTGAACACCTGTGTCAGCAGCTTTGCCAGTAAGTGGTGCTAGCTGCACAGTTTTGTAGCCCTTCCAGGGAAATGAATGGTAAGGCTACAGCAGGTCCTATTTTAAAGGATTATGTTTTTCTGAGGAAAATATGCAAATATAAACTGTTTGAACAACACAACTTGGGAAATCATCCTCTGATCGTTTTAGGGCTGTGATAGGCACGTTTGATGGAACAGTATTCAATTCCTTAGCCATTTTTACGGTTTCTGGACACAGCATGTGTGCAAGCTCTGCACATCAAGGGGGCTGTGTTCTTACCAGCATTGACCTATCTTGGGCACATACTGTATTGGCTGAGCAAGCACAGAATAGTTGTATATATACTTATGCATGTGTATACCCCAATGCTGAATATGTGCCTAGACTGAACACTGCAGCAGTTCTGGATTCGTGCGTGGATGCCCCATTACTATGGGGATTGGCTCCGCTGAGTCCTGTGACAGTAAAATCCCAGGCTTGCATCTAGTCATCCAGGGAGGGTTAAAAGGCAGAGAGCCCTTTGGAGGAGGAAAGCATATTTACTGCTCAAAAATATGCTAAATGGGCATATATTCACCTGCATGCTTGAGTGCCTCCAAAATAGGGAAAATATTAATCCCATCATCTGAATAGCACTTATCAGCAGAGGATTTGCTTAAGAAGATTTTCTATCTTGGCCTTTTCAAGGAGGGGTAAGGCTGCTCCAGCAGCTGGTGGGCAGCTCAAGGAAGTCTGCCCATGGAGAGAAATAACAACAGAGGCTCAGCTAGTGAGAAGGCATCAGCAGATGTGCGTGGAGCTGAGAGGCTGCCTGGCTGTGCGTTAGGCTGGTGGTGGGGCTCAAGGACAGGAATGGCATTTTACTGATCCTGCCAGACCCCTCTCTGTGCTACGGGGACCCTCAGAGGCAAAGTGCCAGGATCTCCAGTCCACATCTAAAGCAAACCAGTATCTGATTTCTGTTGGAATATGAGAGAAAAGAGACTGATGGGCATGGAGGGCTTTAGGGGGTGATCCCTCTGCGTGACCTGACTGAGGGTAAATACCCATTTATTTCAGCAAAAGGAGTAGGACCGTCTCTATTTATTTACTTGTTCATTAGAGCCATGGAGCTCTGGAAGAGGGAAGGGCTAGAGCTTTTCTTCCTGACAGTGCCAGAGCAGGAAAGCCCCTACAAGCCCCTGAGTTTTGTACCAGCAAATTTTGCACCTGAGTTGTCTGCCTCCCTTGCTCTCATGCTGCATTCTGGTGCCCACCACNCGAATCAGCCCCAAAGGAGCCAGCTAGAGTGAGATCCTGGTCTCTCAAGACCCCCCGACCTGAGCGTGGCACTTTGTTGTGAGCTGGGGACTGCCACGAAGTCTCCACTCTAGTGAGTCACAGTGCACACTGGATAGGGAAGTAGTGTGGGGTTACAGAGCTCCCTCTACACTCTGAGGGCATTTCCAGGGGTTGGTGACTGATGAAAAGACATAGAGAAGGTGCTATCCAAGGCAGGGCCAGGGGGTTCTGAGTGGTGGTCAGCTCTGGAGAGAGAGCTTTGGGAAGGAGCTCTCCTATTCTGCGCTGCCCATGTTTCAGGTTCCTCGATTTTGATTTCCACTGCTGGGCAGGAAAAACAAAAGGGAGAGAAGTTAGCCTCTGCAGAGCAGTCCCGGGGGGGTGTCTGTGCAACGCTGGTTTCTGGAAAGGTGAGGGAGGAGTCCTCACAGCAGGAGGGAATTGTTAATTAGAGATAGTCTTGCCCACAGAGGGGAGCTTGCAGCGAGCAGGTGGAAAAAGCTTTTAAACACTGCAATTGAACTGCCTTAATCAGAACATCTGGTAAATCTCTTGAGGAGGGGATGGCACTTTAGAAGGCGATGGAGGGAATTCTCTTCCCTTGACTGCTGCAGGCAGCTGATGCTTTTCCAAGCCCCTAATGCTGAAAGGTAGCCAGCACCCTCAGCACCCGATGGGCTGGCCCCACGTCTGCTCCCCCACCAGGGAAAGCAGAAAGATTTAATTTGCAGATTGGAGTGAGAAAAACGAGCAGCTACTCTCCAAGAGAAAATCTGAAAGCTTGCCCTAGACTGTGAGAAAATTCAGTCAAACATGTTTAAGCTCTCTAACCTCAGAAATCTCATCTGTTCTAGTGCCTGCAATAGGATTTGCTTTCTCAGAATTCCATGTCTGTTTTGGTGGGAGCAGCTCCTCTGTCACAGGGCTCTGGCTGTGCCAGAGCAAGCCAAGTCTGGGGTTTGTCCTGCAGAAATGCATCTTTGGTATTTTAAAGCCAGTGTTTTCTCCTTTGTTCATTCCCAACATAATGTGAATTTGCAAAGGTGACTGAAAAATGGGCTGTGCAAAGTCATTAGCAACATTGATTCTCATTATTGTAGCATATGCCAGTGCAAAAACATCCAGCGTTTCTAAGATGGATGGGTTGCACCGGCTGGGCTGTGAGTGCCTAATTAGTTAAAATACACAGCATCATAAATGCCAGCGTTGACAGCTGAGGCCTTGCAATGTCAGTATGGCGAGCAGCGTTAATTTGTGCTGACATCAGACTGCTAACTCAGTTCGGATGCCAAATCCTTACCCTGCGCTGCAGCCGGAGTTCTGCACCCAGACGCAGGACAGTGTGTGCATCATGTGAAACTGGCCCAAGGTACAGCAGCAGCTGCTGTGAAAGGCAACAGCAGCAGCAGCAGGAGCAACACAAGGCAAAATAGACTCTGCAAGAGGCCAGCTAAGTGCTGTGATGTCCTTTCACTCAGCCCCGGTAACGCAAAGAGCTGCAGGGCTCTGCAGGCAGGAACTCTCCCTTGCTCGGTATGCAGCTGCCCCAGAGAGGGGAGAGTCAGGTCTGCCTTGTGGTTTCAGTTCAAAATCAGAACAGGGATTCTCTGAGTGTGCATCCATCTCTACAGAACTGCCTCACTACAGTGAACATATCCCCTCTCACGCAGCCGGACTGTAACTCCGGCGGCGGCAATTTGGGCACCCGTACTGGGGCAGTGCCGGGCAGTGCTCATCAGCCGCATGTTTGAGAGGGTCCCATCCTGCACGGCTGGTGCGGAGGTTCTTTGCCCTCATCCCACCCAGGAAAAGTCACAGCCTCCGGCAAAACGCCGCACCGCCTCTCTCTGCTTCCCCAGTGCAGTTAATGTAACCTTTGCCAGGGAAAGCATCCCGTGAATCAGAGGGCACCGTGCCAGCTGATCTGTGAACAATTTAACCGATTTTTCATTAACCAGCAGCTTATGGAGAAGTTGCTAAATTTTATGGGCCATTAGCAGCTTCTGACGTTGCAAATGACTATGAAATTCAGGGTCTTGCAGTTTTGAATCTTGTAGGCTTGATAAATAGCCCTTGTTGTGAGCGTAGAGATTTGAACAAATGCACTCAGTCGGTATGGCCCATATGAATAAGCAGCTGGTGGTGTGGGGAACTGGGGGGAGTGTGTGGGGAACTGGGGGTTGTGGGTATGGGAGTGACTGCAGCAACCCACAAGCCTGTCTGTGTCTTCCCCAAAACACAGGAGTTTTCTTTAAGAAAGGAGATTTTGAGAAACAGTGTCCTGAAGACGGTCACGAAGGCGTTGGAGAGTGGGAGCGAGGCAGTGAACAAATGTCAATGTTGCCTTTAAAATACGCGTTAATCGAGTGCGGGGGAGGGCTAAGAGTGCTGACTGCTCTTTACGCATGTATAGCTGGCCATCTGCAAAAATGTCATTTATCTTCATTTTATGGCTGGGAAAACTCCATTGCAGAACAGCAAAATAAAGATCTCCAGGATCACATGCAGGCCACAGGCTGAGCAGGTTTGGGCACAGGTTCTCCTGGGACCAGCCATGGGACTGTGCTCCTCTATTTGCACAGGTCCCTCAGCAATGTGCTGCTCCAGCTGGGCCTGCACAGGGGCTAGCCCTGACTGTCGCAATTTCCCAGCTCCTGAAAGTGCTCCAGCAACTTTGCAAAAGAAATAAAAAGTTACTGCTTCTGTCTGGCTGAAGCTCTCTTATGTGGGAAACAAAACACAAAATTTAAACCTAAGGTAAACAGTGATACTTTGAAGATAAGGTGTTCAGGATTTCTTTTTGTCTAATGTTCATATTCTAAGTAAAACAAGGCTGCTGCTGGCAAGAATAGCCCAGCACACCTCTGAGCTCGGCTGGGGACTGGACTCTCTGGACTGAAATCTCTGCATTCCTGGACAGGCTGAGCTGCCCGATGGGGATGGGTATGGGGATGTGGATGGGGACGGCAGGCCTGCCACTGATCTGGCAGAAAGGTGCAGTCCCTGCTCTCTCACAGGTGAACAGGCAAGGGCAGAACCCAGTGCCACACCAGGCTGGGCTGCAGCCAGACAAAGAACATTTGGTCCAGAAATACACTGAATAGCAGATGATTTGTCCAACAAGCCTTGTTAACCTTTGACTGACAACCCACACATCCCAGAACCAGCCACTATGGCCACCTGAACACAAGAGCCTTTCCAGTGATGCTCATTTTGCTTTTGATGAAGGAAGATAGGTACAGAGATGTAGAGGATGAAGCCTGGGTCACATATGGAACAAATGCTCAGCTGAAATTTCTGACCCTCTGCAAAGGGAGCTGTGATTCAAGGGGCCCAGCAAAGTCCCAGGGATGCTGGGGAAGCACCCTGCATCCCTGGGAGGCTGCCCAGCACAAAGCAGTGCCAACGGAGACACTTGCTGGCATGGCTTGGCTGGCAACAGGGAGATACCAGGATTCAAAGAGACAGATTTTGGCACCTTGATGTGGGGAGGAGGGGGAAGAGATGCCGTTTCCATGAACTTCGGAGGAAGGTATGGAAGGCCATGGCTGATCCTGCCATGAAGGAGAAACCTGATCTTACCCTCACGTGTTAAATCTGCTGAGTGCATCCTGGCAGTCTCCTCTTCAGCCTTCTGCCCATTGCTGGGGTAAAAGCAGATGTGATTCATATGCATGGGCTTGGTTTTCTTCTGCTTCTCAACAGTGCACAGAGGTTCCCATTTGGAAGTCCAGGTTTATTTATTAGAGCATTGCAGAAGGATGAAAAAAATGAAGCAGCTTTTGCTCTCCGCTGAGCTGTGGGCCAGAGCTGGTGCCTAGCACCCTGGGACCTGCCCAGCCAGCTGGGGCAGCAGGCCCATGCTGGACAGCCACCACATCTTTGAACCATGGCAGCTACCAGAGTTAATATAAAATTGAATAAAGGAAGAGCTGTAGAAGTAGAGAACTGGCTGCTAGGACTGAATGATGGTTGGCTGCTTATAGGCAGGTCAGATGTACAGGAGTGGTACTGAGAATTCAGCTGGACTGGCATTTAAAATTTAAAAGATTTGAAAATAAGGAAAACATGAATCAGCGGTATGGAGTCACGGGCAATAGATGGCAGAGACTTCGTTTGCAAGTGAAAATTCACACCTACCCCACATCAGTGTTGCTACCTGATGCCTCATATCCAAAAAAAGATAAATGTCTTAATGCATGTGTCATCCCCAATCCCCCTCAAAATATAGAGCAATTCCAGTTAGGATTTAAATGGTTGAAAGACTGAATTATGAACCCATTCCTGCAGAGTGTGCAGGGTGGGCACCGGGGCAAATGGGATCTGCTGCAAGCAATGCAGCCAACACTCCATTCAGTCCTCAGACCTTCTGGTCTGGGGATCTTCCCAGAACAGTGAATGCAACTCAATATCAGTTGGGGAAAAGTATCTATTTAATGAAAAAAGACTAAGGAAAAATCATATTTGACAATCTGAAAGTATGTATGAATATATATTAGACCTACTCAAGGCAGAAGGGTGTGCTCAGATAGCTCATAATGTGTATGTTGGCAATTCAGAGGGAGATCAGTCAGGGTAATATTACAGACATTTATCTGTGCTGCTTTGATCAGGTTTCCTTTTGAAGTTTCTTGAGTCAAAAATATTCAAGCAAATGATTTCTCTCTGCATTTTGATACTTGTGCTTCCAAACAGTCATTAAATGAGCAGACTCGAGAAACGTGAGGAACAAACCTCAGCATCTCTGGATACCTGCATATGAGCCATCCAGTGTTTGCTGTGCCCATCCTTTCCTGGGTCTTCTCTAGTGTGGGTTTAAGGGGTGAAAAAATTTGTTCATCTCCTCAGAATTTAAAATACGTCATTATTCTCTGTGTGGTACAACCAATAGCCATCTCTTCAGGTCCAAATGCATTTTGATGGCCTGGCATCTTAACATAGTTACAGCAGTTTTGAATCATGCATGAGCCTGGAGAACAGCACCACTAATTAAAAAAAAAAAAGAAAAAAAATTAAATCCTTTTTAGATGGCAGTGGAAAACCATTTGAGAGAAGTACATGCCTGGAGTGTCCACAGCACCCAGCATAAGTGTATACATGTCTCTGTATTCCTTACAGTGTTAGACATGCGTCTCTCCTTAGAGTTGTCAGAAAACTGCCTGGTGTAGCTGTAGAGTTAAGAAGAAGCCTAAGTGCTGGCAACACCAGTGCACATAGATCCACAGTTGGCATCAAAACACTGACAGTGGAAGTAAGACAGCATTTGTCTGACACCTCAGTTGTGACAGGTGCTGTCCTTGCTTTGCCCCATATCTGTTTCTTATCTACCTAGGCTTCTTGGATGTCCATTACTTGGCTGGCATTGCAGTGTTTTGGCATGGTCGGTGCTGTCTCACAGATGCCTTGGTGCTGCTGAGTTTCACAGAGTTACACCTACACACTGGTGAGCTCATTTTAGAACTTACCTATTATCATGCCATGTTAATAAGCCAGATCCAGATTGCTGCTGGCAATGTGAAATGCTGCTGTATCATCAGGGGAGTGTGATTTACAAAATGCTCATCTCCTGAGGAGACCCTCAGAAAAAAAGTGTGCAGTATTTCTTTCATATTCTTAAAAAGTCATGGCATGGAATTTTTATTAATTTAATATCCCATATTCAACACTGTTTGGACTCTACTATATTTTCTTTCATTTTAAGTTTATCTCTATTTTTATTTGTTATAAAAGAGGATTAGGTGAGTTCAATCCCTCATAAGAAAATGGTATATTTTTGAGTTAAAAGGTCTTTACAGGTTGAAAATACACTTACATTACATGCAAATAGTCCCACAGAAACACATTACTTCATAAAGCTGGAAAGCAAACAATTGGAGAAACAGTGCTTACATATTTTTGGAACTATCTGGGCTAACCCTCTTTTCCCTTTTTTAGCCTTGAACAATCAAAGAAGAAGAGATTTTGATGGATAGTCAAAATGTAAAAGGACATTCATTCAGGATAAGTCATGACACAGCAGAAGAGCAAAATGGATTATTTGCATCCGAGTTTACCATGTAAGGGGGATCATCTCACACTGAAAGGCTAACTGAAGGGATTTTAAACTAAACTTCTGGAGTTAGTGGTAGTGAATCACCACGGTCACAAAGTGCTTGTCCAAAAGTTATGCGGTTGCTGTCACAAATTGCCCCTTGCATCAGAGAAAGAAAAGGTGGGAAATATGTTCAGGGCTCTAGATCTTTGAAACGCTCAAGTCCAACTTCTTTACCAGAAAGAGACTCTATGAAAAAGACCAAATGAGGCATGTCAAGATCTGAGCTTCTCAAATTCATTCCAATAAACACTGACAGAAGACACATGTATTTTTTCTTTCACATTCATTTTACACTTTATAGGATATATCAAACACTAATATGAATCCAGTGCAGTTGCTTTATATTAGAACATTGCATAAATTGCATGAGCAGGAATGTCTTATCTAATTTTCAGATTATCTCAAGCATTTAGTCTTGCTTTGAAAGAAACCAAGAGGAAACAAAACCCCCAAACAACCGATGCTAACAGAGCAGGATGAGACCCATAATGCCTACTGACATCCTGAACGCCAGTGCTGATCCTAGAGATCCAGTCCTGTTCAGTGGAGCTGGGACTCAAGTCTCATCCTTTTTGCAAATTAAAGTAACTTAAATTTTATTAAGAAATGTCAGATTTGGCTCTGCTTCCATCTCCCAAACTCTGGATTTTCACAGCTCTTTACTGCTCTCTGTACTTTAGATCCCCTTTCTAGATATTGGACTCCTCACTCCACTCCCTGGTGGAGCTTCTCCCTTGGGCTCACTGTTCTTGGTCTTGGTCAAGCTTCTCATCTGCACAAGAGCTATCAAGCCACAATCAATTAAATAGTCACATGTCCGCTTCAATTTTGGTGAATAATCCAGTGGCTTCCAGAGGCAAGCTTTGGGGCTAAAGGTAAACCAGATGTTCATTAAGGCCAGAGGTGTGTGTGATGGCTAAGATTAACAACATTTAGTTTTTGTTTACTTTTATCTTTAGCAGGGTTTTTTTCAAATTAAGTATTTTATACAAAGTCTTAGAAGTATTTAAACCCTAATAGAATAGAACCCTTATGGAGTAATTATTATCACTTCTCAAGATATCTTATAATTCACTGTTATCTCTTCCCTGGAGTATGATTTAATTACTGCCATTTCGGATGCATTGTATTTTGTCTAATGTGACTGCAACTGATGAGCAGGCATTACTGAAAGCTGATAATGAGTTAGGCAGCTGAAATGTCACCTGAATGGAGGATGGAGATTGGTGCTCCTGGTTCTGATTAACTGATACTTATTTCACTATGATAAATAAAACCCTACTACCTAATTGTCATTTTGCATAATGTGTTTTGCAATGTCTTTCATATTTAGTATAACTGGCATTTTTGTGGTTTTGGTTTCTTAATGCAAGAAAGCAATTTGCAGAAGTTGTTGATAGGAAGCAGCAGGTGTTACCTTAGTGGGCAATTGAAACACAGATGTTTTTGGAAGACAATTTGTCACGTGACTCCAAGACACTTCAAATACGTTACAGATATGAGAACTGGGGTTTGGGTATTCTTTTGGTGGATGAAAAATTTGAACTGCATTTCTAAAAAGAATATTTACTGCATGCCACAAGGATTAATACCAAAGACATCAAAATAACTCAGAGGCCCTTGCTGCCAGTTGAACTTTAGGAAATGAAAAACTTGAGTTAGTGCTCCAGGCATGGGTGACCCAATGTCTTAATCCAGCTGCCATTTGTTATTAGAAAACAAAAATCTTTGCTTGTCACGATTATCCCTCTCTAGTTCTGCGGGGGTTATATTTAGAACTCATCCTTCACCAGTGTCACAGATGCCTATATTCCTGGATGTTGCAAAGCCAAAACATTTTCCCTTTCCCTTATTCTGAAGGAATTAAAGCGTATAGAAATCCCACAAGTACAGAAATCATTGCTTCTGGTGGCTATAGACAAGTACTTTATATGAGATCTGCTACCTGGGAAAAGCTTCCATCTCTATTAAATCTGAAGTAAGCGTTTAGCATGTCTCCTCCATAATCCCAAAGGAGATGATACCTCTGCTGGAGGACATATCCCAACACGCTTTGCAGAGGCAGGTAAACAGAAAGTCATCATACATCACGGTTTTCCTTTTGATGTTGCTAGCAACTTCTCCTAGGGTAATTTTAAATTCATTAGTCATAAAATTATAATTGTGTTGGTTTTCCCCAAGAGATTCTGTTAGAATGGGCAGATTTTGCTCAGTGCTTACTGCAAGCACACAGAAGAAATGAACACTTGCTCAGGAAATGAGCAGGCTCTGATGGGAAGAGAAATGGTAAAGGAGAATAAGCAGTAGCCAAGCTGTGCTTCCGCCTGACATTAAACAACACATGCTCAGCGTTGCATGACAAACAGATACATAGCAGAGAGATATTGAACAAAACCCTTCTGTCTGAGAAACTTGCCAGGGTCACTGTTGTGCCAGAAATTGCATGGTAAAGATTTTAAGAAGCTGTATAACGATATTGTGCCACTGGCAGATATTTTGAAAAGTAATGAAAAGTGATGAATTGCAGTTTTGTCGTCATAAAAATTGTCTCTCCTGGAGTGTCCTGGCCAATATCCAGTCATCTCAGGTCTTGTTCTTGCTTATGGCATAGAGGAGAGTAATGATTTCTTCATGGCTTGAAACAGCCATGACTGAACCACCACAGGCTCACACCGTTCACTCTGGTGCCTTGCCCTCTAAACCAAAAGAAACTTCCTATCCTGGATATGGATTGTCAGGGTATTGGCACCAGAATTAGTGCCTTGTGCTGATTTGGCCAGGAGATCCCAAGGGGATGTGGCTTCAGTTAATTAGTTCATTGTCTCATGGCCCTGTAGACACCTGTGTCTCCAGATAATTAGACTATTCCAGTTTCTCTTCCTATAGTTTGACAGACATTTGAGTGCTTCTCTCAAATACATTTAAATGCCTATTAACTATCAGGATGTTTTGAGGCAGAATCACCTCCCTCAGCCTGCTGGCTACCCTTCTTTTGATGCAGCCCAGGACACATTTGACTTTCTGGGCTGCAAGTCACATTGCCAAGTCATGTCCAGCCTCTCATCCACCAGCACCCCAAGTCCCCTTGGCAGGACTGCTCTTGATCTGTGCATCCCCCAGCCTGTACTGATAGCAGGGGTTGTCCTGACCCAGATGCAGCACCTTACACTTGATCTTATTAAACCCCATGAGATTCCCATAGGCCCATCTCTTGCACTTGTCCAGGTCTCTTTCAGTGGCATTCCATCCTTCAGGTGTGTCAACCACACCACTCAGCTTGGTGTCATCTGCAAATTTGCTGAGGGTGCACTAAATTCCTTTGTCTATGTCATTATTAAAGAAATTAAATAACACTGGTCCAAATACAGACCCCACTGAGGGACACTACTTGTCACTGATGTCCACTGGGACACAGAGCCATTGACTACTGCCTTCTGGATGTGACCACCCAACCTCTTTCTTATCCATCTAACATTCCACTCATCAAATCCATCTCTTTTCAGTTTAGAGAAAAGGATGTCATGGGGGACCATGCCAAAAGCTTTACAAAAGTCACTCCATCATAGAAGGCCACTAGTTTGGTCAGGCAGGACTTGCCCTAGCTGAAGCCATGCTGGCGGTCTTAAATCACCTCCCTGTCCTCCATGTGTCTTAGAACTTCCAGGAGGATCTGTTCCATGATCTTCCCAGGCACAGAGTGAGGCTCACAGGTTGATAGTTCCCAGGGTCCTTCTTTCTACCCTTCATAAATATGGTTAAAATATTTCCCTTTTTCCAGTCAACTGGGACTTCACCTGACTGCCATGACTTCTCAATATTATGAAGAGTGGCTTGGCAACTACATAATCCAATTCCCCCAGGACTCTGGGATGCGTTTCATGAGATGTCATAGACTTAAATATATTCGGGTTCTTCAGGAGGTAATGAACCTGATACTTACTGCTCATATTCAAATTCTAGCATTCTATATACTCTTAAATATGTCTTAGCATATTCTAGAATTCTTAAATGCTATTCTCATTTTCATGCTAGGACACAGGATTATTAGTTTCTGGGAAACACAGGACCATCTCTGAAAGATGCATAGCTGTGACACTTCTGGCAGGCATGTCAGAGAGGTGGGATTGAGCCACAGTGACATTGTTCTCTTTCAGTACCAGGACTCCTGGTCCCAGTGCAAAAGAAGAGAAGAAAAATATTTGTATTTTAGTGAAGAAAGAAGTTGCAAAGATTTCAAGTGAGATGTTTGAGAACTCTCCCTGAGGCAAAATAAATGGGGAGTAGTCAGGCACAGGGCTGCGCATCATCATCGCTCCCCAATACCTCCATTACCTTCCCGCTTGAAGCTCTCCGAATAAATGCTTCTAACCTCAAATGAATGGAGTGTCTCACATCAGTTATTGGTTTTAACTCAACATTTGTCCTAAATATGTAAAAATATGTAGCTTCATTTGTATTTGCTTGCCCTAAACCCATCTAACATACTGGCACAAATCAAGACAGTATTTTCTCCTCTTGCCAGGACAAATTGCATCACATTTTAAATTGCATTTCAGCAAAACAAGAGCCAAGCAAAGCCAGTGAGACAGCGGCTGTCTCCGTGGCTTTGTTTGCACAAAGCCTGGCACAAAAGGGCTCTGCTTTCAGCCAGCCCCTGAGCACTTCTGGAATAAGCAGGATAATAGGTGACTGCAACCTTTGCTTAGAAATATTTGTGAAGAGCATTGTAAGTGTCAGAAAGCTGCGCATAAAGCTTGCTGCTGCTGTGGAGGTAGGCTGAGCTCTGAGCAATTTTGACATTCAGATTTACAGCAGACTTTTGGCATCTTCTCTCATTTAGAAATGAATAAACTGCCTTCATCCATTTGAATTAAGCTGTTGTTTCATTATCTGTTACCTCTGTCTTCTTGTCATGTTATGTTTCCTTCAGGTGTGAAAAGCGATTATACCAAAGAATGAAAGGGTGGTGAATTCTTAAATGTTATCATTGCCCCGGCACCCACTTTCTTTCTCTAGGAAGCTCTGGAGCACAGCCTGTTCTTCAGAAATGAGAAAGAAAATGGCAATGATCTTAAAATGCCTGTAAAATGCCTATGCAACATAGACAGTGTTAATAATTGTAGTGGAGAACAGCTGGAAATGCATAAGCAGGTGTTTATACTCCAACACTGATTTGGTCCAGCTGCCTAATTACTACTTTTAATTAGAATAGCTAAAATATTGTTATCTACAAAACCAAACAAGTCAGCTCTCTCAATGCATAAATCATTTTCAATCTTTTTTATTTTCTCAGCAGGTGACAGGGAGGGCTGAGGCTTTCAGGACTTCATCTAACTTCCACATGCCATAGGTGAAGAACTGGGCAAGTTACAGAACATTTCTGTGGCTCTGCTCATGCTACACCTAGATGCTAATTTCTGAAAATATATTTCACTCAGCTTATACTGAACTTTTCCTGCAACTCCCTCATGAATGGCAGCAGCTCAGCACAACCACTGACCACAACCGATGTATGTCCAAGCAGAGAGGAGATACTTGAGTGAGAGCTGCAGCATTTTCATCAGACCACTCTGTAACACACCCGTTTTTCTATTGTCTCTCATGTGTCTTGTGCCCGCCTATGAAGGACAGAAATAAGTGCTTGATTTGTGCTCTGTGAATGCCTGTTGGTAGGTCTCACCCAGACTCTGGCCATTGCCCAACCCCTGAATGCTCCTCAAGCCCCTGAACACACCAGAGCTCTCCAGGACCCTCCAGAGCAGGTTGGACTTGCAGAAAAACTGAGTTTAGTCTACAGCTTTCTGTAATCTACACTGATCGCCATGCCTATCACCACAGCATCTGAGAAAACAGTGTATGATAAAGTGTGTGTGCCTTTCATGGGTTTCACTGTGTCTCCCCCTCTCTCTCATGTATGCCATTTCACTTTATATTTCCCACAAGGTGTCTCCTTTCCTGGAGGCCACTGGGCTGTAGTTTTCTATAGAATTTCCTCCTCACACATTCTAGGTAATCTTTTTCCCCTAACATCTGTACTGCCTTCCATGGGAGGCTAATAAACATGCACAGGTCAAAGTCCATCAGAAATCTCCTCGAATACTTCTGGAGGAAGAAGCACTATTATGTGGTACCCAGGTGGGTGAGAGCAGAAATTAGCTGTCACTTCATCTGAGAGTTTGAAGGGCAGAACTTCAAGTGAAAAGCTTGAAACTGTGGAATGATAAATGTCTCACAAAAGCAATTGTTACCGACTGAGAGGTGAGATGGAGGGAGGGAGCAGAGGAAGGGAGGGAGCGTGGGCTGGGAGATGCGCAGAGCACAAGAACTGCTGAAGAGCTGCCTTGAGTGATGTGTTTGTGGTGTCTCATAATTAACACCTAGTGGTTTTTAAGCTGATAGTGGGCGCTTGTATTGATTGGGACAATTTGCTAATTCTATGTCTGTGTCAGCCATGTCTTTCTAAAAAAACAGGATAAAAACATTTACCAAAAATGTAAAATTAATGTGCCTGAGTGCTCTGAATCTTTGCAGCCATCATGATGTCTGGAGCACTGCTGAAAGCTCTACGTGCAGCCATCAAACACCCTTTGTGCTACATTTGGATATCCACATTACAGCATCTAGCTGCCTCCACAGAGGAGCACAAATTTCTAAGGGAAAGGGAATCTTGTGTCATCCCCATGGGCTCTGTATGAATGACACCCAAACCCTTGGGTTTTTTACATGGCACTGGATACCTGTGTTTGGGCAACCAGATCGAGCCACTAAAGTCTTACATTTCACCCCAGGCAATATGGGAGTGGTTTCCAACAGTCTTTGCAAGACGGATAGACATTGACATGAGCTGCTCAGGCTTCTAAGACAGCTCACCAGTGCCCTGACCTCTCTCAGCTTGTAACACTTGTCTGTCTTCTCTCACACTCATAACTTTTCATCTCTCTGTCAATAGGACACTCGTGTTTGAAATATAGTTACAGGCAAAATCAGTTGAGAAACGAAATCCTAATTATAGTTAAACCAAGGATATAAAATCAACTTGTCCGTGGAGAAATTTGCATGCACTCTGAATTTATGGGCAAGACATTGATGTTAGTGGGGCTAAGGCACATTCGTAGCTTACTAAATTGCACATCTTAATTTGCATTCTCTCATTAACCAAATTACATACTGCATATGTTTTGCTTGAAAAGGGGATTTTCTCTTCCCTTGCAATGGAGAACAGCCTTGCCTGAAAATCAGGTATTTAGGCTGAACATTGAAAATGGATTTTCAAACTCTTGAATTACTTCGCAAAAGTTAATACCTATTAGTGTATCTCAGGTGGTGCTCTTTAAGAACAAGAGGCCTGATTAAAGAGGAGTGAGCTTAGTAATGTTGCTGCAGCATAAGCCAGGAGCAGCTATCATGGTCGGGCGTAATAATCTGGTCCTCTACATTAAAAATGCAGTTACAGCTAATGATGAATTTGAGAAATGGTAATAATTATCTGGCTCAATTTATCTGTTTTAACCTCAGTCAGAGACTAAATTGTAATTGCTGTTGTTTCTGGTCGAATGATGGAGGTTACTCTGCTCTAATTCTTACCAGTTTCATAATAGCTCAGAGATAATAATGACACAGAATTATAGACTTTGCTCAAATGTTGTCAGACTGGGCTGAGGCATTACATAATTGCACTATACACATAACACATGTTGGAAATACTAAGAAAGAAAAATAATAGTAAAAAAGGAGACAATAAATAAAATCGGTTAATAATTGGTTGCCTGCATTTGCCCTTAGTGTGTGAACCACATTGAGGCAATTCTACTTTAGTAATACTGTTGTAAGTTTAATTTAATAGCAAAATGTGGACTATGAATGCTTGTCTTACCCTGTCCAGCACATTTTATGTGCATAGAAAAGAATTAAGTTGCCATTTTTCATCTCTTTAATGTTCACTTTGTTAATAATACTTTTTATTTTTAATGACACAAATGATGTGGGGAAAAACATCTAGATCCCTTTGCAATTACATCTATGGAGGCCAAGAAACGTATATTTCCTTTTTGAGCTGGATTTTTAACAGAGTGTTTATAGCATAATAAAGGCTTCCTTTTTTCTTTTTTTTTTTGGCCATATATTTGACTTGGCTTCTTATGGTCTTTGGCAAACATGGCCATAATTAAATTTACAGATCATACTAAATAATAAGGTGTTGCAAAACCCAGGACAGACGGCAAAATAATAAAGAGACCTGCAGAATTTAGACATGTAAGTAGGCAATAAAATGAGGCTCAGTCTGGAAAAAAAAAGCAGGCAGGGAACAATGAAAGCAAAATACAGAAACTGTACAGCAATAAGCTACATGGAAAGCAGTAGTGAAATTTAAGACCCAGGGTGTTGGTTATGGGTTTATAAAGTTCATTTGTCATGTGGCTGTAAATGCCAGCCCCATAAGCAGGTGCTTTGAGAGGAGACCTGTGTCCAGCCTGTGATGTACTGGTACAACAAATCCATTGATACTTGGGCAGTTGTAATTCAACCTAAGATCCATTTCATTAATTGGATTAGTCTTTATTGCAACATACATTGCTGCAGTGCCTTAAATATGCTGAATATAAACAGTGTTCTTTCTGAAGTAACTATGTACATAAAATAGGTCCAAGAAATGCTGATTAGGAACTGGGGAGGCCACCACAAATGAAGACCGCATAAAGAAAATGAGAAGAAATACACAATATCATCAATAGTACAAGACTAGTAGAAAATTTCATGTCAGTGGTATAAACTGTTGCAAATGAGAATGTATGCAATGATGAAGGTGCCAGACTCATAGTCCTGCATGAGAAAAGGTGAGACAAACATCTCCAATGGCAGTGGGAGCAGTCAGAATGGATTTTTCAAGGGGTAGTCATACTTGGCAAATTTGATAACCTTCTGTGATTAAAGGATTGCCCTGGTAGGTGATGGGAGAGCACTGTATGTGTCTGCCTGAACTTCAGTGAGCATAGCTGCAAGATTGTGATAAAGAAGCTGATGAGTTATGGGCTGGATGAGCAGACAGTGAGGTGGGTAAAAAACTGGCTGTATGGCAATGCCCAGAGAGTAGTGATCAGTGGCACAGAGTGCAGCTGGAGGTCAGTCACTTGTGGTATACCCCAGGGGTCAGTAGTGCATCCTACACTGTCCACAATTCCATTAATGATTTGGGTGACGGAACAAAGTGTACCCTCACCAAGCTTGCTGATTACACAAAACTGAGAGGAGTGGCTGATATGCCACGGGGATTTGCTGCCACTCAGAGAGAGGTCAACACGCTAGAGAAGTGGGCTGGAGTGAACTGTATGAAGTTCAACAAGAAAGCTGAAAGTCCTGCACCAGAGGAGGAACAATCCCAGGCACCAATACATGCCAGATCCACCTCGCTGGAAAGTAGCTTGGCAGAAAAGGACCTGTGGGTCTTGTTGGACACCAAGCTCAACATGAGTCAGCAACATGTCCTCAGTGCAAAGAAGGCTAACCATATCCTGGGATTCATTTAGAAAAGTATAGCCAGCAGATTGAAAGAAGTGATCCTTCTGCTTTATTCAACACTTGAGGCCACACATGGAGTCCTTTGTCTAGTTCTGGGCTCCCCAGTACAAGAGAGACATGAACATACAGGAGAGTCCAGTGGAGAGCATGAAGATGATGATGGGGCTGGAGCATCCCTCCTGTGAGCAAAGTTTGAGAGTTGTGACTGTTCAGCACGGAGAAGAAGAGGCTCAGGAGGATCTCATCCATGTATATAAATATCTGAAGGTGCAGAGAGGATGGAGCCAGGCTCTTCTCACTGGTGCCCAGTGACAGGATCAGAGGCAATGGGCACAAACTGACATGCAGAAGGTTCCCTCTGCATTCCTGAACATCAGGAAACACCTTTTCACTGTGGGAGGTACTGCCAGAGGCTGCCCAGGGAGGTTGTGCAGTCTCCATTCTTGGAGATATTCAAAAGCCCTCTGGCCATGGGTCTGGGCAACCAGCTCTAGGTGGTTCTACTGGAGCTTGATCAGAGGTCCCTTCCAACCTCAACTATTCTGTGATTCTGTGACAGGAGGATAAGCACAACATAGTACTTAATCTCTGGGAAGATAGACTGCTACGGATATAACTTTAATATATTCAGTCATGGAAGATCAACCCTTTGTTGCCTGATTTTAGTTAAAACTCCTATTAAAAAAAGATGAGTTTGTATCTGTGTCTTGAATTTAAAACTGAATTATACAAATCAGCAAAAGCAGCAGTAACTTTCTTATCCAGGACATGATGAACACAAATCAGTGAAGAAAAAGTTTCTGCATTTATTGAAAGCACAACACCCAGGCAATTTTTAAGGATTTTTCAAGTAATCTCAGATACATTCTCAATACAAAAAGGAAAGTGGAATCCATCCAGATTAGTGTGTTTTGCTACTGTACCAGTTTTTCACAGATAGCTATCAACCCCATAAATGTCTGAAAATAGTTTTCTTTAAACCTGTACATATCCAGTTTCACCAAGCAGTTCAGAGCTCTGATAAACTTTATCCAAGCAGCGTTCCATATCTAGTAAAGGAAGATTGCAATATATCCATCTTTGGGAGGAAAATAGTTTTTATTTTCTTCACTGCACTATAAAATGTCATCAGTAAATTTCTTTTGCTGACTGTAGCTCCTGTAGTGATGGGGTTTTCGTTCTGTATCCAAAGGACCTCATACCTCCAATCTGGATCTGCTATATTTCGTGAGGTGATGGATGGCCACGCACACAACTTACTTGCAGACTTGTTGTCTGTGTTCTCAGACTCAGTTGATCCTGTAGTCTGTACTGCAGTTCTCCAGCAGCAGGCTTCGCTCCAGAGATCCATCTTGGCTTTACCTGTTCTTGGTCCAGCTCTGCCTTCGAGCTCAGGTGCTGTCAATGCCAGTATCTGTGTCTGTGTCGAGCACTGCCCCTGGCAGAATGGTGCACCAGGTGCCGAGACCCTTCTTGAGCCACTCCAGCTTTACTCATTGAGCAGCCCCCTGGGGAGAACTGAAGCCTCAGTAAAGTCATAATTTCTTAAAGAGGAGCCATTTATTTCTCACTTTTCTTGCTGACTGATATTTTAAAAAGCGGAAATGAGGGGAACTATAGAGTTTCATAGCATTAAGTAAATTGAAAGACAGATCAATTTGCCTTGCCTATAAAACAACATTTTAGTCTTTTCAAATCATCATAAATTTCCTTCTTAGAAACTGTTTTAAGTTGTCATGCAGGAATAGTGTAGAATAGCCTTCTTCAGAGAATTTAGTTATTGAAGTGATCATATCTTTGTGCCATCTAGCATCTGTCATTAAATAGTTTATGAATCGTAGAAACATATGAATACACCTCATTCCCAAAAGATTTGGGATTTTGTTGTTAAGATATAACTGCAGAATTTAACAGAAACTAAAGTTATAAACCAAAATTTTCATACAGCTGGAAAACACTTCAGAACAGAGATCTCTAAAGACACAAAATCACACATAGACTTATACTTATTCAGAAAAAAAATATATTCACTGCATTCCCACTGCATTTAGAGTGGAGATGTAATTTTTATTTGATGGGGAAAAAACCGAAACAAAACTACAAAGAAATTCAACCTCTTAAAACATGAGTTTCTCACCCCTTTTACAGTAGTAGGACCTGTGAAACAGAGTGGCTCAGTGCTGTGCCTGAAAAGGGTTTTCCCACTCCAGACCCCCAGGAGATAACCATGGTCCTGGTACAGAGGGGACCCCACCAGCAGATACCTCCAAGTGCTGACACAGCAGCTTGGGTAGCCAGGAGAGCCAGTGCTGGGCACATCCTGGGCTGGGAGAATGCAAGGATGCACCACACTTTCCAACATCTGTTTGCTCACCACCCCTTTTCCTAGTTTAACAAACCTGATGAGGAATTTTTGTTTCTACTGAGAGATTTCTGACACAATCTCATGGAAAGCAGTATTGCAAGCCTCCCTGAGAACAGAGAGGCAGAGCAGTGCCGAGGGGTGTTCAGAGTAGCATGTCTCCTGCAGGAACCAGGTGAAGGGCATTTAATTGGAGTGAAATGTATTCCAAAGCCAAATGGTCTTGCTGAAAGATGGTGTCCTGGTTTTGCCTGGGATAGAGCTCATTTTCTTCCTAGTAGCTGATACAGGGCTATATTTTGATTTTAGTATGAGGTTAATGTTGATAACACACTGATGTTTTAGTTGGTGCTAAGTAGTGTTTGTGCTAAGTAGTGTTTTTACTAAGTCAAGGACTTCTCAGCTTCTCATGCCCTGCCAGTGAGAAGACTGGAGAGGCTCAAGGAATTGTGAAGGAACAGAGCCAAGGCAGCTGACCCCAGGTGACCCAAGGGATATTCCATACCATGTGGTGTCATACTCAGCGTATAAAGCTGGGGGAACTTGGCCAGGAGCCACTGCTGAGGAACTGGCTGGGCAGGTGATGAGCAATTGAATGGAGCATCACTTACTTTGTGTATTTGAATCTTTTAATCATTATTATTATTCTATTTCTTCCATGTCCCATTAAACAGTCATTATTCCAAACCATGAGTTTTCTGACTTTTACTCTTCCCATTCTCTCGAATGCTCCTGGAAGAGCAGTGAATGAGTGGCTGTGTGGGACTTGGTTGCTGGCTAAGGCTGATGTTTGCTGCAATTATTATTCAGGTGTCACCAATAAAAGAACAACAATTGAAACGTGGACACAATCCTTCAAATAGAGACAGACTTGATATTTTCAGCACATTATGCAACTAATTTTCAGAGCACTATAAAAAAAACCCTAGGATTTTTTGCTACATGACTGGACAATCCCACATCACAAATCTTTGCTTTTGATGAGTAGTCTGGGTCAAAACAGCTGGACAAAGTGTGGATCTGCCTCATGTTTTAGTACATTACTGAGTGGTAATCACTTCATCCAGCCTGTTAGAGCCAGCTCTGCGGATTGTCAGATCTCAGAATAGAGATTAGATCACCGTTATTAGCAGATAACTTTATTTTTCAGAATTAGATTCCGCCTGAACAGAGAATAGCAGGAGGGGAAGGCAGTCGTTTTTACAGATGTCGTTTTTGGAATATACCTGCTGACAGTTCAGTAAAAGTTTGAGGCAGTGCAGGCTTAATTTAAAGAAAAAGCAAGTTAAACTTCCCTCTGAGTCTGGAAGTGGATTTGCTCATTTCATTAAGCAGCAGAGCTTGTTTGACAAGTAAGTGAAGTCTGTCCACAGTATCAAATGATCAGGATTATCACATTCCTGGGGACAGGATCCAGATTGAGCTGAAAGCTATTTTTCTGGTGTTTGTGTCTGTGTGCAGTCAAAGACATATGTTAGGAAATGGGCTGGACCTGTGCAACAACCCTATGGGTGTCAATAATGAGAAGGAAGTAATTTATTGCTTTGCCACATGTCAGACCCAGCATAGGAATCACGGTTTTCTAAATCACAGAAGTTTGTTCCCCTGCAGGGCAGAGCACAGCTGGAGTCACAGCATGCTGCTCCTGAGCACATGGGGGGTATGTGACAGGTCAGGGTTTAGCAGAGACAAAAGGCATGAGTACAAGAGCTCCGCAGTGGGGAGAGGTTCCATACTCAAAGGAGGCCCAAAGGCTACTGGATTAGACACTGTTAGCTTCCTGCTCCATGCTCCTGTTATGCTCTGTAAGCAAGTCAGAGGGCAGTGGGCCAAATAAGGAAGATTTTACATTTTCCCTGTACAGGTCTGATTCTCCTTTTTCAGAAGATAGCCAAACCCATGGGGGATTTCTTGGCCTTCCTCTGACACCAAGTGGATGTCCCAGCTGAACATGGGCTTGGCATGGGCTGGTGGATACAGAGGAAGATGGTTGGCAGAGCCTTGGGAAGCCTTTTCCTGTGCTGCACCACACCACTGGGTGTCAGTGACATGGACTGCTCCACACTCTGGGTAGTCGGCGTGTACCCAGTCTACCTCTCACTGCCATGGGTGACATCACCACTGCTTCTGCAGGGTCTGACAGTGCTTTAACCCACAGCAGCTACCTTTCTGAGGCACAGAGAGGTTGCTTTTTGACGATGTTAAGCCACCAGTAAAGCACATCTTATACTATTCTGGCTTTATTCCAGCCCCATAACTTCAGAGGGGCTATTGGCTTCAGCACTTTGCTCTCCTAGCTCAGGGCATCCCTGCTAGTCAGTGATGACAGCATTATCTGTCAGCATATTTGCACCTATCTCTCCAAGCAACTGCAGTTCCAGAAGGAGGCACGGTTTAAACGTGTGTTAGCTCCATGTTAGCTGCTGGGAGGTGAAAGGTTATTGCAATCTAGTTCTATCCCATCTTTCATGATCACTGCCACAAAATCAGTGAGAGAGTAAATTTACATTAAAATGCATGGTATTGCACACCTACTGATACTGATTTCTCTCAGCAACTTTGCATGCCGTGTATGTTTGAAATATATGGTGTGTTTCTTGAGAGCTGGACATTGCTCCTTGCTAGCAGCTCCGGACTCCCATGGACTGCTGTGGGAAACACACCAGCCTCAGGGTTATCAGCACTGTGCCCATTGATGGGGAACTGCACACCTGTCAAACACCAGTGGCATCAGTATTTCTGTGTGCACGTGTTAATGGCTGTCGCCAGCACAGTCCCCAGACAGAATCCAGAAAACTAATCTGTACTGGGAAAACTGGCACAAAGAGTGCTCCACTGTTCCCTGGTGTATTCAATCCTTGGTCTCATGGCAGTGTTAAACACTGGAACTCAAACACAGAACACATTGAAGATTCTTAAAAGCTGTTAGCTGATTTGAAGCCAAAACAAGACTCTAAGGTA
Organism: Campylorhamphus procurvoides; assembly: GCA_013396655.1. Taxonomy (NCBI): domain Eukaryota; kingdom Metazoa; phylum Chordata; class Aves; order Passeriformes; family Dendrocolaptidae; genus Campylorhamphus; species Campylorhamphus procurvoides. The sequence goes on from WBMV01007734.1 coordinate 191,308, forward strand.
AAGAGAAAACAGAGGCAGGAAATTTTTTAAATTTTATTTTCTTTTTGCCCATATTCGCAATAAGTGTCTATGAAGGCCACCTCTCATAAGTGGATGAAGATCAGTCAAGTATTCAAATTAAAATGTACAGTCATGGTGGCAGAGCTAATTACAGGAGAGCTCCTGGTCATTCTGGGTTACACAAGGAGCCCTATATATAAAGCATCCACTTTGCTAAACACAACCTGAAGGTTTTAAAGGGAAATAGAAGTCACTTTAAAAAAACTGAGGAGACAAAAAAAAAAAAAAAGAGGTGGACTGAGAGTGTAGAGTCCTCTTAACTGTTTAGAGTTGAGAAGTTATGGTGAATTATGGGCTACTTAATTTTCTGAATTAATGGTTATTATTTTCTGAGTGTCCATCTCAGTGGATCATGAAGCTTTCCTCTAATGCTAACTTTTCTATGGTAACAATTAGGAAGCAAGCAGTATCGGAAAGAATACAAATTGCATATTAGACAAAATCTTCACAGTACAGGAGTTTCATCTTAGTTCTCACCTGGAGATTCACCTTTTTCAGAACTTAAGACAATATTTGCATTTTTTTAATTCCGACCTTGCACAAAATGCAAGCAATCAAACACTCACAGACTTAGAGGAGGATGTTTCTTTCTATTCTAAATATCTAAACATTATAATCGTTCATTTTAGGCAGCTTTTAGTTGTATTTGATGCACTATTTTGAAGGATTTGTTCGCTGATGACCACGGTGCTCTTTTTGAACCACCTAGCATATATAGGTCTGCTTATGAAAACATTGCTGTCAACTGGTACCTTATATCTAAGATTCAGTGAAATTTTGATTTATCTGGGAATGTGGAACAGAAGTGTTGCTGACAGAAGATCTCTTCCTCCCAGTGGACAGGGAAGGGAGACCGATTCTCTGAGCCCTGCCCAGCAGTTGTGACTGCCAGCCAGCACAGCTTGTCAGTGGCAGGGATGGGTTGTGTGTGCAGCAGTACATGGGCTGGACTGCAAGCATCTTTGGAGAAAGATGGACAGAGAGAATATGATGGATAGATAGTCATCAAATTGCTTCATGCATTGTAGGAAGGCTTTTGACGCTGCTGAGTAAGATATAAGAGCTAATATAGAACAAAACTGGTATTGAAACATACTGTTTGAACACCTGCATCAGATTTAATAACTGGAAAGTTTACAGAAAGCAGAAGGAAGCAGGAATTTTGCCAAGGTAAATTCACTCAAATATGACATAAATAATTCCTACGGGAAGAAAAAATGCTTCAATGTTTTCCACCTGTAGAAATGGCTGAATTTTTATCCCATTCAAATTAACTAACCCAAGTATCAAGGAACACCAGATCCTGCCAGAATCCAGCCTTACACCGCATCACTTAGGAAAAATGATGGCATTGCATTGCTGTTGCTGCCAGCACTACATCAGGAGTTGCCTGCAGCCTTCTTTCTTTGATTGCTACACATTGAGGATGATTCTCATCAACAAGTTCCTTCTGGCATTCAAAAGTACTCAAAAGAAACACCTAGAAAAAGGCCTCGAGGTAAACCTCATTCAGAAGGGGCCCATTCAGGTGTTTGTCTTCTCATGTATGAGTTCTGGCAGTTTGTAGGCAGGTGTGACCCATGTGGAACATCATGCGAAGCTAAGAGTTGTCAGGGGATTTGTTTAATAACAAACCTCGAAGACATGGCCTCTGTGAATCTCTCTTTTGTTTTTTGAGTTATAGTCCCATGTCAATATTTTTCTCCTCTACTTTCAAAAAAACCCCCAAACCCCCAAAAAAGCCATACCAAAACAAACAAACAAGCAACCCCTCCCCCCCAAAAAAACCCCCAACAAACAAAAAGGCTATTTTTCTCCACTTGAAATAAAAAAATTGAAGTCTTCTTTTCTCCTTTAAACTCACCCTTATCTCCTGCCTTAAAGGTGCTTGGGTCTCTGTTGTCCACATGCTGTCCAGAGCAGCCTAGTGCACTGCAATCTAAAAACAAGTATCGAACTGAGATGAAAGGCTTATCTGCTTTAATCAGACTATCTCCTAAAATTGCAATTCCTGCTCATTCTCTCACAGAAACAGCTCAGACCACGATGTGACCTGCATTCAGCTCCCATTGTGCCGCACATGGCTGAGCTGAAGGACCTTCCTCTGTGCCCTGCCACATTTGGATGGGGAAGAGCTTGGGTGAAAGAGGCAAGACAGACCAGTAGCTCTAAGTGAGCTGCAGTTTGCAGGCAGTGTTTTAGATTTCGGATTGTCAGTCAGCAGCAAGATGGAAACCAGGCACCAGGAAATAAATATTGACGAGAGTAAAATTTTGCTGAAAAGACCAGAGGCGGAAAAAGCCTCAAGTGATAGTACAATACGAAAAGGTAATAAAGGCATGTCTTTCAAAAGTTGAATTCTACCATGCTATTCATAAAAAGATATCATCTATGGCTTTCATATATTTTTCCCTCACATGCTTCTTCACATTTTTAATCTTACTGTACTGAATGAGGGGGGAAGATGGATATGATACCAGCTGTACTTAGAGCACTTAAAAAATGCTTCTCACCCAAAGAGAAAAAATAACTATCCTTCTTTTTGTGAAAAATTGGAGTGTCCAGGTGATCCTGGGATAGGTATATGACAAGGATTTTGTATTTTTTAGCATGTCCTGACTTGTTTGACTGTTTGTTTTATTTGTTTGACTGGTTCTTTAGCAAGGTCCTGACTTGAGTTTCTTCATAATGTTGTCCAAATAATTATTAATAACATTAATATTTTATGAAATATTCATCATCGTTTTTATAATTAATAGTTACACAGAATCATTTCAGGTTATTTTCATCCTGACTGCTCTAAGTCATCCTGAAATCCATAGGGTAATTGGTGTGCTCATTTTTAGCATAATTATGTACATTTCCAAAATTTTCATATGGTTTCTTACATTAAGAATGAGCCTATTAAGAAACTGAAATCGGATATGGTTATCAATTCAGGCACATTTTTTTTTTTAAAGTGTCATTTATTGATTCCCAGAAAGAACTTTTCTACCAAATCATAACAAGTAGCACCTATAGAGACCTCTTTGCATTTTGTTATGCAGAGCTCCTACCATGCAGTGACACCAAATGTTCTAAATACCAACAGACAGCATCTTGTCTGTGACATCTGACTATCACATTGTCATGAAAAATATCTGGATAGTACTATGAATACATTTGTGTGGAGTTTATTTTAGGAGCGAGTATGACAAACACATGTTCCTTAAGCAGTTCTGTGCTTTAAGAAAACAAAGGGAGGGAAATATTTTAATATCCTTTGTAGCATTGCTTCTGTTTTATAAGCAAAATATGTTTATTTTTCTTTGCAGTTCTACAGACCCCAGGAAACTCTTTTAACCTTGCAGTTCTTTACAGTGTTGCATATTTCAGCTGTCAGAAACCAAACTAATTAAATCGGAAAGCTGCTCACTTCTCTTTCTCTATAAGGCAGGGGAAAAAAAGGTACAATTACTGGTGGAAGTAGGACACTGAGCAGAATTTAAAATTATGTGCAGCCTAGAAGCATTATGAATATTAAATCTTTGTTGTACAAATTACAGCTTGCATGCAGGCCTGGGCACCAGCCTACTTAGGAAGATGGTGACAAATTAGAAAGAACTTTTAGGATAAAATACCTAACATAAGGGCTATAGGGGATGAGCCATCGAGAAAGAGCCTGAGAGCTAAATAGTGTAAGATGCCCCACATGATATCCAAAACTGGTATAACTGTTTACATGTCCTAGAAAAATACAAACAAGGAGGTATTAGGAGATTGTTTAGAGCACTTCTCAGGGGTATAATTGCATATAAAGGTAAGAAAGTGAGCAAATAGAGAGTTGAGTTGACTATCCAGCCAAAATTTTAACAAGAATGTCTAATCGACTGTGAAATAGCTTCCCCAGAAAATGTGTTAGAAGTCACATCTCTGAAATGATTTAAAAGCAGACCAGGCACATCATATGATAAGGTAATGGATGGAGGATATAGAAGTGGCTCACAGTGTATTTCTAGGTTTTGGATTGTGCAGTCCCTCTGGTTGTGACCAATTTGGCTTCCTCCCTTGCTGCTGCAGGTGAGTCACCCACCACTGCTCCTGTGCAACACCCTGCTCCTCCAGCTGGCAAAGGAACACACAACCAGACATTTACGGGCCAAAAAGGATGACTCTGTTCCTTAAATATTAGGCAATTGAACGAATGTGATAAATTGTCTGTAAGGGGAGCCTGTGCACCTTGGCCAAGGCAGAGTGGTGGCAGCACAGTCCTTGTAGTGAAAGGAGCAGCAGTGCCCAAGGGGTGCTGAGGACCTGGCCCCCAGCTCACTAGTTACTCTGCTAGACACCTCCCAGCTGTGAGGTGCTCTGTTGTGGCTTCTGGTTTGTTCTTATGAACTCCTCCACCTCATAGCATGGGGTTACATGTGCACAAAAAACCAGCAAATGTGAGGAAATCAGTATGAAAATGTTGTTTTAGTTTTCCATGAATTCTCTGTGGCTTTCATGCTCCATTCCTGCAAACAGTCTGCTGCACAGGAGGTTTTTCAATGAAAATAGGTGATCAATTGTCACACAGAAGGCATGTTATGGAAGTGAAAGTTTGTCCTTGTGAATGGCCCAAGGAGTTGGTTACGCTTCTTCTTAGATAGCTTTTTTCACCCAAAAAGTCCTTTGTGTTGCAACGTACAGAAGAGAGTAGGGAAAATTTGGGAATAGAAAGATTTCTTCTATCAGTTAAACAGGGCATCTTCTGGAATAGTGGTATTAGAAGTAGTAATAGTATAAACACATCCTTGAAAGACATGGTAATGATGGATCTGTGGTTAGTAAGGAGACCAGGAGACAGACTCATGGTTTCCCCACAGGTTATCCAGTAAGGTATTGGGTTAATTTGCTATTTCGCTCTAGTTTTTTGCCTTTCATCTGTAAAGAAGAAGTAGTAATACACATTTGCTGTATTAGAGTGACACAAGTCTGCACTGATTTCACAGTTCTTCAAAACCCTCCGGCAACAAGGACCTCGGCAGTGAAGGCTGAAGAGCAGAGCCAGCACTGGTTCTTTAGAGTGGTGTGATGCTGGGCCTGCGAATCATGCTGGGAAGGATATTTTCATCCTTGAAAGCAGCAGGATTCTCCTGGCAAGAGATGTTTAGGTGACAGAAATTTTTTCTGACTGAGTTAGCTGACATGCAGATAAAAATTGAACAGAACACGTATTAAGTACTTAGTCTTAGAATCTTAAAATAATCTTTGTCATACAAAGCAGTTTTCTCTTTTCACACAAACTCTTTTGATCTAAGCATTATAAAAACATGATGTGCCAAATTTGAAACAGAACAGCCAAACAAATCGATGGCAACAGTTGAGAAAAGCAGGCGGTTTGACTGGTTGTTCTGGTACAAACCTGGAACAACAGAGCCTGATGAGTTTTGTTTAAAAACAGGAATACAAACCCAACTTTCAATTCACTGATAAAAATACACTTCCCCTTCAGCTGGCCAGCTGGAAAATGTGAGGGAATGCTGAGACACTCTCTACAGATGATCAATACTTGATTCCACTTGATAAATATGCCTAGACATTGGAAATAATTGCTAAACTCTATGGTGCCATTTTGTGTTTGAAAAACTAGCTATAGGAAATGTAAACCAGTGGGAGAACAAACTAGGGAGTACATTATCATCAAAAGCAGTATGTTCATGTAGATAAAGGCTCTGGAGGCTGGGCTGTATTTACATGTACAAAAAGTCCAGAGAAATAACTGTTCTATGTTATATACTCACTTATATGTATTTATATATGTTTATTAAAATTATATATAATATATATATTTATATAACATATACCCAAAGAATATATTTATATATACTTATAGGTGTTTACTTTTTGATGTCATAGCAACTTAGGAATCTAATTACCCAAAGTTAAAAACCTAGGTGTATTCTGTATGCATTTAGCACTCAAAAGCTATCACAAAAGAAAAATAATTTCTCCTGTTTTACCCTGACTGTCTCTGGGAATTTGCATCATTTGGTGCATAAGAAAGCCCATCTGTATTTTCTTCCTCCCCTCCACATGTTGTAGCAGGATAAAGAAATAATCAATGTGGCAATTGAGCTCTCTTGGGTGTGATTTGGGGCAGAGATTTTCTTGTCCAACCTCATTCAGTCCTGAGCCAGGAAAACCCTTTCGGCACATCTCTTAGTAGTTACTCAAACCCTTCCTGACTGATGAGGCTATTAGTAAAAATTAGTGAAATGGCTGGAGGAAGAAAGAGGATGTTGTGGAACTCCGGTATGTTTTTTTTGCTGAGTTCCCAGGGACTGGTGTGATGGTGGGACAGAAAAAGCACGGCATGACCTGGTTCTGCACCCCATGATTTCAGCATCATGGAGTGAGACCTGGGGACATCAGCTCATGTCCTGGGGGAGGGACACGGACACAGACACAGGAATGCAGGGGCTTCCACTCAACTGCCCTAGACCAATCTGCCCATAATTGTTCCCTGTTGTAATTTTGTCTTTGCTGCTTCTCCCAGTCCCTTGATACTCAGTCAATGGAGCTCACCCACAGATCTCTGACTGATGATATATAGTGGCATATTTGAGATGGGGTGTTGAATTACAGTGATACCTTATATTGGAATTTATCATATACCTTTAACCACTTTACCTACTTCTCAAACCTGATCACCTAGCTTTTATTTCAACAGTCCACAAATAGGAACAGCTCCCTGTAGCTAATATTTCCTTTTCTTTATTTCAGACACAGAATTTCTCCTCAAATGACACCTGTGTGAGCTATTAGAAAGGTAACAATCAGTGCTACAACAGTGACAAATTTTATTTGCCTAGAAATGTCAGAGCTTTAATGCCCCATATATACTATATTGGATATCGCTAGAAGTAGAAACCTTTATGCCAATGAAAAGGAAAAATTCCCAGTCTTCCAATTTTAGAAGATTTTTGAGATCTGACTCTTAAAGCATGAATTATTTTTTAGCATAGAAAACCTATTTTTGAAATGTTATAGGTACTTCTTGGCTCAGAATATCTGGACTGGTAATCATAAAAGCTCTTGGTTCTTGAGATGGGAAGATATAAAAAATATAACCTCTAGACTACCAAGATCTCTCCAAAACTTTCTAAGTAGGTTGTCTTTTGCTCTCTTGTCAGTTCATTGTTTCTCTGTAGCAAGCTTATGCACTGGGTTAGTTCTCACAACAATCAGGAACCTCCTGATTTTTTCCTGCAGCACATAAATAAGAGATGCACTGATGTTTCTTCCCCAGCAGGCATAAAATAGCTCAATTAGTCTTCCCAAATTCTTATTCTATATAAAGCAGAAAAACAGGAGCCCATAATGCTCTGAAGTCCAATTTCAATTTTTGCATTGTGAATATGTTTCTGGGGTAAGTTTATTAGGAAGAAGGAATGAAAGTATGGGAATTTCGCCTCTCCATCAGCATCAGCATGTGTGTCTCTTCCCCAGATCATGGTGGATTTGTATGCACACAGCACTAAGCGGCCTCAATCTAAAGATCTGCATATCTCCATACTTTCTAGAATTCATTAGTAAGAACTTGAAACAGTTGGGACAAGTGGAAAATATTTCACAATCAGCAGGTGAGGCATTGCTTGGCTGTTTTCCTAATAATATGATACTTTAACTTGCCAGAGTTTCACTACCAACCTCCTTATCCGTGTGCAGCCATTTCTTGTTCTTATCATCTTGCTCCACATCAGGAATGTTGTTCCAGCGTCTTTGAAATTTGGTGTGTTTTCTTCCCCCACAGAACACCTTTTTGCTCTGCCTTCCTTGTGTCTGGCAGCAAAAATTAGGTCTGTTTATTCTATACATTGAAAGCAAACTAACGTGATATTAAACAAAAATTCATAAATGAAGAAAAATGGGAGAATATATCTGTGCATGCTGAAAGATTATTATGCTGCAATGTATCTGGAATGGAAATATCATGCCAGCTGCAGCTGGCTGTATCATGCTGCAGTAGTCATCAGATCATCCCGCCTGCCTCCTCGACTTAATCAAGCATGAGTCTGCGAGAGCACTTGAGTGGTGAAGGCACAGACATGACGGTGTGAGGATCACAAGAGCACATCAGCCCTGAAGTGTGTGGGCAGGGATGCACCCCGATACCTTTTCTGATGCAGCCCCCTGACTGCCTCCGCTGCCGATTCATCACTTCACCTTGGTGACAAGCATTTATCCCACGTCACTCTTCACTTCTGAAGGTAGTCTTCTTCTGTGACAGAGAGAGGCTGTTTACGCCAGCACTTCTGCTGCATATCGCTAAACTTCACAGCTTGCCAGATATTTGTGATATACCAAATCACAAATTAAGACAGGTGCGTGTCTTAATATGTTCTACCGGGGGCAGGAATTAGTAGATGAGGGAGCACGCAGCAGTGGAAGCATCTGGTAGGAAGAAAAAAGGCTGTCTTGTACTCTGTCAAGTGTAATTAGAGTTGCCAGTTGTCATTGCTGCTAGCGTTTACTTAAGTTTCTCTGATGAGAAACTATCTGACAAAACTCAAAGACATAGAAATTCATGAAAAACGTAACTCCAAAATGGTCTTATGACTGAACAGTCATGTTGGAGTCCAGTACTCTCTGTCCAACTTCTTTTGGATATGCCAGGGGTGAAGGGTGTGAGGCTTAATGTCAAAGATACTTATTTGAAGGTGTTATATAGGATTTCTGATTTAGCAGAGTGATACAAAATATACTGAAAACATAATACAAATGTAAACTACTTTTACCAGAATACTGCAATTGCCACAGTTCAATCAATCACCGACCAATGTAATTTCCATTACAAGTGTTTATAATATGCTCACTGTCACAATGGGGGACATTCTCAATCACTGAGAAGGCGTGTGTAGATTGAAGCCAGCTCAAGGCCAGTGCTCACTTTGAAATACTTTTGCTAGTTGTCTAGTTTAAATTCCATGTGGGCCTTTTTCCATGGATAGGGTCTATTGGTCAGTCTCAAGCCACCAATCTTACTAAAGAAGATGTAAACATTTCAGCGAGTTGCAAAATAGTTACATTAAAAATGCTCTCATAATAATTTGTTTTCAACAGTAAGCTTTTGGGGAGGTTGGCAATAAGTGTTCTACAGTCTAATTAAAAAGGATAAACATTTGCAGTTTTTAATTGTGTCTGACAATATATTTAATTTCCCTCTCCTGGAGTGCACCACAGAGAGGGGCACTCACAATCCACACCCAACACGCTCTGAGGGTCTCATGCTGAGAGAGGAGCAATGTGCCCCACCCAGCTCCTGCAAATGACATCTTAGCTCTTGTTTTAGATTCTAATCCTTCGTTACCCTTAATTAATTATAAATATTTGGTTCTTTGTTATTATAGTACTGTGTGATTTTATAATTGCTTTGTTTCATGACCTGTCACTTGAAAGTATTTAGAAAGGAAAAAAAAAAGGAGTGATGATGCATTTCCCTGTATTCTTGACTAGTTTAAATTATGGTTCTTGCACAAAACAGACTACAGCTGAACACCTGCAGATCAGTGCGGTCCATGTCCAGTGAGGAGCTTGACTTTATTTTGGGAACTGGCCTGCACATTCAGTGCAGAAAGACAGAAAGCATAAATAGAAACATCTCAGCACAGGTTTTAAGGAAGAAGAACAAACTAAAAAGATGCTTTGAAAGTGATGGATGTGGAGAAGATGTGCATTAGCCAGACACAAGCTGTAGTCAAGTAATAAACTCCTACAATAACCCCAGAAAACAACAGCCCTTCACCCCTCCCATGACACTTCAGGGAATAATACTGGCTGCTGGCTTGTGAGGTCAAAATACCCACATGAAATGTTTTTTAAGAGCAGAAACAAAGTCATGAAAATTGATGAGCTGAAATAATATACCCTAAAACAAGGAGTAAAATCCTGACCCTTTTGCCTTCAAATGGCACAGTCGCCTCAAGACATGGTAGAATGCATTGGAAATAGAATTATTTTTATGATTTATATGAACTCACAGGAGCAATGAAAGCCCATTGATATTTGTAGTATTTTTGAGAGAATATAATTCTGCTGTGTTCCTTCTAAGGTCAGAATTTGGCCCCAGGCTAGATATGTGCCAGGGCAATGCTGGCACCTTCCTATGGTATGGCTGGGGCAAGCAGCACTGTTGTTCAGGCTCGCGTTGCTCTCCATGCTCTGGGCAAGCTTTCATAGCCATTTCATGAAGCCATATTGACACTGAAGAAATATCACAAGCAATCTACCCCATTCGTGAATTACTTTTTAAGCAATAGAAGCAAATGAATAAAATAATAAAGTGCCTGTTCTGGAATAAAAGACAAAGAGAAAAATGGCCTGAATGTATTGAGAGCATTATTAATTATCTATAGGCCCAGTGCCTGAGTTTCATCTGCCCTAGTTTAGGCTCCCAAAGAGTGAAATTCCCCCTCTGGGTAAGAGCCTACAGTGAGTAATGATGCAATTGCCCCAGACAACAGGTCTAATTCCCCTGGATTGCTAATAACACCCCAGCTGTCCAGGCACTCATTTCAAGCACTCAGCCCCATTTAGGCTCATTTGCTAGCTCGCATCCTCATGCCTGAGAGATGACTGCAAGACATGCCATCCATCACCCAGCACTCTCATCCCCTGCCTTTCCCAGCCTCATGCAGAGACCTGCTCCTTTGTGCCACAAGTGGCCAGCGGGCAGTGAAGGTGCACAGCATGGTTGGAAGAGGGACTGGCCACAGACCTGAAAGCCATGTCACAGTTATTCATCTCTTGGAAAGCCTGATTAAGGAACAGAGCTGCCTGACAAGCTGTCTTCCTCAGCCACAAGTGCTACTCCAACACAAGTCTCGTAGAGGCAAGCAGTCCCCAATGAACATATTTCAGCTTGGGTTACTGGGATCCTGTCCTTCATCCAAATTGAAATTTCCATGTTTTCAGGCTTCCCATATTTTTGATGGGAACATGTGCACACTGTAGAGTTTTACTCTCCTGGAATAAGTCGAAGAGAAGGAGGAAAATACAGAGGATATTTGGAGGTTATGGAGGAAACAAAGAGTTTCCCATACTCAGCTTCTCACTCTTCACAGAAGATCCCAGAGAGGCTGAAGTCCTCCTTGGCAGCATCCCCAGATGAATCAGAGTTACTCAGAAGCTTCATACCCCAACCCAGCTGCATGACTAGCAAGCCTTCCCCCACCTGTGCTATATCATGAAATATTCTGCCATTACAGACCACAGTGGAATTTTTTTCCCCATTTGGCAGAAGGTTCCATGTGTTTGCCTTCCCAGACACACCAGCAAGCCACACACATGGCCAGTGGATCCCTCCAGGACAGAATTGATGGGAGATGGTCAGCCTGTGTTCCCTGCATGCACCCCCAGGAAGTAGTGGGTACAATGCCAGAGAGTTTGGAGGAGGTGAGGAGCCAAGGGCAGAGAGGGTACATGTGGAGGAGAAGCAATGGCAGCTATCACTCAGACTGAGTCAGTGACAGTGGGCTGGAACTAACGCCACAGGGCAGGAGTGGTAAGCAGGAATTTGGTGTGTGTGTGCAGTACCACTGGTCACAGCAGTGGGCCATTGCTGTCAGGGTGTCCAAAGGTGGAAACAGCACCACAGGCTCACCAGTCCTTTCCATCCCTCAGCCTCAGGTTAATGGGATGTGAAGGAACTCATGGCCCAATTTTGGCCTTATACTAGAGGGTATGCTAACAAATTAGCTGCCTGATGTATTTTCAGAGCACGTACACAAATTCCCTCAGAGACCATGCACTAACTGGCACTAGTCATCAGCCTGGGCATGCATGGAAAAGAGCCAGCGGCCAGAATAGTTACAGTAGGTTTCATAGCCATCTCAGGAGAGGTGGAGACAGCAATTCTGCTGACAGCCTGTCTAAAGGCCATTGCAAATGCACTGCATAATGCGCATGCCCTGCTTGACCTGAGGTTTTTGAAGCAGACCTTGTCCATGAGACCTGAAAACTTGATTGCAGATGAAAGTCAGAGGATTTAGTAACCAGACAGCCTCTTGCAATGCCCAAGCCTGCTCCTTTTATCCTCTGAGCGGAAACTACTGATAAATGCACCAGGCCAAGCATGGAAGCTTGCATTCAGGATCTGTTTTCTGTCTCCTGCCATGTGTGTTTCCAGGTGCAACTTCTCCTGCTCCCCAGCCCAGGCTGCCACCCTTTCCTGGCCAGGCTCACCAGACCATAAACCACTGTCCTGCCCCACAGTCTTAAGTGCCTTCCCCAGTGCAGTGGATCCCTGTCAGCACAGTCAACCAGATTATTTACATCAACCCTATTGAATTTATTTGCTCAAAATAATTTGCTGTTATTTTTACCTCCAATACTTTCTAATTCAAGTGGCCTAAACAGACTGGGACAATGATGACTGAGATTTTAGCTTAGTACAAGACTCAAACCAAGCACTGGGCCTGAGCACTGGATGGGCTCTGTGGTACTGGAAGGCTCCTACTGGAGCGTGATACCACTAAAGGACGGGAGAACATAACAGCAAATGTATTTGAAACAGAACACAAGCCATGAATGTTGACTCTAGCTGGTGACTATGTATTTTGTCTGAAACCAGTAAGAACTGAAGAATTACCCAGATTACAAGTATAATTATTTTTTGTTTTGTGGTTGTTTACTATTTGGGAGTTGTTGCTTTTTTTTTTTTCCCCAGCTGTTGGCATGAGAAGATGGCAATAGCATGGTCTTATATATTTAATAACATTTTGTGGATGATATGTTTTATGTACATTATTTACTTCTAGCACAAAGAATATATTAATTATTCAGTGTGGCAAGAACTGAGTGATAAAATGCCTCTGGTAATCATGAATTATAGATTGATCTGTACTTACACATGTTTTGCTCTTTTAAGTTGCACTTTTAAGAATTTCCCTCAGTGGATTGTTCATCAATATGATTCTGATTCATATCAGTAATCAACCATTAGTGCAGGTGTACACTTTGCCATTGACAAGGCATCTAGCCTTCAGCTCTGTGGTTCTGCTCTCTTTGCTCCAGCATCAGGGACTAGCTTCATTCAAAGAATATATGTATATGTGCTGCCAGGACTGTGGCCATGGCCACACACAACTTGGTCACCAAAAGTCTCATTGCTTACCTCCTTGCTCTGGGCAGCACAGCACTACAGCTCGTGCTCTGTGCTGGTTGCTGGGAGGGCAGTTGGTGCCATCACTCTCTGCCCTCCCACGCATGCCAGAGTCCTGCCAGCATGGTGGCAGGTGGAGCCTCCCCAAAGGGAGGGGTAGCTGGCTGGTAGAAATTGGTTAGAGGTGGGAGATGCTGTCTCTCAGAGAGACAAGCTGTTGTCAGTCAGTGGTACCTTGCTGCTGTGCAAGGCAGAAACTCTTTAGTTCCTGATGAGTTTGTAATTTCCCCACCTGGTGCCCTCCTCTGCTGTCTATGACAGCCCACAGCACTTGTCAGGCCACCCCTGGAGTACCATGTTTATTTCTGGTCCCTATAATTCAAGAAAAACATGGAAAAACTGGAGAATTTCCCAAGAAAGGTTATAAAGATGACCAAAGAACTGGAGAAGCTGCCCTTTGAGAAATACTGAAGGAGTTAGGCTTTTAGTCCCCAGGGAAGAGGAGGCTCAGGGTGGATCTCCTCACGGTATTCTAGTACTTAAAGGGCAGCTGCAAAGAGGATGGAGGTCCTCCTCTCTCTTCACAAGGAGGCACATGGAGTAGACAAGGGGTAACAGCTACAGGTTGCATCAGGAGAGATTTTATGTCTACATTAGAAAGAAATTTTTTACAGTGGATATGACCATTCAGTTGAACAACCTCCCCAGCGATGGGGTAAAGTCCCTGTTGTCAGAGGTTCTCAAGATGCAATTGGTTAGGATGTGAGACAATGTCATCTAGGTTCCCTCTCACACAAAAGGTTGGACAAGATGGTCTTTTGAGGTCCTTTCCAACCTGGGCAGTTCTATGACTCTGTTCTCCTGGACAAAGCCAGCTTTTCCAGACAAAATGCTGCAGTCTTAATGATAGCATTATAACCATGTACATTCATTTTCTACTTCGGTTTTGAGTATATCCATCTCCTGGTTATGTATGCATTTTCTCACAAATGGCAAATGGTAAGGGAGCATTGGCCAGGTGATCCACAGCTATCTTCTTCCAAGGTTGTGGGACTGGTGAGGGCCACAGAGAAACTAGCTTAGGAGTACTTAAGAGCAGGCATTTTTCAAACCCATGAAACCACAGACTTTTATAGTTCAGGCACTTGATACAGCTGAAAGTAATTGCTCCAGTGCTGAAAAACAAAATTGTTCTCTAGGGATGATAGTATTCTTTAGTTAAAATCACAGGAAAATAAATAACTTACTTTTCTAAGAGAAAGCCAAAAATGTCATTTAGAGCAGAGCAATCATTCTTAAAAGGCAGCACTTGTCTGACACGGCTACAGAAACAGCATTCTTCTCAGGAAGGAGCTTCTCTTGTTATTATCATAATTCGTGCAGGTCCAGCTGCCTTGCCAGCAGCATGCAGAGCAGCTTTAATCACAGTTTTAAACTAATGTGGCAGATATTTATGAAAAGAACAGTGGTGTCAGCTGTGTTAGATGCTGTAAAAAAACCTCAAAACAATCGGCTGTCATATTGATTAAAACCCCCTACATTTTCCTCTGGAACTGCTGAGGTAATTTAAGAAAAAAATCACAAAGAGCAAAATTAGTTTAATCAAACTATTTCAATGACAAATTGCATCTGTGAAAGTCCCCTGGGGTTGCAAAGAACATGTTTATATTGTCAGGTGTGTCAAAAGGAAGATTAGATGGAGACATTGTAATGGCAGGGGGGAAGCAGGGAAAATATTTTCCCTCAGTTCTTTGCTTTTGGAGGATCCCAGGAGTGCCATCTGTGACCCAACATGGCCAAGTGATGTCCCCTGTCTGCTTTCTGTCCTCCTTAGACTTGCACCCATGAGAACACCTGATAACAAAGAAAGAGTCAGAAACAGTAAGAAGTGACCTAATGACTTACTCTTCTGAGTGTGCTCCAAAAATGACAGCTCTGGGTGCAATTACGGGACCTTGTCTGGTACTGTCTGTCCTGCTGTGGGGCCATACAACAGAACCAACCCATGGCTGTGCTCAGCCATGGTATTATATCACCCCTCCTCTCACCACCTTGGTGCTGGTAGTCTGGGATCACCCTGTTGTGCTGATAATGGCAGGAGCAGCCAATGTCCAAGGGGTAGGCACATTAAAAGGGAAAGGTAGGGAAATGATCAGACAGCCCATGCATTAATCTTAAATTTAAAAAAACCCCAAACGTATCTCCTTGGTTGTTTCTGTATTTTTAATGGCAAAATTAATATGGGGAAACAGGCTGATCACTTATTGCCATGCATTGAATGCTATCACTCAAGAGTGTTGTACACAGAAGACAGTAAATATTGTAGATATGTCAGGGATGATTCAATGTTACTCAAATAACTTGAGAACATAAGCTCTCCTTTACCACTGTCAGAATAACTAGACATGTTTGATTTAGTTCATGCTGCTGTGCCGTGTCGCTCTGCTTTTTCAGTTAACTCCTCAATTCAACTTTACAATTGGGAATTCAGATAACACAGCCCTTCACTTCTGATCCTAGTTGAATACCAATGCTATAATTTTATGCTTCCTTGCTTTCTCTACTCCCTGACCTTTCATGTTTCTTGAGGGACATCTCATTTCCTCTAGCTTTCAAACACCTTAACACTTATTTCTTCATATTGGTGATACAATTAACTACACATCCTTAATTGAGTTACAAGCAAATACATAGAATAATAACAGGGTGTTTATCTTTGTCAGCCCTAGACAGGTAATTAAATAGTCTCCTTCACAGTCTTCTAGGCAAACAGAACCCTTTAAATTGATATGCCGCCTTTACATAATGTCAATAGACTGTCTTCTCCTCTCCTCTTGTTTAGATGGTCTTATGTATTCAATAGAAAATGCAAATTTTCCTTACTCAAAACCCAGCTGGAAATAAAAGTAACACTCTTATTAGTCTAGTTCCTCTGGTTCAGAGTGCACTGAAGCAGAATAAGAAGAAACTTCTTTCTGGAGCTAACAGAGTACAGTTTCAGAGGTCATACCATGGGTGCAAAGTCTGTTCAGATTTTTGGTGCAATACTTCCTGATATGCCCTTGAATTAAGCAGATATATATCAGCTGAGCAGACCAGCACATCTCCCTCTATGGTAAACTGATGTGGCTCTATTAAAGGTCAAAGGACCTGATTTCCATCAGCTGAGGACACAGCTGACCTGCCACTCATGTCTTGTCCCTTTGCCCTTTAAAAAGCAGGAAACCCTCCTGTGTTCAGCAAGGTACTTATTGCCAAAGGCTCTGTTGAGGAGCAAGTGAATTTCAAAACTTTTACGTAAGGCTGTTGAAGAGGAATGGTCACATGCCAAAGGCTCCAAAGCACAGTCAGTTTGGATTTTGTAATCACCCTGCCATTGGCTGAGCCTGTAACCTGTCCTGGGATACACCAACATGCAGAGGTCTGGCTCCAGTTTGTGCTTTTCCTTGCTCTCTATCATTCCCCCAATGCTACCCTGAGGCTTGGTACTTCTCCTGCTACCTTTTCAATGGCATTGTGTCCTTTCTTATCGTTTTCCACTAGAGGTCCCAGGGGCCTTAATACTCCTGAATTAAAAGACGGCCACATGTAGAACAGACTACACAGCCCTTTTGACCACAGGAACAACCATTTTCCAGCTTATGGTTTCTGATGAAATCCAGCTACAAATATTAGGATGCACTTCAATTGAGTATTGTGTGGATTATAGATCCCATTGTAAACAAGCCAGCACATAGCAAGAAATGCAAGGAACATTTGCACTGAAATCGCTCCATCCTATTTTCTGCAAAATTGCTCTTACACATATATCATTGCTCAGCTATACAGAAGAAAATATGTAGAGCATAAATATTGACATTTATATTGTTCATACTTTACATGCTAAAGAAATCATTATTTTTAAAAGCTTTGGATAAAGATGGCTGTTGGAAGGTTAAGAGAGGGAACAAACCCCTTAGCAGTGCCACACAGTAGTTCTGTTTCCTTGGAGATTCCTTTTAATGTAGAAATAAATAAGAAAAGCTCATGGTTCCCAGTGACATGCTGTTTTACCTAGCCTTTTAGAGAGAAAAGAAGTACGAATATGGCAGTGCCTTACCCCAATGGTGACATTATGGAGCCTCATGTCAGTGATACTCAGCTTTTAAAAGCTGCCTTGGGCAACATGCATTTATTTGCAATTGAATTATACATAACGAATAATGTTTTCCTATTGCTATTGTCATTCATTTATTACACATCAGTATTTCACCTCGAGGAAAGGAGTTTGGGAGAATTTTCAAGTGCTTAGACAGAAAAACACTGACAAAGCCACAAACCCAAAGCTAATCGGTATGGCTTGGATATACTGTAAGTTAAAACCCTTGGGTGCCCAAAGACAGATGCCAAACATCTCTTCTCAGAGATGTACAAGTCCCTTGTTTCAGATGTCTGTCTGCACCACAAAATCAAACAGAAAAGTTCCAGGAGTGAAATAACACAGAGGAGAGCTTGATAGCCTTTGTTCTGGAGCAGCAGGCAGCCAGACTGAGTGAGTGCCAAAGGTGGTGCAAAGGAGACCAAAGGAACACAGGGCAGTATTTTCTCGCCAGTACTACCTGGTACCATACTTGAACTCCGTAAGGGGCCACTAAAAGAAAACAGTGCAAACAGTGAAAAGTCAGGACAGCAATAAGGAAGAGGAAAAGCCTCGGGAAGTGCTCAGAAATGCTGCTATGGCTATAAAAGGAGCAAACAGGACTGAGCCTGAGAGCCAGAAACTGGCAGGGAGAGGAAAAAACAAACCAGATCTAGTCAGGTTTGCCCCTGCCTCCCATACACCATGTGGCACTGACTGAAACTGATAGATGGTGTGGTCTGCCTTTGCAGGCTACCTGCTTAACAGATATGGAACCTTCTTTGCTCTATTTCTCACATTCATCCATGTTTGGTTTGGGCAGAGCACTATGAACTGTCATTCAGTGAGAACAGGAACTACGTGAGACCAGGCTGAAACAAATATTTAAGCCACTATTAATAGTGTGCCCAACATGCAGCACAGGCAAACTCTCCTGAGCTGAGAAAGCTGGTACATGAACAAGGATCCAAGGGTCCCAGATGCTAAAATCTACAATCACACTTTTCCCCTATTTGACCTATGTTTCTGTCTTTTTCTAATGAAGGCATTATTCAAGCTGTTCAGTTGTTTGAGACAAAAAAACAACTTTGCATCATCTATCACTGTTTGATCACACTGAATCCTGTAAAGAAAATTAAAAGCAGAAATCACTGGTGTGAAGTGACATGTAATTTGAACTGAAGCACGTTACTGCAGACCTCATCTGTAGGGAGCCGTAGGAAATGGATTTGCCAGACTACCTTAAAAATGACTGCTGTATTTTGAAATGTGGAGTTATTTTCGAGAGAATTAATTTTCAGTAGAGGGAGCTGCAGGACCAGGTCAGAATTGAAACACTGAATAGCAGTCACTGCAGTAAGGTAGATTAAATAGTATTTATGTTAACATGCAGAATTATTAAACAGTGTACCAGAGAGTTTATTATCCTAAAATTATTTAAACTTTAGAACTCTCTACTGTATCTTAGGGTGTGGAAAAACAAGTGATGCATGTAACTGCATCTAAAGGCATTGTTTGAGGTTTTACTGAA
The DNA here is from genome assembly GCA_013396655.1 of Campylorhamphus procurvoides. Taxonomy (NCBI): domain Eukaryota; kingdom Metazoa; phylum Chordata; class Aves; order Passeriformes; family Dendrocolaptidae; genus Campylorhamphus; species Campylorhamphus procurvoides. Next base: position 210,142 of record WBMV01007734.1, read on the forward strand.
AAATAATCTTCTCTTTTTCTGGATTATAGGCACTGACTTGTGATACAAAGACTCCAAAAGCAAAACAAAGCTATATTTCTTTCCTTATTGAAAGCTAGTGGCAATATTTCCAATATGGTAACTATAGACTGCAGGTTCAGAGATTCAATCAGTGCACACGAGAGCAATAGGAAGTTGTCTGTGCTGTCTCCATCCGCTCATATTTGTATGCAAAACAATCTGCTTCTACCCAAAGGCAAATTTTGTCTAGATGTGTCATTTTCGAGGGTTATCCTTTACACTCAGCACACACTGAGCCTTTTTCCTCTGACACAGCCCTACCCAGACAGGCCAGTCAGTGACATCTGTGCTGTTCACAGATGTTTAGCACTGCTCAGTGCTAACGAGCCTTCTCTGTACTGACACCACTGTGCTGGCAGTGTCAGCCAAGATGGAAAAACAAGACCTTGACAGGTTCTTGAACAGAGAAAAATGAGGTTACAGCAAAAATATTTGATGTTATTTACACGTCTCGGAATACATCCAAGAATCCAAATATGTCCTCCAGTGGCCCTGTATGAAGAGGCCTTGAAAATAAATACACCTTTTTTCAGAATTATTTCATCATGTCAAATGACTCCCAAATATTCACAATCACAAATATGCGGTAGCATGGGCTGCTCTTCAGTCACTCCTGATGGATGCTTCACTGCAGTGGTCCTCTCCATGGCACATCCATGACACCTGGCATGTGACACAAACCCAAATGACAAGGCTGTGCTCTTCCATCTGAATTCTTCTGCACCACATACATATTGATGCCCTGTATGAAAGGACAAGATGTGGTAACCTCTCAGTGTCTATATTCTTCCTGCTTGTTAGAAGGCTTTAATAGGCTGGTATTAATGAGAGGAGAGAAGGGCAGAAGAGCTAACAGTAGCTTGGAGAGAGCTTTAGGTAGGTAGTAGAGCCACCACGTTGTGCCCCAGAGCATCTCAGGAGCTGTACTGCCCCAGCCATTGTTTAAACAAGGGAACATGAGTAAGTTGCTGGAGGCCACCATTCATAAGATCGAGCTTACTATGCCTTAGAGAACTGGGACTTGCATCAGAACCTTTCAACCTTCCTGGAATGACATAACCACCTACAAGTGCTTAATTTTTAGATCTGTGGCTAAGATCTGACATGCCAGTGCACTTGCTTCCAGGAATCATCACCTTCAGTGAGCTGCCTATGCTCAGCCCCTGCAACTCTGTTGGCACAGCAGTTCACAGGCAGCAAGTCCATTACAGACATTGTTAACACCATCTCTGCCATCTCCTCTATTTTGTATAAGCTGTTTTCTTTGCTTCTTTTTGGTTGTTCTCCCACTGTCACTTCTGCATTCTAGAGGCAGAGCATTCTTATGTCAGAGCCATCAACTCACATCCTAACCCGAGGTCCTTTGCCAGGCATGCTCCACATCAGTGCTCCTGAGGACTACAGGTCAACCCTGCTCACGCATATTGGCTGCCCAGCCACGGAGATACCCGCCTCTTTTTCCTGGTACAGAAAAATGTTTTTCCAGCACACATTTCAACATGTATGAGAGACAACAACTGCACAGTCATCAAAAACACCTGCTCTTCTGCTAAAATATCTGTGGCCGTAGCTCAAAGATAGTGACAACCTCATCTTCTGGTGCATATTCTGATTACACCTTCACACAGCCCACAGCCTGCAGGTACTGTCTAAGGCATCAGTCAATGTCAGTAGAAAGGGCGCTGCAGGGGTCACTGTAGACTGATGTGAGTTTCCCAGTGTTTCTGAAGACAGCAGAGATGCATTCCCATCTAAGTGGCTTCTAAAGAAACACTAAAACCGCAGTAACTGTAGTGCCTTTCACCACTGCCTTGCATTAAGAGCATAGGAAGGCATTTTCCACTCCACAGGAAGCCGTAGCTGTCACCACTGAAGGATGCATGCTGTGTCCTGGAACTGAAGGGAGTTCAAATACGACTATTTGTGCTTTCAAATGGGAATAACATTAATTCCCTTAGCCCCCACCTATTCCAAGTGGAGAACAGAGTTCTGGTATCTCAGTAGCCATTGTTGGAAGTTAGAAATCAGAACCCCTGGCCGAAACCAATGCAAGCAGCTATAGCCTCCCACTCCCCTTGCATGTGCAATGTAAGGTGCATTGTGTCAGAATCCTTCAGTAAGGGCCGAGTGAATCAACAACACTTTCTTTGCCATTTTCCTCTTCTTTAATTCCAGTGTAAACACTGATCAGTCTACTAATGCTAATAAATCTGCTATACTACTAGATTCCTGCTGTGCTTTCTCATAACAGTATTACAGGACAAATTTATCCCAGACCAGCGAAATTTCCTCCAAAAAATGAGGGCAGAGCAGGCAGCAATGGCCTTCAGTCCCAAACTTGAGCAATGCAATACAGTGCAATGCTTTGTTTACTGGGCAGGTAAGTTTAAATTGCTGAGCCTGCATAGCCACTGATCTTTGGATGTTCCTGCTCACAGCATCGCTCTTCTGCACCAATTTATCCAGAGGAGGCATTATTGCCTGGTGTTCCCACCACCACAGCTTCAGGATAGACTCCTCCGAGCACAGGTGGCAGCAAACCTGCACTTCCTCCCCACCTCCCATTCCTCCACCGAGTCTGTAACTCTTTTATGCAGGGAAAAAAAAATTTCCTCTGTTAGCTCAAAGGTTTGCCCACACACAGAGGGAAGCAAATAGTACTATCTACTGTTCTGGAGAGAGAAAACGCCTATGTTTACTCTTTCCCAACACTGCTACCAAAGTGTTGAGGATTTTCTGAAAGCTTGTACTAAAAAATTGCAATCACAGCAATACCCAGGTGTTCAGGTTTTGCCTGTTTTCCCTAGAACATTCAAATACTGTCAGACACAATGGAAATGAGAGGCTCCAACCATCTGAGAGCTACTTACTGGGTTGATTTTTGGGCTAGAGGCAGGGCAGCATCTACCAGCAGAATAATCCTCAGAGTAGTTATTTATCTCATAGGTATTGCTGAGAGGAAATATCTGCTTTAAATGTGTTCATCAGAGCTTTAGACAGCATTATGTGAAAACATGGTATTTAGGAACTAACAGTATCTTCTTTGATTGAAGACTTTATGCAGATACTCATTCCTTTTTCAGAGCCACCCTGTCAATACCAGCTCTTTTCTATAAAGTTCCTTCTTTGGTGGTAAACAAAAATCAGCTTCAAGCAGATTTTCTTGATATCAACAGTGCTTGAACATTGTGGGTTTTTCCTTCTCTGTCTGAATAGTAGTACTGTTTAGGCAAAGAACAGCATGCTGAGAGGGAACAAAATAGCCCAGGGAGGGAATTCTCCCAAAAGAAACTAGATGGTCTCTGTGCCCACCTGTAAATACAGCAAGGGAGATACAATTAAGTGAGTAACCAAGGGTTTCTAAATAAAAATCTTTATAAACAATGTGTTCTGGTGGCTAATCTGCTTTGCAGAGTATACATCACTGAAAGCTCAGAACGGGTTACACAAATACGTGCCCGGAACTGCAAGGTATTTCTGTAGGGAGGCATTTTCTGTGGGGACTTTCCCTGGTATTACAAGGTTTGGGGGGCAGCCCCTCACCTGGGGTGAGTTGCTATCCCCCCACCTTAACTTCAGCAGCACTGAGGCACTTACCTAGCATGTGACCCAACATTTGTTTAGTAATGTGTCTTCACAACAGTGATAAAGCTTTTATTCTATCAGTTGTAAATAGTCAAACTTCTAGCAATCTACTGAAACCTTTAGTGCCAGCTTTATTGTGTATTTACAGTACACATACCTGAGCAATACTTTCCAGCAAAGTAAATGAAATTAAAAATCTGTATTTTGTTTTCCTATTTTGTCTTTTTAATATTTGTTTTGCAGTTGTTCTCTTTCACCCTTTCCAGAATTTTGATTTTTTAGTTTGTATCACTTCTGTTATTCTTCCAGTATTTTTCCTGTATGGATAATTATTTTTCCCCTTATATTTTTTCCTGTTTTACACTATGGAAATACTTTATAAAGAAAGAGAGAGTAAAACCCCTATTAATTTATTGTTGGAGGATTCCTATCAAATAAGGCAGAAAATTGCACTTTTGGTGAAATAGCTACCAACAAGAGCAAATCACCCTTTCAGACATGTAAGAGTCTTGAAGCAGCAAACATTTTTTGAAGACAACCTCATTGGCAATTTTGGTAGGTACATATTAGGAATAATTTCTAAACAGTAGGAAATTGAATAAAAAAAATTGTTAATCCTCTCACTGCAGAGGATTTGAAAGGCATGACTGAAGAATGAATGCCCCACCCCCTTCTAATTAATGGGACTAGTCACACATTAATTAAGAACATGCATAAGCCTTTGCTAAATGTACATCATGTGCATGGCAGTCAGTAAAACAGAAGTCTGGAAAGACTGTTGCTAAATTATGGACAGAATTAATTTACTGCAACTTAAACACCAGTTAGAATCTATTAAATTTCTTAACTCTCCTGCTGAAAATTTGAAATAAAAGTCACTAATGCAAATAAAAATGATGAATTCCTATTACTCATTTACTTCATAGGAATTAAGGCAGGATTTCCATGGGAATGAATTCTGTGTTCAGTTCTGGGCTGCTCCCTAGGAGAAGGACATGGAGGTGCTCGAGCATGTCCAGAGAAGGGCAATGGAGCTGAAGGGTCTGGAGCACAAGTCTGATGAGGAGCAGCTGAGGGAGCTGAGGGTGTTTATCCTGGAGAAAAAGAGGCTCAGGGGAGACCTTATGACTCTCTACAACTACCTGAGGTTGTGACTAGCTGGGGGTCAGTCTCCTTTTTCATGTAACAAGCAACAGGACAAGAGAAAATAGAGCAAATGGCCTCAAGCTGAGACCAAAATGAACTTTAGGCTCAAGATGATCTCTAAGGTCCCTTCCAATCCAAGTTTCTATTTTGTTGTGTCAGGGGAGGTTTAAATTCAGTATTAGGAAAAACTTCTTCATGGAAAGGGTTGTCAAGCCCTGGAACCGACTGCATAGGTAAGTGGGTGGGACACCACCCCTGGAGGTATTTAAAAGATCTGTAGATATGGCACTTAGGGACATGTTTTAGTGGTGAACTTGGCAGTGCTCGGTTAAGGGTTGGACCTGATGATCCCAAAGGTCTTTTCCAACCTAAACAGTTTTAAGATTCTATTATTCTAATACTTGAATTGCAAGACAGGTGTGTTTGGAGACAGTTCTGATTCCACACCACCCTCCTCAGGACACGGTGAGAAATGATGAAAAGCTCATAGGTCAAACTAAGGGCAGGGAGGTTCCTTTAGCAGTTACAGTCAGGGGCAAAACAAAGCCAACTTGGAGATTAATTTAATTTATTGCCAAGTAATACCGGACTAAGACAGAAACAGAAGAAAAACTAAATCCCCACCTCCCTCCCTGTCTTCCTCCTTTGATCAGTTTTACTCCTGACTCTTCTACCTCCTCCCCCCATCTTGAGCAATGCAGAGGAATGAGAAATGAGGGTTCTAGTGAGTTCATAACACTTTCTCTTTCCCACTTCCTCCTCCTTCCTGAGGAGGGAAGGGTCTCCCATGGGCCACAGCTCCTGCCGGAAATATATGCTCATGTACATGCTCCTCTCCATGGCTGCAGGTCCACCAGGAAACTTGCTCCATCATGGACTCCCCATGGGTTGCAACTTCCCTCAGGGCACACCCATCTGCTCCAGTGTGGGGTCCTCCATGGGCTGCAGGTGGATCCCTGCTTCCCATGCTCCTCCATGGGCTGCAGGGGCACAGCTGCCTCACCATGGTCTGCACCAGGGGCTGCAGCAAATCTGCTCTGGTGCCTGGAGAACCTCCTGCCCCTTCTTCACTGAGCTTGGTGTCTGCAGGATGTTTATTTTCCTCTCACTCCTTTCACAGCTGCTGAGCAGCATGTTTTACCTTTTTTAAATATGATTTCACAGAAGTGTTAGCAATGTCATCCCATCAGCTCAGTTCTGGCCAGCAGCAGGTCCGTCTTGGAGCTGGCTGGGAAACTGGCTCTGACATGGGGGTAACTTCAGCTGTCTTCTTCCAGAAGCCACTATTGCAGCACTTCCAGCTACCAAACGCTTACCAAGTAAAACCAATATACTTCAAAAGTGGGAGTCTCTACAGTGCTGAAAAATGTTTGCCTTCTTGTGCCTGTTGTTTATCTACAACGAACATGTTTTACTTCTGTAGTAATTATTTCAACAAAATTCTAAACCCACTATCTATTTACCACATACTATTTATAACACAATACATGTTTTGTGCCTCTTAGAACAGCAGCTTCCTTTCACTTTTTGTAGTTTAGATTTTTCCATAATAATAACTTTAAATACCTGCATTATATCTAAGTTTCTCCTCCTCATTTCCATCTTTAGTTTACCTTGGTAGAGTTGCTTAGTTTTAGTCCATATCCTGCTTCACTAGTCGCTTTCCTTCACTCTCAGTGTTTGTTAACACTCAAAATTGCCACAAAACAGTGGTCATCCCAAAGAGAAGATTATGAATTGCTTCACCTGGTTTGGTCTGCCTGTATTGGTTACACTAGGCACTCTACTGCCAGATTTCTGCCAAACGAAGTGAGGGATCTTTTTCAAATCAAGTTGTGAAAAGAAGAAAACCACTGTATTGTTGTACAATGATATTTTATTTTCCAATGAAATGCCCTAGTGTCATAAACCAACACATTTTCTAATCTTGAAGCCAGCAAGATTGGGGAAAAAAGAAAAATCAAAGTTGGTTTTCCTATACATAATTTCCATACTGAGACTACATTCAGAGAAAAAAACCCAACAACAAACAAACCTAGAATTAAAATGTAAGCAGACATTACTTACACAGCTTTTTTTCTTAAAAATAAACTGGACGTATGTCATACAACTCACATATGGTGCTTTGCTAGTTTAATATGCTACAAATAGAATCATTCAAATGCAACTATGCAGCTTTTCTATTACCTAAGACTTTTTCATTTTATTATGTTGCAATACCTTTATTATTTACTTAATACCTCTTTACCATACTACAGAATGATCTGTTCTCCTCCTTTTCTGGTGGCTTTTTCTCAGAAAGGGGGCCTTCACTATGGCTTTCTTTGGAAACACCAAGCACTCAGTTTCAGATGTTAAAATATTCATAACATTTCAATATACATTCACTATAAGATTAAGTCTCCAGTTTTCAAGTAAAGGTCTCATGAGTTGCTAGTAAACTAATGGAAAGAGCTGGTTAGTATTCACTCCTGTTCTCAGTTATATGAGAACATGCTCTGGATAGCTGCAATGCCTCATAAACTTCCTCATTGCTGGTAACCTGAGCGTGCACCATCATATCCTGCACAAGAATTACTGTAATTGAAGTCTGGGTTCTCTCACAATATTCATGGATAGACCACAATAACTGTAGAAATTTTTTCACAAATGACATTTTCAAAAAAATATTTACATTTGTAGAACTGCATGATTTCATTTTCAATGGGGTTCTTAGTTTAAAAGTACTATTTCACTTATTAAACATGGCTTTAAAAATACAGCATACATAAACAACACCTGTGTTACAAATGTCTGAAAAACATTGGATGAATCAACATTTCAACTCATTGCATTAATAAGGAAAGTAAAGAGCAGTAGTTTTGGAAAAGTATTCACGTATTTCCCTGAAATACTATATAACAAAAAAGGACCCTAAACTTTGTATGATTGTACTTGAGGCAAATATAATTTGCAAATGCTTTTTGTCATACAGAGCAGTATGAATAAGACTTGTAGCAAAGATATAGCATATGATTTTGATATTACACAAAACTGGAATGTAAATAATTTCGATAGACAAAAATAGCCTGCCATTTATAACAGTTTTCAAATGCTTCAGTAATAAAATTACCAATTGCTATGGCTTACACAGACCAAATATATGACAGACATGAAACTAATACAAACTGGATGGAAGAAGCACCAATAAATATACATGAATGCAGCTGTTCAGATGCAAAAAAGTCCTCAGGTGCAGTAAGTTTTAAAAAGAACTTTAAAGAACATTTAAAAAAAGAGAGAACAAGGGCTAACTTCTGATCCTCAAACAGCAATAAGCCTGTAAAAGAAGAGCAAAATTTAGCCCCAAGCCTAAACACAAAACATGTGTGGCACCATACACAAAACAATACACAATTTAAATAATCACTCCATAGCTCTATATGACAGTCTAATGTTTTTCATAAAAAACAAATCAGCACAGTGAATTAATTATCAGATGCCAGTTTCTTCCCTTGACTTCACAAATTATTTTGTTTCCCATTTACTTAAATAGACATTATTTCAAAGACTTTCAATCATCAAATCATATTTCTAAACTTGACATTTTAACACCTTATTTTGCAAAGACATTTTAAGGTATGGAGTAGAATGCTCAAAGAATTGTGTACTGAAAAGGGAAGCTTTTCATATGTTAGTATTAGGTATTTAAAAAAAAAAAACCCAACCAAAAAAACCCACTTGCTGGTGTTTGAGAAGTTACTTATGTTTTCCTATGCCTCTGCCTTCCTGATATAAGTATTCCTGTGAGTTGCTTGCAAGCCCACTGTGTGTTATTTGGTATCATCCAGTCATAAACCCCTTTATAATCACAAACCCCATGATTAAAGGAAGCCTTCGTAAATAGATATGAGATGTGACCTGTATGCAGTTGTGCTTTTATTTTTCAAAGTATTTGCACACTTACTGTTATTACTTAAAGCCAGGAATGTGTGTTTGAATTGCATTGATAAGTTGCAAGATATTGTCAGACTTATGAAAGATATTAAAAACAAATAAAAAAAAAGATGTGAATGACTGCTGTCCAGCATTTAAGCCACATACACCTACATAACGCTCCCAGCAGAAAACATCTCAAACACTGAAAATGTTTTGTCTTGATGCCAATAGGAAGTCCAATGTTTTATAACATTTAGATATTATTGCAACACAATTGCTAAATTAGCTCTCTAGAAAAGCACAGAGAATTTATCAGTCATCATGAATACATAGATATAGGCTAATCCTCTTTTCTCTAACATAACTTAGATTAACTTGCTCCAAGATATATTTTAATGATTACAATGTTTTTTTTTAAAAAAAGACACAACGCAGTAAGATGTCTAAAATCATACTAAAGCCATAAAAAAAAAATTCTAGAAGTTTAAAATACTTGTCAATTTGACTAAAATGCATATTTACTCAATTTCCTTGAGCTTTTATTTTTTCTTCTCCCCACTGGAGGAACAATGTCTATAGTAATTGTTCAGTGCTACTCTGGCTGTAGGCAGCTTCGTTTTTACAGTTTTCCTCGATTCCCCTTGCAAATAGTTTCATTAACTGGCAGTGAACCCTGAAAAATATGGAAATCAATTAGTAAGAAATAAATGGGTACTACATGTTTCATTCTAATAATTCAATTCTAATAATCCATTCATTTCAAGCAGTTGTACAAAATTCCTTGCTCCTGACTACAGAAACCACACTTTCGTTCTTGATACAATCCTCCCCGTCATGGATTCTCATTTACTCTTCCTGCCCAAACAAAAAGTTCTATGGGCGCTTAGATGAGACAATCTTTTACAATTACAGTATTTATAAAAATCACTTTTGGACTGCTAAGTGATTATGTTTTAATGGAACACATTTGCGTGCAAATATTATGGTTTTGGTTCCCTTTGTTCTAAAAACAACAAACAAAAACAAGCAGCCAAAAATCAAAACCAAACAAATAAAACCCCCTTCAAATTTCACAAACTTCTCTTCTAATTTGGTTATTTGCACAACTGCAAAATTCTTTCTCCAAAGGTGAAGCCTGGAAATAAGGCTCCATGCTGCGTGTCAAAAAACACTGAGACATACTCAGTATTTCTGTAAGACAAAGATGCTTATTTAAACTTGATAGGAAAAGCTATTGCTCAGAGTAATAAGGCACTCCACTAATTTAAAAAGAATCCTCCCAATACCACCTTCATTTCCCGTACTTCAAGCACATAATACTAGTTCCTAAGTAGTAACTATTACTTCAAAGGTAGGGCCATCCATCTCAGCCAGACTGATCATTTACAACGTACATGGTTGCAGTATTCTTTGGAATGGATTCAAAAAGGTAACAAACATATTTAAGGTTATTACCAGAAGACTCAAATTTGCTATGCACAGGGCACCTTTTCAGGATGCCTTTATGAGAATCTTTAAAATCAAGAAGAAGGCTTAATGTGTTCTGCTACATACAGAGAAAAATCAAAGCTTACCTCACTTCAATTGCTGAACTATCCAGAGTTTCACCATCACAATTCCAGGTGCTATTCACAATATTACAGCAACAGGCTGGATGATCTCTGCAGAACTGGCCAAAATGTTTCTTTCCTATGTCCATGACATTGCTTTCGTTGTCTTCTGAAAGCTTTGAAGTAAATTGAAAACTCTTCACCCGATAAACATCTACAAATGGGAAGTCAAACTATTTAAAAAAAAAAAAAAGCAAGTCAGGCAATTACAATTAAATACATTTGATGTGCAAAGAAACTCAGCATGCAGCATTTTGTATTCAAGAAAAGTCTGTCCACTTCAGTTTTCTACAGAAGCGTACCTGAGGCATAGAGTGATTTTTGGTTTTGAAAACCTATGCAAGTGAGAGACAATAAAGTCAAAATGGAACCTTACTTCTCAATGGTCCTCTTCAGGCAGCTGCAATAGTGTCACTTCGTAAATAACTACATAACAGGTTCTGAGACTATGAGTAAATGGAGTATAAAAACTATTTAAAATAACCTATAAAAATATAATGGTAACAAAGCCAAAATGGTTTAGATTGTATCTCTGCACCATCTTCAGGACCCATTCAACTACAGTCCTTAAGACACATGGGTTTTTATGAAAGTCTTCTGCCTTTGCACTTGGAACAATGCCCTGAAGGTGAGAATTCCTTGGCAGTGTGATCAAATCACAGAGCTGGAGGTATATGAAAATAAGAACAGAGGGCAATATTACTAAATTCCAACAAAATAAAAATAATTTTAGCTAGCTAATTCAGCAAGAAAAAGCAGGTCAATTAAAAGATCACTCTTATAACAGAAGCTGCAGATTTACACTACAATATTGTTCAAATGTTTTAAAACAGCCTTCATAAATTAAAGGACCCCTCAAATTAGGGGGTCCCCTCACCTACCCTGAAAGCAACTAAATGGATACGGGCTTAAATATTTAGCAAGCTGTAATGAAATATATAGACATTTAACAAAGGCAATGGAGTATGTCTATGCGTGTCTATGGGAAGGGGATGGCAAGGAAGCAAAGGTGAACAAAGAAACAGTTTACCCATAGACCAGTCTGTATTGATGTACAGTCACCCTTTTCTTCATTTTTCTTTTCACATTTCCTTAAGTGTTCAAAAAGGGTTTCCCACTATTATGGTGGACACTAACCTGAGGCAAGGACATATGTACAACCCTGCATTTAATCTAAACTCCAGAACCAGCAGAACCCAGAGAGAAACCAGAAGCACTGGAAAGGGAATGGCCATAGTGACAATCAGAAAAAGCAGAGGTGGAGGGACCTCCTACGTCATAAGCTCTCTTGGCTTTTAACCATAAACAAATTGTGAAGACACCAAACCCATGCCTGGGAGCAGTGTCTCTTGGATATGTGGCTCACAAAGCAGTGTGCTAGTCCAAACAGCTCAGGTGCAAAAGCAGGTGTCCATGGCTGCAGAGAGTCACCTATGCATAGTCTCATGTCTCAAGCCTAAGTAGAATGTAGTCCCTTGATAAATGTTAAAGTCAATTTGATAGGTAGACAGGGATGGCCTCAAATGATCAAAAGCATCAAGGGAACAGTGAGTGAGAAGTGAAGGGAGTAAGAAGAGACTGAGAAGAGCAGGAAAGAGGAATATAAACACATACACAATGTCCCAGGGACTCCTAATGAGAAAACAGAGGAAAAAGAATCTATACTAATGCTTCTACAGAGGAGGAAGAATAGCATCATAAACATGTGAGATTTGTTATTGCCTTTATACACTAGATATGACATTCGTCCATTATTCAGTTAATTTCCAGAATATGTTAATGATACCAGGTTGTGACAAATATTAAGTGTGTGCATTCATAGCCACAGCTCTGGTTTCAACAGATATTACAATCCAAAGCAGTGATGAATCTTCCCTTCTGACAGCTACAATATATGCAAGAAATAATTTTGAAGCTGAATGTATAAAGCTGGTATCCTGGTGACATATATGTAGTAAAATTCTGCTAAAAGCCTGCAGTTTACAATCAAACTGCAGTTCTGGTAACTTTCTTCTAAATCACATTTTTGTACAGTTTACAAAAGTGATTTATTATTCTTTACCACATCTACCTCAGCTATGTCATGCTGTGAGTAGTTTTTCATGCCAACTACATGGGGACACAGTTATGATAAAATAACTGTAAATATAAATACTGTCCAAAAAGCTATTAAATGAAAAATGTTATAGAACCAAATTCAGTTTGCAAAAGTGGAATTCTGTTAGAATGCTATGGTCAAAGACTTGACTTAGTTAAAATGTTTTGGGCTGCCTTTTTCTTTTTTATGATATACATGCTAAGATTGTCACCAAAATGTATAAACTTTAAAAAACAAACAAACTTGCTTTGCAGATGCTATTTTTGTCATATAAGAATATCAATATTTACAACTTAGGTGGACTCTGTAGAATTCATTGTCAAAGGGAATACACACCTGGTCATCTTGGTTAGTATGTCTGACAAGATACCGTAGAAAATCAAATCTGGAGCATTTACGAACTAGAATGAGGTCTGCTGAACCATCTGCCAAATGAGCTGCTGGTGAAAGACCTTTAGGACTTCGTGGACAGGCACAGCTCATATTTACTGCATTGATGGCTAGAAACTTCCCTTTGATTACCTTCCATTCTTCTTCACCTTCTGAAACACATCAGTACATACATGGAGATAGGTTGTCATTTGACCTACTCACAAGAGCAGTAAAAAGCAATCATTCCTGGCAACTTAAAAGCTTTTACCAGGTGTATTCACATACTATCAATGAATATCTAAAATAAACTAGATTTTTTTAAAAAAATTATTCTTCATATAGTAACAGAGAGAGTTGCTTTCTCCCTTCCTTCAAAGACTGTGATTATTATAATTGCCTAGATTATTTTGAACCTAAAGTCTATGATGCATTCATTTTGAATTGACTTGTTCCAAAGTTTATACATCAGGGAAAAAAAAAGAAAAGAAATTGGTTGAATAGTATTATGTAGTTGTTCTTTGCTCTTTGAGCTTCTCTTACGTCCTGGAATTTTTATTCATTGAAACTTCTTATTATCCAGTCTTTAGCAACAGAACCATGACAAACAGAATTCCTGGGAAAAACAAGTAAGATTATATTGTGACAAAAGACTTAAAGAGAATAAATCTTTTTCTTTTTTTTTTCTTTAGTGCTGATCTTTTTATGTTGCTTTCAAACTGAACATTACCAAAAGGAATAATTTCAATCACATTCAAAACATATATCTTAGGAGAGATGAGAAAGACTTAAATGTTAGACTACAGAATGCCTTTCTCAGGCTGCAGGTAAATGACAAGACCCTGCTCTGAGATGAAGGCAACTGAACAGAACATAAGAAACTACTGGAACTGGAAACAACAGACAAACAACAAAATGAAAACAACACACTTTACTGATAAATTCCTCTGTTGTTTATCTAAGAAGCATTAGTAATTTAGTCATAAGTGTGTGTAGGTATGTATTAATTTTTGAAGTATGCTCACTGTAATAAATAAACCTCAAATTACTTAAGGTAGAATGCTTATATATGTTACAGTAATACATGGTTTTCATCTGCTGGAAAAATACCTTTCAGTACAAATTTCAGCATGTTACTTAAAAAAAACCCCTGCACTGTTCAAGTAAGAACAAAGTCAGAGTATTTATCATATTTTCAATGACCAACTGTTTTCATAACCATTCCACAGGGTGCATCACTGTAAGACTGCAAACTATTTGCTCAAAATATCTTTCCTGCAATAGTGCAATCATAAGCAGGGAGTACATAAACGGCACTCAGTGCAACTGCGTATTATGTAGATATACTCCAAGCTGCTGAAATCAGCATAAAGTACTAAAACTCAACATTTATTCGGCACATGCACAAAGACTTCTGCACAATGCAAAGAAATATGTTCAGTGACAGCCAATCAAGCATCCTTCTAAACTTATCTGAACTGTACACAAACCAAGTAGGCACAATGAAAGAGCCAGCCAATATGCCCCACTGTATAAAAAGCTTATCTGAGCTGAACATTTAAAATCCTTTTTATTGCAAATCAAAAGTAGCTGACTGTATTGTATGCTTACTAGTACTGCATGAAGAAGAGACTGGACTGCAAAGACAGCCAGCTACCAGCAGTAAAATGGATTTGAATAAACAATATCCTACATAATCAGCTGTCTAATGTCACGTGCAATATTGGCTAAAGCAGTTTTGATTGCTCACTAACTTATAGCTTTCTAGTAGCTGCTTTGCTCGATGAAGGGTAACAAAATGGCATATTTCGAAAACAACCAACCAACCACAACAACCCACCCAAACATTAAAAAAAACTAACAAGAAAAAGAAAAAAGAAAAAACCACAAAAAACCCCAAACAAATAAAAAACTCCCAAAACAACAACAAAAAATCTCCCCAGAAACAAAAGAAAAGAGATTGGTAATTTTTAAAGACAGTTATTTCTCAAACAGACAGATATTTTTTCCTACCAAAAACCTACTATCATATTTATATTACTATTTATACCAATTACTTATATTATGTAAAGCAATTTCTTTAGCTGAATCTGAGCATAGATTAAAACAACTCAAGAAATGTATCAATTTGGCCATCTCTTGACTGTATCGAAAGTCTGATATCAGTGGCTGGGATGAAAGCACTGCATATAAACACGTGTAACAGGAATTTAAGTTGGGATAGATATCTATATACAGTCTTTATGCTACCAATAAATCTCCATATTATGATGACTTTTTTTTTTTTTTGCTAACAAATATCTAGAACCTGGCACAGATCCAGTGCAAAATAACAGTAATTAGAAGGTAATTTAGGTCCTAAGGACCAAATGTTTGTGCCAAAAAAATTATGGTTTTATGCACAATACTGTACAAGAAGAAGTAAAAATAGAGTAAAAGCAGAAACAAGCATCCACAGGAATCCTGCCTGTTGTTTAAGAGGAATTTACCCAAGTTGATGAACCAAGACTGGAGGCAAAACTCAGCCAACTGAATCTATGTATCTTTTTCTAGCAAGGTCACAAGTGTATCAATACCAGTTCTTCACATTACCACACAGTAGCCAGACATAAAGAGATACAACTTGGAGGATGACTGCACAGAATTCAATATATTAAGCAGCTGTTTTAACAAAAGGAGGAAAAATTATGCCCATTAAAAAAAACCTCAAGGAAGTCTGCACAGGGATTTGAGTGAGTGCAAAAAAATAATAAGGATAGCATAACTAGAGAAAGAGGAGAGAAATGTCATTTATCATTTATACTGGATATTAGTGGGAATGTTGTACACAAATACTTAAATCCACCAGATCAGTTATTAGTTGCCCAAATTCACTACTCAGTTAAATAAACAGAATTACATAAGGTGTCTTGCGCAGTAACAAGCACAAATTTTTAATCCTGATTTGTTCTAGAAGTTATCTTACTGAAATTCTTCCTTCTCTACCACTTCACAGTTTATCAGTTCAGTCCTTCTCACAAAAAGAAGAGAGTCCTAGCTTACAGAATATACTTTTCCTAAAAAAAATGAAACAAAACACATTGAAATATACAAGTAATTAGTATAATTTTATTAGAATTTTCTGAGGTTGGGTGGAGGAGACACCTAACATGTTTTCTACATACTTAAAATCATAGCATCATAGAATCATTTAGGTTGGAAATGACCTCTGAGATCATTAATCCCAACTGTCAACTCAGCACCACTGTGGTCACCACTAAACCATATATCTAAGTGCCACATCCACTTTACTACAGAACCCTTCCAGGGATAGTGATTCCACCACTTCCCTGGGCTGTCTTTTCCAATGCTTGGCAACCCTTTCTATGAAGAAACCTTTTTTAATATCTAATCCAAACCTTCCCTGGCACAACTTGAGGCCATTTCCTCTTGTCCTATTGCTTGTAACCTGGAAGAAGAGCCTGATTCCCAACTGGCTCCAACCTCCTTTCAGGCAGTTGTAGAGAGTGATAACATCTCCCCTGAGCCTCCTTTTCTCCAAGCTAAACAACCCTAGCTCTCTCAGCTGCTGCTCATCAGACTTGTGCTCCAAAACCTTCACCAGCTCTGTTACTCTATTCTGGAAAGGCTCCAGCACCTCAATCTCTTTCTTGTACTGAGAGGCCCAAAACTGAGAACAGCATTTGAGGTGCAGCCTCACCAATGCCAAGTATAGGGAGATGATGATGGTTACACACACTTTCCTTAAAGAAACAATGGATTATCTAGTAACTCAAAATGGTTTAAAAACCAAAATACACAGACACTTGAACTGATATATTCTGAAAAAGAATAATTTGTATTATTCAACAGCATTTTACTTTTTGTGACAAATTACCTTCATGTTTTAATCCACATTCCTTGTGCTGTTCTGCCAGCTGTTGTTCACTTCTCTTGCAAATGCAACATCTGAAAAGAAAAATAGCATTCAGTTCCTGAAAAAACCTACTATTATTAATTTCAACTTTTTTGGTTTACCCAGTCACTAAAAGATCTTCCCCCATCACAAGATGCAGTACAGCACTGACAACCCTGCTGTGGCATGAATCATCATAGCCCTGGAGACAATGCAGGTACTTAAATACAGTGCTGAAGATTACTGGATGTCAGAGATAATGGCGGCAGAGAGCCATAAGATCACCTAGGTTGGAAGGGAGCTCTGATGTGACCTAAACCTCTGCTCAAAGTTGGTCTTAAAGGATAAGGATGTTCAGTGTCTTACTCAGGTTTTGAGGATCTGCAATGGTAAAGTCCACAGACCTCTGGGCACCTTGTTCTAATATTTGACTGCTGTAACAGTGAAAGACACTGACATATTAGAGGCAGTCCATCTCACAAGTGCTGAGTGCAGGGGAAGAATCACTCTTCACCTGCTGACTTCTCTTTGGCTTAGAAAGCTCATATAAGGTTGCCTTTTCTTGCTGCAAGGGCATGCTGGTAACTCAGGTACAGCTGTTGTCCACCATGACCCTCAAGCTCTCTCTGGCAGAGCTGCCTTGCAGCCAGTCAGTGCCCAGTCAACACTCTTGAATGAGACTATTCCACCTGAGGTACAGGAGGTTAACCTCTCCTGAACTTCAGCAGGTTCCTATCAGCCATTTATTCAGCCCACCAAAGTCCCTCTGAATAGCAGCCCTGACTTTCAAAATAACCCACTTCTCCCAACTGGAGATTATCCATAAAACTGCTGAGTGCACTTTCTGAAACTGTCCATGTCGCTAATGAAGACATTGCCCAGTATTATCCTCAGTATTGACCCCCAAAAGACACAATTAATAACTGGCTGTCAGTGGGA
The DNA here is from genome assembly GCA_013396655.1 of Campylorhamphus procurvoides. NCBI lineage: Eukaryota > Metazoa > Chordata > Aves > Passeriformes > Dendrocolaptidae > Campylorhamphus > Campylorhamphus procurvoides. The sequence goes on from WBMV01007734.1 coordinate 227,762, forward strand.
CTTGGTATTCACCTTTCTGGTAGTCTAGCCAGTTTTTCATCTACCCACTTACCTAGTGCACATCTCATCAACGTGGTTTTAAGAATACTACAGGAAAGAGGAGCAAAGGTCTGGATAAAATCTGACTAAAATCAAGGTATGTAATGCCCACTGTTTCCCCTTTGTCCATGGGCTTGGGGACCTGTATGGCCTGGGGGTAGACTACATCAGAGAAAAACGGGGTAAAGGAGTAATTCTGCAGCCTTTTCCATATATCTTATCACTAGGTTCCTCACATCACTAAGCAGCAGGCCCACAGTTCCTCTAGCCTTTTGTTATGATTGGGATACTTAAATAATACCTCCAAAAGAAGCAACACTCTTTATATCCCTCACTGATTTCAACTCCACCTGAGCTTTGGCTTTCTCAATTTTATTTCTGCATGTTTAAGTAATGTCTTTCATATTCTTCCAAAGAAACTCATTCCACTTTCACCTTCTCTTTACTACTCAGTTCACTGCTCATCCCTGTTGCTTTTCCATCATGCTTATTAAAGTTTCTGCTTATCAGAATGGATTATTCTTGTGCTTTGAGGAGGTACCAACTAATTCTCCTACGCTTCTTTGTTCTCCAGGGCAGTCTCCCATGGAATCCTACCAAGATTTCGAAACAAACCAAAATATGCTTTCCTAAAGTTCAGGGTTGCAGTTCTACATTTTGTCTTGCTTACTTCTCTCAGGATTTGAAACTCTATAATCTCACAGTCACCACTGCCAAAACTACCCTCCACCATCATATCGCCACTTTTTATTTTCTGTAACAAGACCAGCAGAGCAGTTGTCCTAGCCAGCCTGGCCATCACCTGCATGATCAATGGTATTACCACACTCCAGCATTCTCCTAAATTACTTGTGCCCAGCCCTACTGCCCTTCCAGCAGTTATCAGGATGTATGAAATCCCCTGTGAGGCACCAGGCACTCTTTACTCCCCTACTGAGACCTGCATGACAGCTTTCTCCATCTGGAGCTTCCCCTGCAACTGAGGGATTAGGGTAGTCACTCCAGCTAATGCTAGAGACTGTGATCTGTTGCATGTCACAGCACTAGCACAGCAGTCTCATCAGGTTCCATGTCATTTCTGGACAAAGTTTCTGGTTCCTCTGTATCCTGCTGTCCTGTTTGCTGATGTGACAGCTACTTTATCTCTGATAGCTAAATTCATATATAAAGAAGAAGAAGTACTAGTGCATAACTTCAAGCAGGAGAAAGCAAAGAGAAAGGAAGGAGCACTGGGAGATTAAGTTAGACCCTCTGACTGAAGAAACAAGTGAAGAATATCGCACAAAATTTACGCAGCATCATAGTGGTATATAAAAAAACAGGCTAGATAGGCTGATTCCTGAGAGGACTTGTCCTCAGGACAAGACATGCCAGTTGTTATGGTACTAAAGCAATTGCCAAAATCGCTAGATACAATATGAACACTTGAGAGTTTTTGAATTATTTCCATTTGTAGAAGCTATAAGGCATGCAAATTTTTAATTTCTTAACAGTAACACAGCATAGTATTCCCAGCATCTTGTAACTGGGTCCTGTGCTGTTATACTTTGCTTCACTTAAAATTGAGCAAAGAGGAGAACCACCCAAAAAAATTTTATTATACTTCTGTTTAATAACCTGATAAAATGAGGTGTTCTTTTTAATGAGTCAATAATTTTTTACAGGCTTGTCTCTTTCAGAGCAAGTATTCTGATATTAGAAACAACACTTTTGTGACCTCTATTTAGGTACAGACCTTTTAAAATAGTTCATGCCAAATATCCAGAGGTAAAAATTAGCCTACCCTGTTCTGCAGCTATCTTTATCTCGTGGAGATCCCAGTGTGTGTTTTGCTGGTTGATAAGCAATTGTTCCTTCATAATAATGATGAGAAAGAAAAGTCTTGAAGCCTACACAAAAAAAGGTATTATGCAGCGTTAAGTCATTATAAATACGTATTTCAAACATCTCTATACCTTCCTTGATTGTTCATCTCTTCCCTTCTCTAAGGACTGCAAAATAATAGTTGCCCTCCTCAAGCTCAGAGCACTTTGCCTTATGATGTTTTAGACTGTAAAGTACAAGGAGACATCGCACCACCACACCAGCCTTTTAACATTTGACAAAAGTGCCATTACTTTATTTGACATCTTTAAAAAACAGCTAAAAAATGTAGTTATACATTACTGCTGAATCTTAAAATTGGCCTACGCTGAAACTCTCCTCATGCATCTTCTTTCCCTAACACAAGATAAATCAAAGAAGGTAAAAAATAATTTCTACTAGCATAGGATTTATCCAAATATTAGCTAACAAGGCTAAATCACTCATCTTTCTCTGTAAGCAGTGCTAGTCAAGGGCAAAATTAACGATTCATTCCATCAGCTAATGTCTAAGACAGAGGAGTGCCTATCTCTCTCTAAGTGACTAAAAAGAAATCCCAAATGATTAGGACAGAGAAGTTAATACTTTTTAGGCAGTTATCATTAGGTAGCACATATTCAAGACAACTTTAATGAGCACACTGTCAAAGTTAACCCCACAGTTACAGAGATTTATATCATGTGATCCAATGTACTTGGTACTACAAGGAGTTTAAAATCAGGTTTAGTCCGGTTTTGATGGTTAAAAGCTTCAGAAGGTTGGTTTAGAGAGAATAAACCAACTGCTCCAATATGTTTACATGCTGAGAAAATGTAATAATTACACAAGTTACCTGAGTAGTCATATCTCATCGGACCCATCCACCGCTTCTTTTCACTATCTTTTAATATATCTCCGTAAAAACCATAACCCAGCAATGATACAGAGTATTTCAAAAACGTGTTGTTGTGATGTACAGAAGAGACATCCAGAGGCTGACAGTCACCTATGAAGATTAGAAGTGTGAGGCTCTATTAAGATATTCTATTTGCTACTGCAAACATGATAGTAACTTTAACATTGCAAACTTTTTAAAAATAAAAAAAAATGTTGCATTTGTCGTAATATATATGTCATATATGTATACATTTCTTATACATGCAGAAAAGGAAAAATAATTTTTAAATTAATACTAATTTAATCTCATACTTTTAAAAGCATTAAGCACTAAGTGAGAAGAAAGGGTTCAGGATGCTAAATATAATGAAGAATTTACACTCATTTACCCTGTAGCAGTAAGAGGGATAGAGTCATAGAACCATTTAGTTTGGAAAAGACCTTCAAGATCATTGAGTCCAGCTGTCAACCCAGCACTGCCAAGTCCACCACTGAACCATGTCTCTAAGTGACACATCTACATGGCTTCTCAATACCTCCAGGGATGATGACTCAACCACTTCCCTGGGCACCCTATGTCAATGCTTGACAACCCTTTCTCCGAGCAGATTGATGCAGTATCTTCTGTACATCTACTGGATACTACTTAAACCTCTGTGTCATACTATCAGAGGATAATTCAGGCTGGAAGGGGCCTCAGGAGGTTTGTCATCAAACCTCCCACTCAAAGTAGGTTCAGCTATGAGGCCAAGTCAGATTTCTTAGGTATTATCCAGTCCTGAAAATCCCTAAAAACGAGGAGTACACCACTTCTCTGATGTCCTCATAGTGTTTGCTTTGGAGTGGTGGGCATTGGGGCGGGGAGGTGGTGGTATTGTTTCTTTGCTTGTTTGGTATTTTGGTGTTTGGTTTTTTAGCTTTTGCAGGGAGGTTGGACTAGATGACCCTCTGTGGTCCCTTTCAACCTGATCCGTTCTCTGATTCTGTGATTTAATAACACAGCTAAACTATTGTGATATACTAAAGCCACATCTCTCTGCAATCCTAGTCCAATGGCCAAAACCCTACAGATACTGAACACAGTCAACCATAGGTTAGTAAGAGAAGCACATGTGTAAACCTTTGTAACAACAGCTCCTAAAACTGAAACTGTTAAACACTCACTAATAAGTGATAATGAACTAATTGTCATTTGGAAATTCTCTCCTTCATACTTACACAGCGTTGTTAAAACTGAAGACCACCTTGCACAATTTTTCAAATTCAGTATTAAGAACTGGGTGACTATATTTCTGCAGTATGTGGCAGATGGGATGGGCATCACAAATCACAATGCAATGAATACGCCAAGCTATCTCCTTCAGCCCCCATGCAGTTCAGGGATTCCATTACCAGGGGACATTTCCAAGTGGCAATGTCAGCATCCCTGCTTTTGACAACATCATCAAAAAGCATTTTTGAAGAGTTGGTTTCCTTCCTAGTTCCTCCTCAAATATATGACTTACAGATGGTAGAAAATGGGAATTATCAGCTAATTCTAGTCAAGTAGAAGCCATACTTCTAACTTGGCATGGGAACACTGAATTGCACAGGACAATTGGATGACTAGCACAAAATACTACATGCATTTCTCATAGCTTTCTCTAAGACAGATATACATATATAAAGAGATATAGTCCAACAACTGATGCTGCTTAATGCATTTTACTCTTTTCAAAAGAATGCCAGAATGCACAAAAACTTTAGCACCAGACATGGCTTCAGAATGTTTTGTTCCCTTGAAAACAATGAACTAGTGTAGAGAAAGAAATTAAATTTTAACCTCCTGTATCAGAGACTTAAATCCTAGACAAAAACTTCATATTTCAACTCAGCCATTATGTTCAAATTATATTTCACAGACATATAGAAAGAACTAAATTAAATTAGTATTTTGGGTTATTTTCATCACTTTCATAACAAAACAGCAAACTGTGACCACTCACCAACAATAATATGAAGAGCTGATGTTACTGGATCAGAAATGCCAACAGTTGAATAGCATATGCAGTCTGTTGATCCTGAAAAACAAAAAACTAGAGATCAATTTGTATCTTTGCAAAACAAATATTACAGGCATGGTCCTCCAAATAAAAGCATTATGTTCCTTTGGTTTGCCCATTCTATTTTATGGAACAAAGTAAATACAGGGATACAAATATTATTAATTAAGGTGCAACATTTTCCCCCCAGTGAGTACAAGTTATTTATCTCTGTACAAATAAAAAAGGTTTTCACAATATAATCAATAACTATATAGCAGTTAGTGAAGGGAAGTAAGTTAATTTACATGGAAAATTTCAGGATTATATTATAGTTTTTATATCAATTAAGGCAGGCATACACTGATTCTCCTTTGCTTATGACTGCTTGCTCATTGAGATCTTATGAAAAGAAGTTGACTAGTCTCCTCTTTTTTGTGGTATTGATCTAAATTCCAGGATGTCAACATCTTCTCCTCTTTCAGTCTTAAATCAGAAATTTCTGCTCAGTTCTATTATTTGAAAATTAGTAAATATCTGCTTTCAGGAATTAGTTTCTGGAGAGGGGAGCAAAACGGATAGAGATGTACCTTTACCGTCCTGATGCAAAATACCTACAAGAAGAAAGGGGGGAAGCTTTAGGTTTCACCTATGTGATGTTTAGAAATGGACAATTCTCCCTGATCCCTATAAAAAACAAGAGCCTAACGTAGGGGTCTATTTTCTACTCTGCAGCAGGGACTTGGAAGTCAGGTCCAGACATGCAGAAGTGTATTTGTTGCAGCACCTAATTCCAAATTTATCTTACAGTTTCTCCCATCACTTCCATGAAATTGAATTTCTTCATAGTCAAGGCTAGATATCTAAAAAGAAAAACTTACTTTGTCCACATACATATTCTCAGGTTTGCTATGGATACACTAGCTGAAGAGCAGCTCAAATACAGAGTCCTTAATTTCTGAGGCCTAATCAAATTGAAATAGAAAAATGGAGGAATAAGCAATCACTATTTAAAATTCACTTTTGCTTCTTATTCACTTCAAAAACAGGCATGCGCAGTTAAGAATAGGAGCAAAGAAAATCCTTTCTTCTCCAATTCACGTCTCAGAAAATGGACAACACTTCCTCTACCTGTGAACAGAACCTTCTACCAAGTAAATGCTATGCAGAAATCTCCCGTAGTAAACAAGAAGTAGCCCCAGGAGCCAATTAAAGAGAACTTAAATATAACAGAACTGCAGAAAAAAAGAAACAGTGTGACTACAGTCATATGCCATTGCACAGGAAACAGGACTCCAACTTCTCTCAGTATTGTAATAGACAAGGTACACAGATAATGATCTCATGTCACATTTAAAGTTTTATAGCAAAAAATATTAAGTAGAATTTGGAAACTGAAGCTATACTTTACTGCCAAGTTGTTCAGTTTCATTTTGCCTCCCACACTCATGAATTTTAATTAGGCAGAAATAAAATTCTCACTACTTTTGAAAAGAAAAACAAAGAAAAAATTAGCCACTGAAAGATCTGATCTGAACTTTTACTGCTGAATGTACAAGCCTACCACTTCATCCAGCCTTTCTAATTTCTTCAAGATCTATGTGTCTCTTCTACTCCTAGAATTGCTTAATCACATTTGTCTTGATGTAAACAGGGCTTCCAAGTAATATTACACTACAGGTGGGAGGAGAAGAGGGTAATTCACGCAAGCTACATTTCAACAGCAGAGGCTTATCTCCCTATGATTTTCTGTAGTCAGTTAAAAGCTGATTAATCTCTTTTGCAATTACATAGAACTTATTTTCATTTCTATTCATTAACTAGCAAGGAAGGTCTAAAATTAAAACTGAAGTCTGAAATTAATTCTGAGATTCTAAAATGCGAGACTGAGGAAGACGTAACAGTTTTTACCAAGTGTCAAATGATCCCTCTTTCTCAGACATCACAGTGGATATCAACCACAAACATTAAATGTATTTTTTTCCCTCTTGGAGCTGGTAGTATGGAGCAACAAAACAAGTGACGTAATTACATCGATGCAAGTATGGCATTCTTTACATACCTGCCAAGAGAATATAACACCACACCTAGCATGAACCTAATGGACAAGTTTAAAGGTCACAAAAATGTTCATGATGACTAAGGACTTGAATCTTTTTGAATATCCTTAAGCAAACCAGAATTCTAGACCATTAGGTGGGTCTTCAATAGATGTGGAATCTACAGCTGCTGAAACAGCACTCAGAAGAGATGCACATGCAAAACCCCACCAAAATCTGGGTTATTTCATCAGTATAAGTCTAATATGAAAAAGATTAGAATGCAAATACAGCTTGAATAATAGTTTAATTGATTAATAGTTTAGGATTGCCAGAGCACCCAGTTTGGGCAAGAAGCTTTCATAGGGCAAGAGTCTTGACTAATGTTAGATAGTGGCTGTTGTATGCTCTGGTTAAACCAAGAAAAAAATTACAGACATACTCTGTCAGATTTTCTTTGGGGATTTTTTGTGGCAACAGTCTGAGTGGAGGAAAATGTAAGAGGTTTTTATGGAGAGGTTTTATGCAGAACTACATGCAAATGAGAAGAAAGTAGTTGGACCATTTGCTAAGTGGGCCCTAATTCACTTTAAAACAAACAAAAAAACCCCAAAAAACAACAAGCAAAAAAACCTCAATAGATCTTCACTATAGAAATTAACTAATTTTTGCATTGGTGTGCTAGTAGAGAAGAAAATCACCATGCAAGGGAATGATTCAGTTGCAGATTAAGACACTTAGATGTAGCTACATATGTGCATGTAACATTGCAGACAGTATGTCAAAGCTTCCATTCTCGTTAAGAACAACTTGTCAGGAAGAGCTGATGGCAGCTTGAACTTGATTCAAGGTACTCACACATAGGCCCCATTGGGAGGGCCTTAGGAAGCCCGACATCTGCATGTGACAGGCAGATGCAATAGAAGATCAACATGCTCTACTGACCATATTGACCAGATGGCTCCTGGCTATAAGAGGAGTTTAGATATCCATCTCACTTGCAGACATCCAATGTAAGCATGAAAATTTGAGTGTCAATTTCAAACTCACCCTAAGGAGATTGACTCCATTACCTAAAATGCCACCAACCACCAGTGTTCAAGTGCTGCAGATTACTCTACTTGGCTTCCAATTGCTACACCAGTACAATAATTGTCTTGCATTGGGCTAGTACATTTTAATGATGGTGGCACCTTGCCACCACACATGGACAAGTGAATATCTGAATTCTCCCAGCTAAAGAAAGCTCTCATCCCAAACATTTTGATATTAAGAGCTTACTGAAAACAAGAAGCCTGACCAAGCCTGACAGAGTTCAAGAAGTGTTTGGATGACACTCTCAGGCACATGGTGTGACTCTTGGGAATGGTCCCGTGCAGGGCCAGGAGCTGGACTCGATCATTGTGGGTACGTTTCAACTTGGCATATTCTGTGATTCTGTGAAGTATGTAGAGGGCACATCAACTTGTCTTTGTTAAAGTATAATTACTTTGAATCTTTACCCTACTTTACCTATTTTCTCCAAAGCCTGATTTTTATTAGGAGGTATCTTACAGCCACATAGTTGTTATACAGGCAAGTTCTTCTATGTTCTTTGCCTCCCCAAATATGAAAAATGTAATCTTTTATATAAATAAATTTAGTGATTTAAAATTATCAAGGTAATCTTTCCCTTCAATTAATCACAAGGAGGAATGATCAAGATATGTATTTAAATTATTAAAGAGCATGTACTCCCCATAAAACACTTTTACTAAAGCAATATTAAGGAAAGCAAAGTGATAGACTGCACCACACTGAATGCAGTACAGCTAAATCATCAGATTTTCCCTTTACATGCATGGTGTGTGCTATAAATATTTATTTTTATGCTTTTACTGATGGAAAATGAAACACATTATAAACAACTGGAAGTACTAAACTAAGCGGGTGACAGAAACAAGTCAGCTAGATGCTGATCCCACGGAAAACAGTGAATTTAGTAAGGAAATACAAATATTTTAGAGCTCATGAGCATTGCTTCATGTGAGATACTCCTGACAGGGGAACACACAGAATCCTCAGACAAATTAGTATGTAAACAAGATTCCGTAGTGAAAACAGGGAGAATAGCAACTTCAGTGGGGGTCCCATATGTGTGCAGTATTTTTGTGAAGTTATAATCCATGCAGTCATCGCATAGACAAAATGTCTGGTGAGTCATGCTAGTGACAGAACAACTGCATACTCTTGGGACAAAAAGCACTTAGTATTTTGAAAAAAAATCTAGAAACTGACTTTTCTGGTAAGTGATTTTTAAATGACAAGGATCTGGCACATTCAAAAGCACGAGCAGAAGCTACTGTTATAGGGACAAATGAATGGCCTGGGCTTACACTCATGTTCCTACTCAAAAGTTTTATACATCTTCCTTTCTGCATTCCCTAACCAAGCAACCAAGTTTAACAACTGCAGGATGACAAACTGGCTTAAACAGAATGAATTCAGAAGGATTTTGGTCTGGGATTTCTCGGTAGATAGTCACTTCAGCATAAGTTCGGTAACACAGTACAACAAAAATGGATTAATCCAATAATGGCAAATTTAAGAGGTGAAATTAACATCGCAGGAATAAGTAATCTTGACTGAGTTGTCCCCACAGCAGGCCCACTGTATAAAATGCAGAATTTAGCAATAAGACTGTAATTTCAAGAAGTATAATGGATTTAAAATGCTGAAGGAGAAACATAAAACATAACACTTCAGATCTTAAAGTGGATGTACTGAACTATGAAATGAGATACTAACTAAACAGCAAAGATCATTAAATATTAGAAACATTGTAACTGAGAAGGCTGTGGACATCACTTGGAGTAATAAAGAAAACCCAAAAGATAGCTTTTATTGCTATGCTATAACACATTTTTCAAGAGAATTTTCAGACTCTAGATGACAGCAGTATATTAGTCCAGTAATATTTCGTGATTTGACTTGAATCTGATTTTTTAAGTTTCTGAATGAATCCTCCACCATTTTTCTATACAACTTCACACAGGAAGCCTGTTTCATCTTTAGCATTCTTAACTTCTACAGTTACTCATCAACATGCTGATTATAATCATACTGCATACTTCAATCCTAGACATTATAGAGTTGACTACCACAAAAATGAGAGTGATCTAGATTCACTAGAAGTCTATAATCACTGTAGTTATTAACTTAGGACTACACTTTATTCAATCTTCCCTGGTGTTTGGAAGAATTTTCACCCCCCTATCTCCAGGGTAGGTTGCAGACTTTGTTTTTGGAATGAATGCAATAGTATTATGTCACAGCTTGTAGCAAGCGTGGGTAGAAAGCCCTTGTAAATCTTCGTTTGCGAAGCCTAGCCATGATGATATGTCACAGCAGAATGAAGTGGGATTTTTTTTAACTACCTGCTAGTATCATTAGAGTGTTTAATATAGTAAGTTCTTCTTAACTAAGGAGTCCTACAACAGTAGTTGACAGCTTTGTCCTCCAATTTTATTCCAAGTTGAATAAGAACAACAAATTACTCTGCCTTACTCCAGAGGGTATAAGTGTAATACTAAAACATGTGGATGAAATCTCAGCGTCACATGCTGTAACAGAAACGATTCTGTTTTAAAGTTCTGCGGAGACATACCACTACTCTGAATGCAGTGGTGGCTGAACATGCTTTTAAAGCTAGGAAGAAATAATTAGTTTATAAGGCGAGGAGGAAGAAATAACTAAACAGAGGTTTTCATAGGTATGCTACAACCTCTAAGTACTCTTAACAGCAAAACTGTTTACAATGGCAATCAATCAATTTACACTGGTAGATTTGAAGAATGGCTGCAACTAAGAGAAATTCAGAAGTTAAAACTGCCATTCGAGAGGAAGCCTTTTATTCCTGTCAATAATGTTCCATAAAGCATTAGAAATCATGACATTTCTCAACTGTAAGACACACTAAGAAGAGACTGTCTGGAAACAGACACATCTGTTCAAGAAAAAAACCAGAGCCAAACAGGGACCTGCTCCAGAAAGTTAGAACCATGATATACAAGTATCATTCAACATTTTTAAAAAAGAGCCTGCATGATGGAATTCTGCTATGAAATAAAGCTAATTACTCAAACCCAGTCATAGGGATAGGAGTGTTTTAGTATTAAACCTCTTTAATTTGTAATTTCAAACCTCTGTACAGTTAAATTGACAGTCAGTGAGCAAACATTAAGTCTGCTGAATTGAGTGTCTGTTTGAATACAGAAACTGTTTAATCACAACCACAAACCACAACCTGCCATGTTTCTCTTAACACAGCTTGACATCAGGAACTGAAAGACAAAAAAGGCAAAAAAACTGATCCAGTGTCACCTTACCCCAGGCTCCTGTCACCACTGAGTAAACTAACTCCATGTATCAGAAGACACACAGAGCTTTAGATCTCAATCTCTAAACCATGGATAGTGTTTGTTTAAAATATCTATTAATGAGCTTTTAGGATTTCTATTTTAAATAAAGGTTGCTTATAAAGAACTAGAAAGAACATAATGGATGAAGTTTTTCTAGATGGATGATTTATATTTCATTATTACTTTCAGCTTGCTGTATTTCAGGACTGTCAGTTTAGTCTAAAAAAAAGTCTTTTTAAGAATTTCACTTATTTTTGGAACAGACTTCTTGTACTTGTGATGGAACTAGGGGATCTGTTGAGGTCAATACATGGTTAGAACTCCATTATATGAAGCGAAGATGAACAGAGAACAACTTCACCAAGAGCTGGAAGAAAAACAAAACAAAAAACAAACAACTCTTGCAGCCTTCAGGGTGGGCTTGGCTATTTCATGCTCAGTTTAAGGTCCCTGTAATGACTAGATGTGTTCAGTGATTTGACTAGCTTTTTCATCAAATAAGCACTTTCCCATATATACAGTAATGGATCATTTTAAACATTGCACAATATACAAGAAGATCAAGATATGTATTATCCTCTTCCATAAAATGAATTAATAGAACTCTAAGGCCAGCTTCCTTATAAACCATTATAAATAATTTTTGAGAAATTTGAATAATGACTTGGAGAAAATATTTGAATTATAGCACTGATTACAACACTATCTCATGTTAGTTCAAGGAATAGAACATACAGTATACATTCAAATAGCAAAAGGATACAATGAACAAAATACAACAAACAAAACATTAAAATATGTAAGAGGAGAAAGTGACTTGATACATGTTAGCAAAATTAGAATACCAGTGAAGGTCATACTTTTTGGGTGCAGTTGGAAAAAATGTATTAAGAAATAGTTGAAAAAGCAAGATTAGTCTTTCCTAAGGACAAAGGAATAGCTGTTAATACTGAGGTTCTGTTTTTTCAATTTTATCTTCTTATAGTCGCATATAATCAGTAGGCAAAATCTTTGAAACTAATCATGTAAGCAAAAAACCTTTAGTTCAAGAAATTTGCCCAAATAAGGAAAAGGAAGAGAAGAACACTTCAAATTCTTTTTGTGAATTTTGTTACACAAACTGACTAATACAAAGTTTTAACAAATAAAATCAGAATATACTTAAATATAATAATTCTACTATACAGAACCTTTAATGTGCTAGCTAACAAGGAGAGTGAAAAACCATAAAGGGATAACTACATTGCAACTTTTAGACATTTAAAGATCTATTGTACTGCAAGCAGGAAAGGTTAAGCTTCTTCCAAGCAACAGTTCAGATCACTTGGGTTTGGATACATTCTTCACAAAAATGTAAGGGGTATAAAATTAGTCATCTAAAGCCAGAGGACAGAACCATACTACTTCATTTGATATTTTTTTACAACTTGTGCTAAATTTTCTCAGAAACTTTTATTTTAATTCTAATCAGAAGCTCACGATGTTTAGTTCATATCCCAGTTCTTACCTGAAAGCTTAAGCATCAGACCAGAAAAAGACAACAGCATAGAAAAGACACTGGACTGTCCATTTGTCTTTCTATGGAGATCTCAAAATTACAGATAAAGAGTTCTTAAAGAGTTGCAACACTTAATTCAGTTCTGGAAGAGAGAGTTATCTTGTAAATCCACTTTTGAAGGAACCTTTGAGGACCAAATGGGCAAGGTGAGGTAACACCTGGGACACTAGATTTAAAATAGCAAGATTGATCCAAAAAGTACCTTCATTGTCCATAGAAGTAACAATAATAAAATCACTAAAGACGTCAGTTTAAAGAATGAGTTCTCTCAAATGAGAGACTACCAGAATAAGTGGCTGACATTGAGAACTGTGAACGTATAGCACCTCTTAAAAGGGGCAGAAACTACAACTCGGTCTGGAAACAGAACTGTTCCTCAGTTGTAGTTGCCCTGTACTTGCTGTGATGACAAATGGAGGAAAAGAAAGAAAAGAAATCTTAGCATCTGTTTGGAGTTTGCCACACCAGTGGGAAGTTCTCACTACAATTCTAACTAAATTTGTAGAGCATTTGGAATTGGAAAAATATTTACCAGGTAAATTTCTGTTCAGTAAATTCCACTCATTAATGTGTTCAGAAGAGTATTACTGTTGACATCTTATCTCATTTTAACACACAATAAGCCGTAAGGAAACAAGTAGTAATAAAACTCTGAAGTTACACATTAAGATTTGATTTCCTTTACAAAATACTCTTCCTAAATAAAATTGCATGCGATCAGTAATTACATCTGGAGACAGTTTTAGTTAAGTGCTTTTATGGAATATCATTGCTCAGATCTTACACTTAGGCCTAAATTCCAGAAGTTAAGAATAAGAAAAAATTTCAAGAATGAAATGAAAAAAATCCCCAAAGTTAACCCTTTCTTACCAGCAGGAATTATGCCAATCCTTATATTGCACTGGACTAACGATGCTTTGGGATTATTTTGGTCTATGCCAGAGTCCTTCTGAATTCTTCCAATGAGACCATGCATCACTTCACTGAACATGCCGTCCCCACCAACACAAACAACACTGCCAGGAAACACAAATTAGAATGCACACTAACAGTCAATAAACAACACAGCAAGTGTTCTACTTAGGGCATGCACTGGGCACATCAAAAATAGTTGTTTTATTCTCTTCCTCTATTTTTACAGTATATAGTGGCCCACAGTCAACTGGCAATTAACAAAAAGCAGGAAAAAAATTTCAAGCTACACAACTGCAAATGCACCTAGATGTATCTGTAATATTAGGAAAAAATGTTGGAATGCAACCTACAAAAATCTTTATCCTCCACTGCTGTGTGCAGACAGACAAATATCAGTGAAAATTCACCATACAAATAAAACACTGAACAGGACTGTACATACAGCTTTCTAAGTACACAAAATGGAAATAGGGTACCATTACAAAAAAGGGAAAAGTTAATATTTGCCACTTCAGGCAAAAGTATATTTTACACAATTTAATAGGGATATATGCTATATGAAAGTAAAAAACCAGAAGTGCATGCCTGCATGCTGAGAGCCCATCAAACAGACAGAAGTCATGTATATCTACATAACCATTCATAATGAAACAGAGTTCTAAATGTTACCAGACGCAAAACTTTGTTTTGCAAATTTAAATCAGGTCAGAGCTGGTGCAGCAGCTACACAGATCCTCAATATGTAAAAGCTCAGCAGAGAGTCCACAGCCAAGCAAATACTAGGAAGTAAAAGACTATTTTACAGCACTATACATTTTATGAACAATAACCAAATGCACACGCTGAACTCTTAAAGCAAAAACATTATTTAACTAAAAAACTAATTCAAATACACTTTAAAGGAACACATGAGAAACCCAAAGTTATATGTGCAGTCCCTAGCATACAAATTTAGGAATGTTTACTGTTATCTATAGCAATAATTTCCAACTCAAACTAATACTCTTTCACATCGTCAGCAACAGATATTGCAAAATGAGCACTTATTTCATAGGACAAGTTAATTTACCTAATTTTTAAGTATAGATGGTTTAAATTTAGCTATTGCATTTCCAGAAGAAGGAAAGCTTGAAAAAAGTCATTTGTTTTCATGAATGGAGAGGACAGTCTTAAAAACATACACAGTCCAACTCCAAGACCTAGGAGACTGGGAGAGAAGGGATGGAAGGTTATTTGCTTTCCATTTTTATAACTTCATCTTCCAATAGCTTAACTACATTATTCCTCAACTTTAGCTTTTCTTATCTTTCTCTGGAGACTCAAAATAGAGGTTAAGTGGACAAAAATTTCCAGGTCAGTTTATGGTCAATGTTGTTTCAGTATAGTTCACTCAAAGTCCCATCCAGCCTGGCCTTGAACACTTCCAGGAATGGAGCATCCACAGCTGCTCTGAGCAGCCTGTTCCAGCATCTCACCACCCTCACAGCAAACAATTTCTGCCTTATACCTAATCTAAATTTACCCTCCTTCAGTTTAAAACTGTTACCCTTTGTCCTATCACTACATGCCCCTGTGAAATGTACCTCTCCAGCCTTCTTGTAAGACCCCTACAGGTACCAGAAGGCTGCTTTAAGGTCTCCCCAAAGCCTTGTCTTCTCCAGGCTGAACAACCCCACCACTCTCAACCTGTCTTCATAGCACAGGTGCTCCAGCCATGTGATCACCTTCTAGAACAAATACTGTATCCAGGCTCAGAGGTGGCAATTATATGAATGTCTGTATCTATCAAGGGTAAATACTGATAAAGAACTTCATATATGCAACAACAGCATGACCAAATTCATTGCAAACATCAGATGACCAATGTACAAGTCACACATGTGTGAAGGCTCCTAGTTAAGAAAGTTTGAAAGAGATCTTAGATTAATTCTTACTTTTTGGTTCTATTTTACTAGTAGACTAGCATTTCACTTTTTACAGAGATGGTAATAGTAAGTGACATATGCTAGAGGACTTCGGGAGAAGCTAGTCCATAAGACAAATGAGTTTTAAAAGAAGTATGGTCCCTTCTCATCTCAACCATTCTGTGAACTCATTCAAAAACCAGGAAAACACCAACTAGAAAGAGTTCTACAAAGGCTTGTGCAACAGGCATATGAATAAGGAACCACAATGACACGTCACTCATTCTAAACATGGCTATTTCCTTCAAATATTACAGCATACTCTAATTGTTTTGTGAAATGATGCACAAAACCCTGCTATATTGTAACAAAATGAATATTTTAAGTAACTGTGCTTAAAGAGAAGCAGTTCTGTCACTGAGCTATTTGGTTAGTACACTCACCATAAGAAATTCTTATAAGGCAAACAAGGAAGAACAAAAAGGAAACACACACAAGAGGTTTAAATAAGTTGCCTCAAGTAAAAACATATGAAAAGCAGTGACTAACATTAAGAATCCTGTATCTAGTTGCAGAATTCCATCTATGGCTTTGCCAAATAGGGAATCTGGAGATTAAATGAAGAAATTCCTCACTGAACAAAAGGAAAGCTGCTTATCAGAACCAATCTAAGGGGACACCTGAACAACAATTAGATGTAAGAATACAAAGAACCTTTTTCTGCATGTCAGAGAAGTCAGCCAAACTTGAAGAAACTAATTTATGTGTTTCAACCACTTTTTAAGTCTTCCAGATGACCACGTTATCTGTTATTTGGAAAGTAGTTTTAGTACAAGATCTCCTTCCTTATATCACTATTGACCACAGAAAAAGACTTGTACATGACAGACAAAAATCAGGCTTGGAATGACAGTTCCCAAGCCCACTGCCATTCAGGCCCAGCCCGGGAATAGAAGAATCATAAGATTCTAAAAAGAAGCAGTTCTCTGGCCTATTAGTTTCTATCTTGGCATATTAGAGAGAGAAAATAAAAAAAAAAACCCAAAGAAAACAAATGTTAAAATTCTACAATACAAGACCTCACATCTGCCAAAATGCCTTTGGACACCATTGCAGTTGGCTCACTGCCAATTGTTTCAAAAACCAATTTGCTAGGAGCAGACATGGGCTTACCAACCCCCCCTTTCTCCTCTGTATTGGAATTTCACTAGCAATCACCATATCCCAAATCACAAGTCAAATGAAAAGGCAAAACGTTAACTAAGTAGGTTTTCATAGGGGGACTTGCCCTTCTGAAAAATTAAGAAAAAACCCAGTACAGACAAAACTGTTTATTTAAAGTCAACTGATTTTAAAGCAGGTAACGTCTGGGAATTACACCTATGAATGTAGTTTCCTACTAACAAAATTTCTAAACATCGTGCCCTTATTTGATATATACAATGTATATGGATCTGATCCCCGAGCGAAACTACTCTGAAAAGACAGAATGTGTTTTATTTTTACACCTTACCAGTTTAAATGCACCTGTCAACAGGCACAAAATACTATTGTAAAATACTGTAGTTATGAGAGTTTTTCTGTATAGGCTCTGCATCCATTTTCATGATTTTCCAGACATATAACTTATTTCATGTTATGAACTGGAAACTGAAATGACCAGCTTATTTATTAAAATATTCTGCTTTTACAGCAGATTTAATAATGGAATGCAATATCACCATTCAGTCAAGTCTTCTTTTAAAACAATAACTCCACAACAGAACAAATGCAAATAAAGTCAAGTGGTGTAGCCATTATTGAACAGCCACACGCAGCAAGAGGAACTACCTGAAATATTCCTAAACAATCCATGTTTTTTATACACAGGTTGAACGCCACTGGTGCAGTGTTCTGAATTCATGTGTATGTCAAGATAAAATGTTTCAGGATAGCTTTTGAGCCTTCACAGAATGCTCAACTAAGCATAATTAATCTTACATTCATCTTTGGAACACAAATCTCATGCCACCATTGTTATACTACGCTTGAGTATATTGTGTGTTGGACAAGTTTACTGAAACAGTTTAGTTTTCTTTTGATACTCCTAAATGGGGATCTCCTACAGAAAGGAACATGCCCCAGGACTTCCAGTTGATGCAATGAAGGCTACCATTTTAAATTAGAGACAAGAACAGGCAGGTTACATAATACATTAAATTGAAAAGAAATAGAAAAAGGCAAGTGAAGTTACTTACCCATCATATTTATAAATATTAACTTCAAATAAATTGTCCTTAGCATGGTTAGCATGTTCAGTTACTGTGGAGAAATAAGCACGTTAAAATTTATTCTTAAAAAAATAGTACCATAAAATAATTTATAATACACAACTGTAAAAAATAATTAATAACCATGATTCTATTAGCAACATGAGCATAAAACAGCCTGTCCATAAGATGTGTTTCAAAAGATTTTGCCAGGGAAAAAAATTGAAAGAGACATGCACTGCAGTACACAGAGAAAAAATATTTCATTAAAAAATGTGTAAATGAACAACTGGTTCTTAACACTGAAACTGAAAAGAAGAAAAGCAGTATTTCATAAATTAAGATGTCAAATGGCTCAGAAGCACCAGAACTTTCAGTTTAGTAAGCAGAAAGTTGATATAAGGTTGTCATTCATTTGGTTGCCCATGCTTCAATTAGAAAACATTCTCTACCACTTTGTTTCATTTCCTCAGTAAGAAAAGGTAACAGAAAGAACTTTTGCTACTTGAGGATGTTTTAAAGGGTTCATACTGTGTTTATTAAGAAACTAAAACATTCATTACTCACCAACAACATCAGTGGATATAGAAGCCAGATTGAACAGAGGAGCAACTTTCTGTTCATAAATCCTCTTCCCTTGTCTTTTTCCTCCATAGGGATTAATATACACAAGCAACTGCTTTGGTCTGGACTCTGCAGTAAGGGAAAATATTACAGCAAACTCCTTTTGTACACAAAACAACAATTCAGCAACCCATACAAAACCAAACCTATGAACATCAAAGTGATCACAGCGTAAGAGACTTAGAATTTTTTATTAACTCTTATAATTCTTTAACAAAGAGCTCTAAAAGTGGGTTTCATCTCTCCTCTATTATATTGAGGATACCGACAGTATTGAACAAATTGTTAATAAGATGGCAAGGGACACTCAGAATCATTTCTTCTGACTCCATATGTCACATTCTTATGTCATTTTTGTAGTACCTCCCCACTACATTAGTAATGCTAATTACATTAATATCACAGCTTACAAGGCCAGAAGGGCAGCAATAGAAATGGCACTTGCAAGCGAAGCATACGTAGAAATACTTTTACACTAATTTATTTTAAATATCTTTTTGCTTTAATAACATAGTTAAAATGCTTTTCCTTTCTGTGATCAAGTTGCAATAAGAACACCTCACAAAATGACATGCTGCACAGCAAGTGCTTGCCCTATAGTGTAACCCCTTCCGCCCTGCTCGCCAAAAACACCTCTGATATTACTATCTCAAGTTTGTCCAAATAGTTATGGACTTACATTGGTACTGGCAATGAAAACAATTATTACACCTCTGTGCTAAAAGATATGCAAAACAGTAATGCTTGCTGCACCTAGAGAACCTTTTTCTTTTTGTTAATGGAACAGAAAAAACCTTGTAACATCCTACTTCCTCAGATGGCATTCTAAATTATTATTTTAAAATCAAAGAATATCAGAGTTATTAGATCAGCACACTTTTACAAAAAATCCACCCAAGGTAGACTGCATGGTTTAAATCTGCTACACAAAAAGCACTATTCACACTCTCTGAGAACATGTTCCCTTTTCTGAAATAGTTTGTTACCAATAAAAGTAACAATTGCACTCAGAGTTGACTGCTCAGGCCACATTTCTCCCAGGTGTACTGTATGGGTGCACAAACCTCACTTTTTGAGAAAGACCTTATGCAATGTATGCCAAACAAAAACATTAAGAAGCCTCTTCCCATTGCCTGTTCAGAACAGTCTTCATTAAATATCCATTTTTATTCTGTGAGCCTTAAGTACTTGCTTGACTCACATTGTAGGTGTGTTTGCATTCAATCCCTTCTCCGGTTCTGCATCTCAGATGGTCTTCAGACCTATGCTGTAGGTAGTTCATCTGCAGTCCTGTCCCCAGCTCCCCGGATGGACCCAAATCACTTTATCTCGCTGGGGCTGTAAATCAGACCTGCTTTTATCCCCATGCCTGTTCTGCCCACCCTGCTCAGATGCAGTGGGACTGCACCATGGCCAACGAGGGCACTGCCTGTGCTGTGGTCATCCTTGACCTCCCTTCTGTCATGGAGTTACTCTGCTCCTGCCGCTCACTGACATCTATCAAGGTATCATTTCAGGAATAATACCTGCAAAACTACTTTTAACCTTCAAGACGTAGATGCCCAAGAGTCTCAGAAATGATTTATGGGAGCTCTTACTACATAAGGCACATTTTGTTGATGAGAGAGTCTGGAGGGGGGTGAAACACAGAAAATGCCACCCATAAATCTTACAATTGCTACAATCCTAGCCCTTAAATCTCTAGAGTACCTCAAATCCCTGAGGATTTGAGGTACTCTACACTTGCCCTTTACTTTCTCCAAAACTACAGTCATTTAAAGCCTCTGCTAAGCTTGTAACGTGTCCTCATTTTGTGAAAATAATTTGTATCTGGTCAAAATTGTATGACACTTACAGTCCTATAAAACACTCAGTACACCTTAGTGAATATGCAAAACACAAACTAGTGATAAGGAGACACTGACACTTCCAACCCTCAACTGCCTCAATTTTTGAGCATAAATTGCTCTTAAAAATTCAAAAAAATCAGATGTATCAAAATTATACTGATTGATGTACAAGCCTGAAAAATGATGGTGCAATGTTCACGGTTTATTCAAACTTACTCTGCATTTCAAGTAATTCTTTCAGTGCCTGTATCCACTGATTACATAAGTGCTCATCAACACACCAAAAAGTCACATCACTGCACCGCCAGCGGTGATTTCGGGTTTTCTTCACATAATACACTATTTAAATTTAAAAAAGAAGAAGACAAAAAAAAAAGTGAAGAAGCATAATGAAATGGTTCTATGAAATAAATGACAAATCTATTTCAGAGAGATCACCAAATTATCAACCTTTGGAAAAGGTGGCAATTAATCTCCACTGCACATTTCTGCAAATGACAGAAGCATTCAGAGTGTGAACAGGACATTTGTAAAAACTCCAAATGAAAACATAAATGAAAACACTTGCTGAGGTCATTACCTTATATCAGATACCCAAACACTGACTTCTTTTTAAACCAAATACAAGCCATTTTTCATAAGCTTATTACAGACATATTTGTACAAAAGTTCACTGAACTTATATAATATTTTATCTGTCTTAAGGTCTGCCATATCTACATAATGCCACAAGCTTAAGAAGATAAGCCAGGCTGACATCAGATCTCATGTAACCAAGAGAGCAAATTTAATTTCATCAAGCTGAAATCTCAGAAAAAAAGATTTAGAGTTTTCTTGTGCGTTAAGAACTAGGCTGGTGAGACAAGTATACTTACCATTTTACCTACAATCACTCTTACTGGAGGACTAAATGTGAGGAAAGTACTCCACAACATAGAATTTTGGCATGGGACCTATCACATTTGTCTCATCTTTGCAGGACATATGTCACCACTCTTTTCCCAACACAGATATTTATTTCAGCACGATTTTAAAAATGCAGTCACAAATACAGAGAACCTTCTCATGCACACATGCTGATGGTTAGGGATAATTTAAAACAACCCAAACACTTAGGGCTCATTTTTTCAGCCTCTCTTGATTTTCTAGTCAAGTAGTAGAAAGCAAGTGTGCTGCTGCAGTGTCATTCAGCAGCAGAAACACATTAGTTTGAACTTCATTAAATAACTAAACACAGCATGTGTTCTTAAAGGAAGCATAAGGATCTTTAAGTGTAAACTGACAGATTTTTACTGGGGGTTCTTTTGTTTGTTGTTGTGGGGCTTTTGCTTGGGTTTGGACTTTTTTTTTTGGCGGGGGGAGGGAGGAAGGCTTCTTTTGTTGGGTTTTTATAAACATATAATTTCTATTAAAAAAACTAAATCCAAGGACTTATTTTGAGTCTGCCTTAAAGTATCTTTGGTAATCAGCACAGCCATTTTTATTTGCCTTACCTACGAAAGCATGCAGCTTTGCCATTTTTTGCCATTTGCCAGTGTTATGCTGTTTCTTGTTAAGTTCAGTTTCTTCTACAGCAATGATCTCAGAGATTGGTACAAAACAGTTTTCTGTAGGAACACAAGATCTTACATATTAACATCTTCAAACAGCACCCAAATGATTGTTTATACACCTAATATGACACAGACACATGATTAGAGCAACTGCTCAATAGGCCCTACCAAGACCATAATTTGAAATTTGCAGAATATTTTCAATTTTCTTTTGCCTAGTCAAAGCATATAATCCATAACTACCTATGAACTACCCCAAATCATACCTTAAATGTCTTATGATTTCTCAGAAAATTATGTATTCTGTGTATAAAAATATTTTTGCATGAAGCCAAAATCCAGCAACGTTGATTTCAGAGTAATTAGACTTCCCCTTCAATGAAACCTCATCCATGTATTTGACAGTGAATAGCACAAGCCACTTCAAAGAATGTGCAACTAAATCTAGTGCAGAGACTACAGAGGCTATTTGTTATTCTCAAGTATCTGGCCTATGAAAGAAGGGCATTCATATGAATTCTTAAGATTTTAAAACCCATCAATCTTTTAAACTTCAGGATTTACTATGGAGAAAATTTTAGATGTTATGTTTACATATTATTAAACAGATTTCCCTTGTAGCAATTTCAAAACTATTTTTTTTTCAGAGTTAAAGGCCTCTTGCTCCTAGACAATAAAAAAATTTACTCCACTGTCACTCTTTTTTTCTCTTATAGTTCCTGGACATGTTCTCAGACTTCACTCCTGTCAAATTGAGGATTTTGCCTCACTTTCTTTACTAATTTAACATTGCTCTGTTTTCACCTCATCTCAAAAAAAGAGTGGAACCGAAAAAGCATGCCTTTTATTTATGTACAAGCAAGTGCTCTCTGTAAACACAGCTATAAAAGACTTATTATAATATAGTCTTATGTAAGTAATCTCTTATATAACAATTATACTTGTTTCTGTCATTTATACACAGAGACACTGAGATATAAAAAGACGCTAAACACATAAAATACACTAGTACTATTGTTAATGGGTTTATCCTACATTTCATCTCCCTCACTGTTTTGCAGAAGTTCAATGGTAGAAGGGAGGAAAGTAAAATCAGCAAAATTTTTCCGACCTCTTCACAGTGATGGCTACAATTCATCTGCCACTAGTTCAACTTTATTATGTTTTTCCTTGTCCTTTTTACTTTTAGTCAACAGAGACATTACCTATTGTCATGTCTATTGACAAATTGTGGACTACTCATACAAGGGTTTTTTTCCCCCGTTTACAGGTGTTTTGGTATTTAATATGGCTTATGCTCATTTAGTGATTTTGTGTTCTCAGAGGTTTTTAGCATGATTCAAAAGAAATGTAGCCTTCAAACTTTACAGTTTCTTTTAGGAAGACATTTCTTTTAGGTCTTTTAGGAATCTGGCTATATTTGAATGTTTCATCTGCTTAAAACCAAATTTCAGCTAATAATAATTGCATTTATTGGAGTTAAGGCATGATAGAGAAGTGCAGCAGTCACAAAATATAAAGATCCAGCAGCAGAGATGAACTCTGAGATGTATGATATATGTGTCATACATATGTACATGTAAGACTTTATTAAGTATCTACTATTGGATAGTAATAGTTATTTGGTTTTCCTAACAGATATAAGATCTGCTAAGGGATCTCAATACAATTACTCACCCATACATTTATCCAAGGAAAAACAAATACCAAACAGAGATAGAACAACCAAGAAAAGGAAGCATGGTTTTTATTCTTTGTTTTCCAAAACTGCTTTTACTTCTCATTTTTCTAATGGCTATGCCACTGATCCATATGTCAAAACATGAGAGAAAGCTTGTTGCATTTATTAAGACTGCACTTAGGTTGTAATCTCTTTTGTTACTGTTCAAAGATAGGCTACAAAATTTACAAACTACATTTAGATCAAAATTTAAATGACAATGCTGTAATGAACATTTTGGGAAATAATTCTACATAGTGGATATTTATTAGCGTGCATACTGGAAGCAGCAACTGAAGTAATTGTTTCAATAGGCATTTTTCTATATAATAAAGCTGTCCAACTGCACAGATAGCTAATAGATTTATAAGTACTTCCAAATCTGTATGACTGAAAGAATTTCTTTGGAATATATATTTTAGCACATATTACATACCATATATTAACCACCATAGACCTTATAACCACTTCTAAGCTCGCCTAATTCTTCTTTTTCTGACAGTTGCATGACTGGAAGTTTGATTTTCCAGCAAATCTCTTCACAGACGTGGCAAAAAAAGCAAACAGTAAATACTTTAGTTATATGTGTGCATTTTGGTTTTTAATCTTAAGGCACCAGAGTTACCTATCTGAAAAAAACAGATTCCTGAAGGAAAAAAAAAACCAACAAAAAAAAAAAGAAAAAAGTGAAGAACAGTGATCCCACCTTCCCTCTGTAAATCTCTGGGTCTGGTGAAAGTCTGAGAAGTTTCTGTTCTATGAATACCAACTCTGCCAATTATACACTTCAGTACTATGCACCATAAAAGTACCAAGCAACTCCACCACTCTGAGCATATATATTCCAGTCTTAAGGCAGTCAAACCCACACGCTACTGAACACAGTAATTGAGACAGCCAGAAAGATGCACAGCTTTCTTAAATAAAATGGGTTATTCAGAACATTCCCCGAGCTTTTAAAACAAAACCAAATGCAGTGACACTTGTGTTTTAATAGAATTCAGGAATTTCTATCAGTCCAAATATGACTATTACTATTCGACTTGGTGTTACACACAATATTGTTAATAACATAGCAAACCAACTATTTAGTCCCACCTTTCCCCTTTTTCCCTAGGAGGAAGAAGTTTCCAATGTGAAGAAATCAAATAGAGACCTTCAGTACAAGCAACACAATCCTGTTCCTATAAACGCAATGCCCTCA
Source organism: Campylorhamphus procurvoides (assembly GCA_013396655.1). Lineage (NCBI taxonomy): Eukaryota > Metazoa > Chordata > Aves > Passeriformes > Dendrocolaptidae > Campylorhamphus > Campylorhamphus procurvoides. The sequence continues at coordinate 252,577 of WBMV01007734.1, forward strand.
TCTGCCATTTAGTCACCAAAACCCACTCTATAAAAATAAGCAGAAGGTCTATCCCACCTTCTTTTGACAGTTCAGCAAGGCTGACATATGTACTAATTATAGTCCTTTCCTACACCTTCTTTTGTAGCATTTACCCTATTATCAAGTAGCATGAGCCAGTTATTTCACTGCCACAACATAAAGGTGTTTACTCAAAGGCTTTCACCTTTATGCATTTCTTTCAAAACATGGCAAACCTCATTGCCACATTAACAAAACAAACACACCCACAAAAAGTTGCTTACATCATCACCACAAGATCAATATTAACAAAAAAAGTTGAAATATGGGCTCAGACCACACCAGACAAAGAATTTTACTTGGCTCAACCCAATATACTCAACCAAGTAGAACACAACAGTCTCTAGACAAAATTCCAGGCAAAATACTCTGATGTTTTTGACACACACATCTAGATTCATGAGACTGAGTTTTGAGTTCAGAAACACTGAAATACCTATCAATTTTCTTAAGCTTAGTCTCAAAAATCTTCAGACATTTATGTTTTCATACCTCATGCTGTTCAATGGCTAGCATACTAGAGATAAAGAGTTGACCATTCAGAGAAGCAGGATGAAAGGGCATGGCAAAAAAAAAAAAATCTTAAAACCCAAACAAAACACACAATGAGCAGGTGACAGTCTTCTTAGCACTCTGGCTGTGCCAGTCATTACTCATTCTGGGTCACAATGCTCTTAAGCTTAACAGACATTCTTCCTAAGAGCAAACTGAAAAATCAGCAAAATACTGGGTTAGATGCACACTGCTTTTCCCTTTCATGAAGTAAGTGGGACTGGGGACAAAACCCACAGAAAACAAACAAGGTAAGCACATTAATAATCAGCTTTCTTTGTGAAAAACGTAGCTATCAGTTGTGAAGTATGTTTTTCTGTGTTAAGAAAAGCTTTTTAGTGCGTCATTGCTGTCTGCCACTCCCACAGAACACTTTCTGAGTTTATAAGCAAACTCACTCAGAACCTCAGTCAAGACTTGTTCATTCATCACTGCCAACTACATGTCTTACAGCTCAAAGTAACACAGACATGTGCACAAGCATAAAAACACTGCTGATCACAGCATTTGGCTTAATCTTAAAATTCAGCTGAGGCCCATGAATGCAGTGGAATTCGGAATTAAACTATTAGTGTGTTCTCATGACTTAAAAATAGTAACAAGTAAAAAGCCAGGGTGCAGGTTTAAAGAAAAAAGAGGGTTTTGTTGAAATCTAATTTACTGTTAAGAGACCACATGAAGGGTTAATGTTTAAGGTTTAAACTTTGCCTTCACCTAAAAGCAAGAAAACAGCAATGTTTTCTATCAGAAAATACACTGCATTGTATCAATCATGTACTGCAGAAAGCTGTGTTTGGTAAACACTAGAATAACAGAAGGTGGGATATAGTGCATTATTACAGATAGTTCACATCCTAAGGGAGAGGGAAGAAGAAAGGCATCATGACTAAATGATTTGATTTAAAACTGTGGAAAAGTCACAGAAATATTCAAAGACTGTGATTTCATTATATACAGCCATCATAAGGAAATGGTCTTCCCTTATTTTAAAGTAAATCTTCAAGTACTTTGTAAATAGATAGACCAGTTTATACTATGACCACGTTTCTACTTCACATCACATGAACCTGAATCAAAACACAGTAATCTGAACTTGGGTCAATTTTCATATTTAAATCATACTATTGAGTGCCTTCCCATTGTTTTTCTTTTACTTCTAAATTAAATATTTTCCACTCAACTATGAATATTTCAATAATAAAGTAGGTAATAAGATGGATTTATTCACCTTAAGGGGGAAAAAGAAAACCCCAAAGAGGTGTATGCTAAAAAACATGTATTGTTTAATGTAGTGTGCATCTATACTTGAATAATGTATCTTCCAGAAGATGACACATTCCAAAGAAACAATGGCTGCTAGAGCAATTATTGCCCACATCCTACCCACTCATTGTAGTTGCAGAATTGCGTATAGAAAAATATGGATCACATTTCTACACATGCCCTTTGCCAAATGGGAATTACTCATGAAAAATGACCTTGCATAAGGATGTGCCAACACGCTACAGGTGGCAGGTGCTGGACAGACCTTGTTTCCAAGCAGGCCCACCCTCTGCTGTTTCGGTACCATGTTTAACAAACTGAGCATTCTTTAGAATCCACATCAGAGTGGCATCAGTCTTATGAACACTAATACTGAGGCTTCCTCAGGTAGTTTTTTGGAAAAGACCTGCAGAGAAGCATTCTGAAGGGAAAAGTACAAAGGTTAAAAGAAAGCACACACAGAAGTGAATGCATACAATTCAGGGTCTAGTTTGGTCATACCCTTCATGTTTGTACTTTAGAAATTATAAAAAAAACCACAAAAGTGACAGGAGAATCTCATTCTGCACTTGTAATGCCCGAGTACCAGGCACGACAAAATCCTAGCCAATGTTTCTAAAATACTTGTAAGTACACAGGGACAATATATAATCTGTTATGAATTTGATGCCAAAAGTTTTATCATGTGTTACTTGAGAAAAACCTGATTGTGTCATCAACATGAGGAAATAATAATTTATCTGACCAGTTTTGCATATAATATTTATGATTAACATCTAAATCTCACGAAGAAATGTTAAAAGGTTGAAAAATAATGTTCTTCAGAACATTTGAAGATGAAGGTATGCCTAGGAAAAAAAGATGTATAACTAAAAGTAACAGAGAAACTTTTCCATCCAAGTTCAAACATGTCTAACCACCAAAGAACAGGAAAAGGGAACATCTTCACAATGAAGACAGAACTTGAAACTATGATGGTGATAAACAAGGTCTAGCAGTAGGAAATAAACTGTATTTAGGAATTCAGGTTTTAGAAATATACCATGACGTGAACAAACATTTCATGTTTTTGCTACTGTTGGTATCTTCTCAATGATAGCATCAAAAATAATTCTCCTGAATTCTTTCTTTTGCCCTTTGACAGAATGGAATTTAAACACATATATATGTAAATATCATTGTACAGAGATGAGAAAACACAAGAATGTGTCCATATTCTGTAAAACTACATTTTCCCGAAAAACAGGACAAAGTCTCTGGTGCTTCCTACCTGTTCTTGATTTTGGATGGAACAGGAAAAGGTAAGTACTTCTACATTTCTACAATACACCTAACTATAGCCCTAGTTCCGTATCTGTCAAAGTCTGAAAACCCTGAAAAACTATATACCAAACATTTATTTATATAGCTAAATTGAAGACAGTAATAAATGCTCAGAAAATAAGCAGCCCTGAGTTTTTACAGTTTAAAAACAACTGCTTCACTGTAATAACTACCTATTAAACAAGAAATATAGCACTTTAATACTGCATAATTTAGTCTGTATTTAGACACAATGCACAGTACTCACGTAGTCAAAGCCTAAATGGTAGAAAGATACTAATCTTGGTCAAGCAACTCCTCTGAAATTATATGGTTCTAACTAACCAACTGCCATATTATTAAGTTTATTTATATAATGTCATGTATGCTGCTCATATTTCCAAAATAATTGAAGAGAACACAATGAATCATCCGAGGTCTTAAAAGAGCTTAGAGACAACAGGGCAGCAATATAAGACTGTGATGGTATTAAAGCACAAGCACAGCAAACACATGAATTAATAAGGGTGTTAGGAAGAGAAGGTACATCATCTAAGGTACTGTTCTCTACATAAATTATACCTGTGCCTCCAGAACATTTAGGCATTTCTTTTTCTTCTCCCACCACCTCTTTTGTCTTCTGATTTCACATCAAGTTTTCCAAAATCCTTTAAACAGCCACATTACAGGTCAGCAGTGACACTCACTAGCCACACTAGCCTCCTAAAGAATCTCCAGCGGGGTTTCTTCTTCAGAAACTGCCTCCAAGAGAGTCTAATTTACTGAGTCCCACTCTCCTTCCACCATTCCCAGCATTCTGACATCCATTCAGAACATGTTTCAGGACAAGTTCATACTTTGTTTGGCCTACCAGGAGCAAGTCAAGAAAGCTTACAACTTAAAAAGTTGTAAAAACTTGCAACTGTAGCAGCTGTAAACTTCAGAGTGCCGGTGAGACAGCTAGTGTGATTCTGTAGCACTCCTGCTTGGTCTAAAGGCAGGCATCACACGGTCTTGATCTTGCTCTACAGTAATCAGTCAACTAGTAATTTCGCAACGGCGTTTTTAGAAGGATTTTACACAATTCAACCAAATTATCTCCAAAGCAGGGGCTGCTTCACCTAGTGGGCACAATTATCACAAAAGGCTTTGAAAGTTTGTATTTTAAATGTGAGATCCAAATACCTTTCTCTACACAGATTTTGTGTCATTTTGAAAAGTATACAGCTTATTTTTCACGCCAATATATTAAACTTGGCAGAATTAAAGAATTAATTTGTCTTTAAAGGCTTAAGTTCATTTAGCTGCACATCTGAAGAAAGTGCAGGAATTTTCAAATACTTTTTTCATCAGTACTGCTGATAAAAACTAGATTATGTCAAATTATTCATGTAAGAGCAGGGGAAGGATAAGAAACTCTATTTTTATATTATGGATAAGAAGGATTGTACTTAAAACATGACCAATTCTAAGTTATGTAAACTGTAACACCAAATTCTTACAATTCTTGTTGAGTCCTCCTCCTTTTCCCCTCACGTTCTTCAGAAAAGCCTCAGGCAAATAAGATATTATGATAAAATAGGAAAATTATTTAACAAAGGTCCATAGTAAGAAGGGAAGAACTATTTAAGTTCGGAGACTTGCCTGGGACTGGAAACATCTATATTCAAATGTTTCTCAGACAAAAGTTCTAGTCAGCCTTTCTATTATTAGTTTCTCTCTGCTTCTGTTCCTCCAGCCTCTAAAGTGAGGATGACAGCAGTTTTCAACTCTACAGCAGCTGCTGTGAAAAAAATGGCATTTCACATTTTCAGACGGGAAAAAAAACCACTTAAAATACAGTAGAAAGTTTGATATGCAGACAGCTTCAGAAGCTAACCTGAGTTTTTTTCAGGTATTTTCAGCAGTAACTTCTTACACTGGTAGTTTTGTACATCAGAACTATTCTTACTGCACACAAGGTGAAGTATAAACAGCTTTGTTACCACGTTACAAACTATTAACCTACATTAAATATTTCCAAACCAGCAAATCGCAAAAGTTAAACTTTCTTCATAAATTTTTCATTAAGCCCTTTACAAAGCAGAAAGTTGAAAAAAAGTCATTTAAAAAAATAGTAATCACTTGAAACATGCATGAAAGTGTTTTTTAGCCACAAGTCACATAACCAGAAAAAAAAACACAACTGCTTTTAAGGTTCTGTAAGTCTATTATGTCCTGATCCGAATAACTTAAATACATTACAAACTACACGCTTCTACCAGCTCGCAGCGCCAAGAAACGACGGGGTTCAGCCGAACAAATCTGTGCTTGCTCGGCCCGCTGCAGGGACCTGTGCCCCAGCCCCGCGCCCCATCCCGGTGTCCCATCCCGGTGTCCCATCCCGGTGTCCCATCCCTGTGCCGCGCTCGGAGCAGATGCTCGGACGGGCCGCTCGGGGACGCGTTCGCAGGCGCTGCTGCGGCTCAGCGTGAGCAGCTTTGGGCTTTGTTTGGGGAGGCACAGCCCGGCCCCGGCCCCGTCCCCCCGCGGGATGGGGACTCGCTCCGCCCGCCACCGCGGACTCTGCACGGTCAAGGCGCCCGGGTGCAGGAAGCGCTACCCGCGGGCANGTGGGGCGGCGGGGATCGGGCTGCGGACACGGGTGGGTCAGCGTGGGGCGGCGGGGATCGGGCTGCGGACACGGGTGGGTCAGCGTGGGGCGGCGGGGATCGGGCTGCGGACACGGGTGGGTCAGCGTGGGGCGGCGGGGATCGGGCTGCGGACACGGGTGGGTCAGCGTGGGGCGGCGGGGATCGGGCTGCGGACACGGGTGGGTCAGCGTGGGGCGGCGGGGATCGGGCTGCGGACACGGGTGGGTCAGCGTGGGGCGGCGGGGATCGGGCTGCGGACACGGGTGGGTCAGCGTGGGGCGGCGGGGATCGGGCTGCGGACACGGGTGGGTCAGCGTGGGGCGGCGGGGATCGGGCTGCGGACACGGGTGGGTCAGCGTGGGGCGGCGGGGATCGGGCTGCGGACACGGGTGGGTCAGCGTGGGGCTGCAGGAGCGGGGCAGGCGCAGGGCCCGCCCCGCTTTGTCCCCTCGCCCCGCTGGCGACACAACCAACGTGCTCTGCCAGCCGCGGGCCCGAGGGTCGCCCCCCGGGCACGGCGCTGTGCGGGGACACCGGGGCTGACACCGTGACGGGATTGCTTTGCGTTCGTGGGTTTTGATTTTTTGTTTTTTTGCGGGACGATCAAGCACCCATCCCAATGTCAATGGACTCTTCCCTCTTTCCTTTTAGGCAGTGCAAATGCAATGAGTACATCTACTACAACTGGATGGCACTTGGTCTGTTCAGCCGGGAGCAGAGGAGACTGAGAGGAGACCTCACAGTCCTCGACTTCCTCCTCAGGGGAAGAGGAGAGGCAGGCACTGATCTCTTTGTGGTGAGCAGAGATAGGACCCGAGGGAATGGCCTGAAGTTGTGCCAGGGGAGGTTTAGGTTGGATATTACAAAAAGGTTCTTTGCCCAGAGAGTGGTCAGGTACTGAAACAGGTTCCCCAGGACAGTGGTGACAACACCAAGCCTGACAGAGCTCAAGAAACATTTGGATGACACTCAGGAACATGGTGTGACTCTTGGGGATGGTTCTCTTGGATTGGATGATCCTTGTGGGTCCCTTCCAATGTGGTATATTCTGTGATTCCGTAACCTTACCTTCCTTTACATAAAAACATTTTGGCTTTGCCTTGAAGATAGCAACAGTAATTCACTATAATTAAGCTCTTAATTCTTTGCTGCCTTTCCTTTATGGTGTTCCTTAACCTTTTCACTATAACAATCAGCATCCTACCAAAACACAGGCCAGAGAGAGCAGTAGTAGCTCCACCTCCAGCCTTACTCCAAATCTGAGTATTTCCTATAGATGTTAGTGGAAAACCTCTCTGATCTGTTCTTACCCTAGGGCAGCTCTCTGCTAGGTGAGAATGATACAGAGACTCCAGCTGGCTTTGCTCAGAGTCAGTGCATACTGAAAAAGCTACACTTCAGCTCTGCACTGAACCTTGTATTGTAATCACATTTCACTCACAGTGTACAAGGACATTCAGCAACATGGCTTTAAATTGAAAGAGGGTAGGTTTATATTAGATACTAGGAAGAAATTGTTTACTGTGAGGCAGGTGAGACACTGCACTAGGTTGCCTAGGAAGGTCTAGTGGAAGGTGTCCCTGCCCATGGCAGGGGGTTTGGAACTAGATGATCTTTAAGGTCCATTCCAACCTAATCTGTTATGTAATTCTATGATTTCATTTTCAGAAAACAAATGAGCTAGGCATTGTCATCCAGGATACATATTCAAAATAGTCTTCCTGTGCAACAAAGACTTGTTACCATCTATCTCAATCATTCCAAAATGCTTTCCTATGGCCTTGAAAGACATGATGTTGCCACCTTTTTGTTGAACATAGATATGCCACACTTCGACGATTTCAAGGAATATTTTGTTTTTGTCAGTTGTTTTGGCCTTTAAGTTTTTTAATCCATCCCTCCACAGGCATCTCTAGAGCTCTTTATACTGAGGCTTAAGGTCCATAATGTCTCAGTAGTTCTTTGCATTTTGCCACCTGCATCCTCTCTTACCATCCCTTTTACGCTTGGATGCTAAGATCTCTGGGCCAGGAACATTGTTTTTTTATTTTGGTGTTTTGTTTCTTTTTTTCTTTCCAGGTCATAGCATACTTACTTCTGCAAGCCAGGACAGCTGTGCAGTACTCACACTGCAACAGAGACTTCCCGTTAAGTCCCTCACACATTCTCCAAGACCTAATGGATCACTAATACAAAGCTGTAGTCCTAGAACTATTACACTGTGCTACTTATCAATCATTCATCTGCTGGGCAAAGTAGATTTAATCTTTTGTAGCCTACAGTCACCAGAATCAATATTCTTACATTGTAATCCATGCTAGCAGAAGTAAAAAGTTCATTCTTTTTGCCACTCTTACCTATGATGGTTTCCTTTTATTCTTATTAATTTGGCAACTCTTTTTGGCTTAACTGAGGCTAAAGTCTTCAACTGTAAAACACAGAATTAATAAAGTATTTTCTGGTCTGTTAGAAGTCTACAAAAGTGTACTAGCACCACTAGCAGGAATGGCATTCCCCATCCACATTTCATATTTATTTAGATAAGAGGAAACCACTTATTTCTTCCATGCACAACACCTAACAGTGTTTTGGTTACAGAATCACAGAATGGGTAAGGTTGGAAGGGGTCAGAGTGGGGCATCTGATCCAACCTCCCTGCTCAAACAGGGTCATCCTAGAGCACATTGCACACGATTGCATCCAGAAGATTCTTGAACATCTCCAGTGAGGGAGACTCCACAACCTTTCTGGGCAATCTGTTCCAGTGAATGCTTATCTTGACAATAAAGAAATTCTTCCTCATATTTGGGTGGAATTTCCTGTGCATTAGTTGCTGCCCATTGCCTCCTGTCCTATTGTGTGGCACCACCAAAGAGCCTGGTTCCATCCTCTTGACACCGCCCCTTCAGATACTTAGAGACATTGATAAGGTCACCTCTCATTTGTCTCTTCTCAAGACTGGACAGACCTGTCTCCCTCACCTTTTCCTCATAAGATAGATGCTCCTGTCCCTTAATCAACTTAGTTGCCTTTCCCTGGACCTGCTTCCAGGACCTTCATATCTCTCTTGTACTGAGGAGCCCATGATTTGGGATCCTCCATGCTACTGCAGCAATGTCTTAAAGGAATTCTTACCAGTGCTGTGTTGCGTTTGCTCTGTTACTCTCTGGCAGTTCCCTGAATATCAACATGTGTATCTCTTCCTAGAAAATCAAGGTCAAATATGAACCGATGCAATTTTTATTTTTTTTAGCATTTTATGTTTTCCTCCCTGTTTGTAACAAAGAAAGAATTTCTGAAGGATGGCTTATGTGGTAGACTAAAGCACACACATGACAATTGTTATTTTACTGCTTACTACTTAAGCCTTTAATTACCACTGAGGGGACATAACTGCAGATGTAGTGATGCCAGTAAACTGCAGGATTTATAGCCTAAAATCTTGGTGCTAAAGATGTCCCCTCACAGGGCTCCACCCTGAAAAATGGCACGGTTGTAAAAGCACCTCACTTTATTCACAGGTCCAGACAGGCCACAGGAAATTTGCAGTTATAGTTAATTTGAGGATGATAATATGTTGTGTAGTAAGTATGATTCACAACATCAAATGGGAAGAATGAAGGAAGGTAACACAGCTTACAAAGGTTATTGCTATGATCCATTTACTACCCATCTAGCAAACAACACAACATTTAAAGCCAAACTTCTATCCTCAGTATCCAAGTTTATAGCAGGTCATTAATCTCAAATGAGAGTGGTGCAGCTTTTAATCTTGAGGGAAGGGATGCCATCCAGATGGACCTTGACAGCCTTAAGGAGTGGGCCTATGCAAACCTCATGAAGTTCAAGATGGGAAAGTGCAAGGCCCCACATCTGGGTAAAGGCAATCACCAGTATCAATACAGGATGGGGGACAAAGGGATTGGGAGCAGCCTTGTACAAGGAGAAGGACTTGGGGATACTTGTGGATGAAAAATTGGACGTGACCTGGCAATGCATTCTCGCAGCCTAGAAAGTCAACTACGTTCTAGGATGCATCAAAAGGAGTGTGGCCAGCACGCTTCACCCCAGGAGACATTTCTCCACCTTTACTCTACTCTTGTGACACCCCACCTGCAGTGGTGAGACACTAAAACAGTTTGCTCAGAGAAGCTGTAGATGTTCCATCCCTAAAAGTGTCCAAGGCCCAGTTGAATGGGGTTTTGAGCAATCTGGTGTAGTGGAAGGTGTCCCTGTCCATGACAGGAAACCTTTCCAGGATTATGAGATCCCTATGAACAGTACTTACCTCTAGCAACTCTGTGTTGTACTGAACAGGATCATTATGTGACACTGCAGGCAGTCAGTTAAGGAACACTTCTAAGCAGGTACATATTTTTAATCAACTGGAGCAGAGAGGTATTCTTCAGCATGAACTGCATTATCAAAATATTGATTATATCAATGCAAACTTCAGATATCACTCTTCCAAATCTCTTGTAGGTGTACTTCTTCATTAGGATCCTGCAACTGATTTATTTTCCAAATCAAGTGAAAATCAAGCATGCCCTTGCAGTATTTTGGCAGAAATAGAAAGTACTGTGTACCCAACCTTATCCAAGAGAGTGAGTCTAAGGTGAAAAAATGTAAAATATCTTAACCAAAATAGCTGGATAATACCCACAGAAATGTTCTGAAGACCAAAGAAGAGATATATTCTACCATATTTTTGCTACTACTCAGTTCTGTGCTGGACATTTAGAGGGAATCACAGATTTGTACCAGGAACTCTGGAAAACACAGCTGGTCCCAGACATGTGATGGAGCTTTTCAGCTGTAATGCCGTGTGCTTCCAATGAGATGGCTCCAGGCTCAAGGATTCCTCCATGTCCCAAAGAACTTCTGCAATCATGCTCAGTGCCACTGAGGGAAGAGAAGGAAGTTCAAGATCAGTGAAAGTATTCCTGATATTGTCCCTTGAATACGTATGTGAGAACCAGCTGTGGTCTTGTCCAAATGACAGCTAGTCAGACAACTAGTGCAGAAGTGAAACTTTAATCTTGTTGCTCAGGAATTTAAAACTGGAAACAAAATCAAGAAAGGCTTTTTACTTTATATATATATACACACACACATATATATATATTTTTTTTTTTTACTCTCCATAAAGTACTTCTTTTCTTCCATAGGAAAATGCCCCAAGAAAGTTTTTAGACAACTGCTTGGGAATTATAAATATCTTTATCTCTGTTCATGTAAGGCAAATTGAAGTACTTACATATGAGTCAAACTCTCTTCTCAAGTACACACATACAAGTCCCATTAGAACAGTGTAAACACACCCAAAGGCCAAGTTTGGCAATCGAAATACTTTTGGAAAATGAAAAGGTAATAGAACAGAGGAAAATAATTCATTTTAAATATCAAAATACTGCCAATGTTCTAATACATTTTCTACTTATTAGCAAACAAAGACTAAAGCATGAATAAAATATTCTCTACTGATGGAAAGAATGACATCACCTTCTCTAGACAAATATCTGAGGTATTTTAAAGCTCTTCTATACTTTTAGCATAAAAGTTTAAATTGCGTTTATTGTTGGAAATGATCGGGGAGGGGGGGGGGAAGAGCAGTTTTAAAAGCTTGTCAAAAAGGATGATTATAGCCCTTTATTCACTTGAGCCAAAAGGTATTTGAGAGAAAGTTGTTGATATACTGCAAGGTGTGGGAATGGATCCAGAGATACTTTGTTTTCTTGCAAAAGAAAATGTTACATGCTGTTCCTGAAGCATGGAAATTTACAGAATCCTTCCTTTCTTCCAAAGCTCCTACCTACCTGTACATTTTCTGCATAAACTGCCTATCACTGTGAAAAATAATGAGTGTTATTTGTTTCAAGCTGTTATAGCTGTGGCTCCCACCTACAGATACACATGGAACTATTGATTTGCATTTCTTTCTTAGGTCCTTATTCCTGTTTTAATTATTAGTCTCAAATGGAGTCCAAGAGGAGCTCTGAGACCCACTTCTCAAATAACTGCATCGTTTTAAAAAACAGTGAAACCAAAAAGCCCCTGTTTGACAGAAAGATGATGCTCTCTAGCAGTGCAGCTTTGGTCTTAAATTGAGAAATAGTTGTAATTAGTTGAAAAGGCCAAAACCCACTTCATTTCCTTCTTATTTTAAGAGGCAAATCAAATACTGAGTTTTGTTATCTTCTTGATGGCCTTGTATGATACAGGATGTGTAAGGAGGTATAGAAGACATCTTTACTCAGCTCCGGTAAGAGTGCTTGAATAGGTAAAGTTGGGCTTTCCCTGCAGTGCTTGTAGGCAAGGATAACTGGATAGGCAGAGCTCAGGTTCAAGATTATCTGAAGAACCTGGGGGTGCGTAAGTCCGTGGAACCTCATGAGATCCATCCACAGGTCCTGAGGTAACTGGCAGAGGAAGTATCTAAACCACCATCTGTCATGTTTGAGAAGTTGTGGCAGTTTGGTGAAGTTCCCATTGACTGGAAAACAGGAAACAATCTCCTTTTTGAAAAAGCCATAAAAGGAAGACCTGGGCTACTACCAACTGTCAGTCTGACCTCTGTGTCTTGCAAGATCATGAAGTGGATCCTCCTGGGAATTGTGTTAAGACAATTAGAAAATAATGAGGTGACTGGGGACAGCCAGGATGGCTTCACTGAGCACAAATAATTTCTGACAAATTTAATGATCTTCTGTGGTGAGGTGACTATTGGTATGTAAGGGAAGAACAACTGATATCATTTACCTAGACTTGAGCAAAGCATTTGACACTGACTTGCATGACATCCTTGGCTCTAAACTGGAGAGACATGGGTTTCATGGATGGACCACTTGGTGGATAAGGAAGTAACTGGATGATTTCATTCAAAGATTTGTGGTCAATGGCATGATGTCCCAGTCTTTAGAATTGACAAGTGACTATTCTTAGGGATCGGTACTGGGACCAGCACTATTTAACATCTTTGTTGGCAACACTGACAGTGGGATCAATGCACCCTCAGCAAGTTTCCCAATGACATTGAGCTATGTGGTGCGATCAACACACTGGAGGGAAGGGATGCCACCCAGTGGGACTCTGATAGACTTGAGAGGTGGGACCATGTGAACCTTATGGTGTTGCACAGGGCCAAGTGCAAGGTCCTGCATGTGTGTGGGGACAATCCCAAGCACATATACAGGCTGAGTGAAGAGTGAATTAGGAGCAGCCCTGTGGAAAGGAACTTGAAGGTGCTGGTGGATGAGAGTCTGAACATGACCTGGCAACATGTGCTTATAGCCCAGAAAGCCAACTGTATCCTGGGCTGCACCAAAAGAAGCATGGCCAGCACGTCAAGGAAAGTGATTCTGCCCCTCTGCTCTGCTCTTGTGAGACCCCACCTGGGGTGCTGCATCCAGCTCTGGGGCCCTTAGCACAGAAATTATATGAACCTGTTGGAATGGGTCCAGAGGAGAGCCATGAAGATGATCAAAGAGATGGAGCACCTCCCTTACTAAAACAAACTGAGTTAGGATTGTTCAGCCTGGAGACCAAACAAAGGGAGATCTTATAGCAGCCTTCCAGTACCTAAAAGGGTACAAGAAAGCTGATGAGAGACTTTTTACAAGGGCATGGAGTGATAGGGCAAGCGGGACTGGTTTTAAACTGAAAAAAAAGTATTTTTAGATTGGATATTAGGAAGAAATTCCCTGCTTGAGGGTGATGAGGCATTGACATAGATTGCCCAGAGAAGCCGTGGGTGTGTTTTTCTGAGGGTGTTCAAGGCCAGGTTTGATGGGGCTTTGAGCAACCTGGTCTAGTGGGACGTGTCCCTGCCCGTGGCAGGAGGGTTGAAAATAGATGATCTTTAAGGTCCCTTCTAACCCAAATCACAATATGATTCTATCAGTCTGTGAAAAAAATGGTGGTGGCATCTGGAAGTTCTCTCTTCTCTCCACCCCTCCACTGTGTAGTAAAAGAGTTTATTTTTCTCTGCAAGATACACTTCGCTGATACTTCAGTCACACAAAGCTGCAGAAAAATTGTGCTTTACTAGGCCCTTGCAGACCTTGTCTGGAGCATACCCAGGTGCTTTTTCGCAAAACCATGTGTATGGACCAGTTGTCAAGAAGAGCTCTAAGAGGCTGTAACTCTGAGCAGGCAGACAATTTTTTATAGTTCAGGTATTAAAGTATTATCAAACTATGTAGCATGTTCAATAGCAACCTCCATAGTATGTACTAACTTTTATACTTTCTGAGTATAAGAACAGTGAGATTTTTGTGATGGTTTATAACTTTGCCTGGAGGGTTTTTTACACTATTACAGAGCATATGCGTGTCACCAGCATGACACTATTGACAAATTTCAAGTGTGTTCTCCAATCTATGCAATAAAAGATCTTCAGGATGAAAGTATTGTTAACATAAAAATTCCTACCAACACAAAAGCAACAATTTTTCTCCTATCTCATTTTTAGACCTCTAAGTTGAGTCATTTTAACTGGATCTTTAATTCCCAGAGTGCTTCTCTAAATGCTTTGCTTCAGCAGGCAGGGCTGTAATCTGTATCAAAGCTCTTCTAAATTCTGCTAGACAGTGTGGCCTTCATAAGCTAAACAATAAAGGAAGATTATTCTTCCATTTAAAATGGAGAGACATATTTTTGTGTTACTTTTAGAAGAACACACTGTAAAACTACACACCAACACTGCAACTGAAATAATAGGAAAGCATAGGGGAGAAAAAAAAATCACACAGACTATGGAGGCAGTAGAATCAGCCTCTTTCCAAAGAGAATATAAACCAAATCAGTAGCAAGTTTCTCTGAAGCAGAAAAGGAAAATCTGAAGAGTATATTTATAATACTTAAAATAATCAACTAATGAAATATTTTGAAGATAAAACGATCTCACACTTCAAAATATGGTTTACTTCCTTTACTTCTGGATACATTTATTTACAACACAGGAAGTAAACAGAAATACAGATAATCAGATTATCAACAGGAGCAAATAAGCACATCCCCATTATTTATCATGACACTCCAGAACAACTATTACCTAAGGTATGCTTAGCTGGACTAATTATTCTAGCAGATTAAAACAGTACCTAGTACTTAGACAACTGTGGAAGCATCTCTGTATGCACCACCTATGGTCTTTATAATCTTAATATATTAAAATAAAATTTTTAAAAAATTATATGAACAGCAATGTCATCCACAACAATCAAGACACTACTTCATTTCCAAGTATCAGTGGGCATATCTGTAGCCTCCCAATGTTAATAACTTAAAAAACCATAAGCATCACAGATATTGGAATGTCTCTGTGAAGAATATACAGTCTTAAAAAAGGTTCTTGACTCTATATAGCTGTCAGAATTAAAATTCTAGCTGACCTAGGCTGAATCAGATGAAACATAAACCTAATACATATAATTATTTTAAATAATTTTCAATTTTTTCTTATCACTGTATCATTTCTGACTAAAAAGATAATCATTCCTGTGATCACAGGTAGATTGAGCTCACCCAGAAGTTAGTGAAATCCCTAATCACCAGTTACCAAAAAATCCTCCCACTTCCTACTTGATATTTGAAAGCTTCTTCAACATTTTCATCAATTTTTCTCCTTTTGAACTTGCCCCCTATCAAATATACTGTGAAACAGAAACATTCACCCCAGACTCCTTGAAAGACATCTACTTTTGGCTGGTATTCACAGGCTCATGCTTTTTTCTGCAAGATTACAAATAATTGGTTAAAGAGGGATCTGGCGGTCTGTTTTCTTAAAGGAACAAGACAGGTTCTAAGATAGCCACGGTTTACAAGTTAGCAGAGTTACTATATGAGGAAGAAGGAGCTCAGAAGGGCAAAGACATTTGCCTAAACTAAAAATATTTAACACGTATTTGTCTTTTCTGTGAATACTGTCATTTTGAAGTTGAATAGCATTAGCTCACAGAGTTAACTTTGATGAAAGTCCATTTTGAAAAACTTGTGATTTATACTCAAGATTTATAGTTTTGTATTTTCATTTAAAATATTCCACTATTTCAGTTTCAGCAGAAAAAAGCAAACATACACAATACCTTTATCAGAACATATTTATTCAGAAAATATAGGAGTACATGAAATAACAAATTATATGGGTTTTCTCATTCTTATCAATCTTTGGACACAGTTTCATCAGTCTTGTTATTGATTCATTATGTAATTGGAAAGTTCACAGGTGCACAAAATTATATTTTAATAACTACTACCTTTGTAAAGATAAAGATTCTGGCTGTACATTCTTTCAGAGTTGCATTTGTGGATTTAAGGTAGAAGAAGGAAAAGGTTCTTTGTCTTTAAATAATAATGAATTTTCTCCTTGAAACTGGTTTAGTTAATTCATGTGATTTACTTAACAATGTTGCTTTCTGTGATTAGTACAATATTTTAAAAATACAATATAAACATAAGGTAAATTCTTAGAAATGCAGGTGAAATTATCTTTTTAAGACCAAGGTTCTGAATGATCAGATGAAAGATGGATTGAAGCAATTTGTCTGAATATAGTAATTTTCACTTTGATTGTTTTTCAGCTCACTGCTGCAGTAGAGATGATGAAAGCTGGTATGAAGTTGTCTGAATCAGTGATACTAGAATGCAAATACATGCCAATATTTCGCATAATATCCAAAAAGCAGAGTTATTTATGCATATGCCTTTTGACATCTCAGCATGCGTGTTGACTTGAATTGCCATCCTTTTTTTTCTGATTTTCTGGTATTAAATTTAAATGGAAAGCTAAGAACAGAATATAAAATCAGACACAGCAAAAAAAGGGAGCAGTGGTGAACAAAGACATTCAGCTGAAGTTAAATATTTAACTAGCAAACAAATATATTTATGGAACTTTGCTGTACCTGACTTCATAGCTGTTCAAAGGGATGACAGTCATCTTTGGGATAGTTATGAACATACTGAAAAGAAAATTCTAAGATTGAAGAGTAACCTAATAAACATGTATAATCTTGTCTTACCAGGTGGCAATGGCTGACTAATTTGGAGCACACCATTTTATTGGAAACACATTTAGAGCTGACTAGTCTACATGTCATTCTAAATACAAATTATAGAAATTGCAGATTTTGATGAAAGGGATACATTTTCAAAAGATTGCACAGGCTTTTAGTCAATCAGCTCATTTACTCAGAACTACAGATCAGACTTCAGTGCAATGCTTTGAAAAATCAATCACCTCAAAACTATCTCCAGACAGTTTAACATGAACAGTTTTGTGAAAATCATGACTCTGAAAGACATAATTCTAAACCACTGTGGATGAGAAATGACAATTAGGAGTAATCAATGTTTCAAAAAAGAACCAGAGTGCAAAGGAACCATTCAAACTGATTCTCTTATGGTCATACGTATAAGTGGGAAAAGAAATTATATTCTTAACAGCAGATTCTTTGTCTTGATTAGAAAAGGAAATGCAATAATGAGACTTGAATTAATAAAACATTCATACTAGATTTAGCTGTGAGAAAGTTCCTCCTCTGCCACATTAGGATGGGAATACAATAAACCCACAAAGAGTCAGAACAGCAACTGTACTAGAAACCAGAGAAGTTGTATCGAGTTGAAATAAATATTCAGTCTAATTAGACTTGTACAACATTTCATTCCTCCTTTTTCTTTTTTGTTTTATGTTTTTTGAAAATTATGAGGCTGTGACTAGAATTCTTAGGACAGAAGCTAATGTAATGCTATGTGTGTCTTTCACAACCAGCAATCACTGGCTACTGAGAAAGCATGTGTGACTTAACTAACTATACCATATGGTTAATAATCTCAACATCACAAATTGGTCTGGTCTTGGAAGGAAGCATTATGAAACACTGTGGGATAGAACATGAAGTGGAGAGAGAGAAATGAAGAAATGTGCTACAGATTGTCTCAGTCAAAACCAGAAATGCAACTATAGACTTAGCAGAAGCTGATAGTACCCAGCTACACACAAGGCAAGAGTAGAAGGAGATAAACCCCCACACCTTCCCTGTTTTTACCAGTGCAAACCTCTGCACTCACAATGCAGTGTTTCAGAAGACAAGTGATGTTGCATGTGGTTGATTAGAGAAACAGGCATAGCAGTGTCAACAGCAACATACCATGAAGGTGAATTAAAACAGATAAACTGCTCCCACCTAACTGAATCAATGGCAACATGGCTCTCTGAAAACTATCAGATAAAAACCTACATGAGAATGACAAAATAATACTGAAGAAAGACATTAATTCCTTTTACTCTCTGAAGACACTACAAAGTGTGTTGGTATGGGTGCAGTTGTGCATGTACAGTCTGGTGAAAAAACATTTACCTGAACCTTCACATTCTCTAGGTAATAATGATGTTAGCACCTCACCCATGCCTTTACACTGCAGAGTAATGAAAGTGTAATGAAAGTATAATGCAGCTAGACTTCTTTATCTTTGAAACTTAATTTCCTAATCCCCAAAATCTTGAAAGTTTCTCCTTTCTGTGTTCAACTCTCTGGTAATCTATTTAGCTGTACAGAGAGTGTGATATATGAGAATAAATCATGCTCGCTTCACAGAAAATGAGATACAGCCTAATGAGCATGTTAGAGTGTTGCCTCCAAAACTACTTTCAAATATATGAATTATGGAATGGCATAAACACATGCGGGTAAAGCAGACTTAAAATGTGAGTCCTCATCATCACTCCTTATCCCTCTCCCACATCCTAGATAGACACCAAAATGCCAAGTTTGGACCCAGGCCACAGAAGTCATTGGATTTGTAATCTCCCCTCACTTGGGAAGTTCATTTTCAAAGCTACAGGGCTTTTTCATTTTTGTTTCTGTTTAGCATATACATGTGTGCTGCACCCAACTGTGATCCAGCTGCCTGAAGCAAAGGGCCTAATGCCAATTGGGAGGCCTCTGCATAGCCAAGAGTCCTGTCTGGGACAGGCAGATATGACACAGGTCTCAGAAAAGACCCACGTGCTCTGCAGCAGCAGCAGCTGGTGCCTGGGGTGTGTACCCCACAGATACTCTGCATCTTGAATGACACTAAATGCCTAGATTTGAGCAGCAGAATGTCATGCTTCATGTTCGTTAATACTCTCTATCAGGGACACCTCAAGAGTTCTGCCACCTAAATCTCAATATTAATGTCTCAGCCAAGGGAAATTCTAATCATTTATACACATTTAGTCCTCTATTAGAAGTGCAATCAGCAGATCAAAGTGTGTGGTGCTAAGACTCCTCATATATCCATTATATGAGGCTCAGGAGGCTCCCCTTGATTTACATGCCAGCTTGCTTCCCAGTTCATTTTGTAGGTGGTTCAATGCTCAAGGAAAAGTGACTGGCACAAAATGGAAGACCTTTCCGTGGTATAGTCCACAATCAAATTAGGAAAGCTCCTAAAAAGCACAGCAGCTCTTGATTTGGTTTCCTTCCAAACAGAATCTGTTTCATGGGTACCACAACTGTCTGTCTTCAGAACTGAACTAACAGACAGTAAACAGAGATGATCAAGGTATTTGCTTCAAAACTGCATTACAGCTCTGAATCACATTGCTAATGTAGACCTGGTTATACTTCTCACTCAAAAATTAGATTTGGCTTGGGGCCACAAGGCCAGACAATTTATATAGTTTTATCAGCTTCACTTCTTGGTGCAATAGTATCCATTGTTTAGAACACTATCTTAATTTATTATTTTTAAAATTTTAAAAATTATTTTATATTATTTTGATTATTTAATTCTTTTAAATTAAAATATTTTAAATTATTTAAATTTATTTTAATTTATTATTTTTTAAAAAGTGCATCTCTCCCACCTTTCCTTGCCTTTCTACATCACTCAAGGCTCTAAACCTTCATGGGCACCTGGAAAAAACAGGGGTTAGGACAATTCAAGAGCTGATGGCCGCTACATGATCTTCCATAGTTTCGTGCATTTCAAGTTTCTGTTACAGTTCAAGTATTCAAAAAGCCAAACAGTTTTCAAGCAAAGTGATGGTTAAGTTATAACAACCTTAAACTGGTATCTCAGTAACTTCAAGAGACAGCAGCTAATGTAGAAATCTTTTGCTAACCATCAAATTAAAATATCCTGGTTTTAAACAGTTTTGTATTGGTGAAGTTATTACCAGGCCTAAGTAAATCTTGTATTCACCCATCTGGAGTTGAATCTACAGAGACAGCCTCCAAAGCATCAGTGTTTGGCTGTGTAACTTAACCTCATTATTTTTTCTTGCCTAATCTACCAATAATAAAACACATGCTTCTTATTTGACCACAGTCAGTCAAACATGCTTCTAGGGTATCTTTGAAATACTGTCATAGCATCCATTCTTCTTTTCATATGTTCCAGATGACTGTATGGGAATCACTTGGTCACTTCTGTATAGTCTCTCCAAACCACACCTACTACCCAGTGCTGCTGGGACATCATTATTAATGACTCAATAAACATTCAGTCAATCCAGCTAAAGCCAAAAAGGTATCCTATTATTTCATTAAGAGCAGGTAAACATAATCCTCCACTGATCAGAAATCCATGGGTGGATGCATTTTCTATGCAAAATCTCTGACTCATAGAGGAGCATGGTAAGCACAGAAGGGCTTTGTCTCTTTAATTTGGTGAAGAAGCTACTTCATGCTGATGCAATAGCTAAACTGCTATTGCAGTCAAGTTTTAAGTTTTAAGTTTCAGGTTTATTTCTACCAATTAATTTGGAAGACATAATGCATTTTCCTCTTTAGTATGTAATCTTGATTTCCCTTGGAGCCATCAATATTTGAAAACTGATAGTAGAAGCAGAAAATCAGCCTATAAACTAATCATCTTGTTTAGAGCAGGCTACTACTGAATGATCAAATCCTGAATGAGATTTTGTAGCATGGAATAGCTCAGGAGTAAACGCTGTTGATTGTTTTAGGGTAACACATAGTGAAAATTCACAAAATAACACAAACAATGCAATCAGTCCCTAAGAAGCAATCTCATTTGCTACTATTTGTTGTGGGGGAAATGGTTGGTTTGAAATTCTGCTGACCTTTACAATGCCCAAGGGAAGTTCTCTCAGACAGCCAGGTCATTCATTGTGCTTCAAAATTCTGCTCATTTCTGAGTGGCCAAAAGTTTTCATCAAATCAGTGCTTGTTTAACAGATTATAAGATTTTTCTCTTTTGTGCAAAATGATGCAACTTTAAGAATAGTTTCAAGGCTTGTTGGAACCTCTTTCAGTTACCAAAACTGTCTTTATTATAATATTCTGGGAAATTTCTCATAAATGGGTTTTAATCATTACCTTTTTTTCTCAGGCTACAGTGAAATTAATCTCTCGTAGGTGGGCACCAGTCTGAACTACAGCAGTGCAGGTGCAATGAGAAGCCATGGGGATACTTTGGCACCCGTAATTATTTTGAATAAGTGCAGAAAGTGCTGGGCCTATCAACTTTGCAGTCTACAATCAACTTTTCTGCTCTCTTTACTGGCATTATCACATATTAACCCCTATAATTCCCTGGTTCCTGCTTAGAATAAACACTAAGTAAAACCACCAAATTGGTGAAAAATGAATGATGAGGAAGGAAAGTGGTTTTTCCTCATACTTTCAGCAATTTTTAATTAATATGTGGGATTTTTATATTAATCAATAAGGAGTAAGTAAGTACTGTTTAAAGAGATCTAATGCTGTCTCTTACATAAAAAACACCATAATTTTCAATTAGAGATTCATTTTCAGCCTGCTATTGTAGGGCCACTAGAATAAAAACAGGAATGTAATGTGAAAAAACAATAAGTCACAGGTTTGATATTAAAAAACATGGCAAAGACATAAGCATTGCACATCACTCAGTGCAGATGACTTTTATATTGAAGGCTTGGGAAGAAATTAATCATTGCTGTAAGTAGGCAGAACACAGCTGGGAGTGGCTGAATTGTGTTTGCAAGCAAGGCAGACTGAGCAGCACTCTGTAAGGCAGCTCAGCTGGATCCCTGAGCAGCAAGAGGCTGCTAACCATCACAGCCTTTTAAAACACCACAGTAAGTAAAAGCCAACCAAATGGCTGCAAGGTATTTGGTCTCAGGCCCAGTGGGAATTTGCTCAGATTTCAAATAGTGGGGGCCATATGCCAAGACCCCTGCAGCACTTCTTAGCTTGAAAGTAAACAGCTGAATGTATTTGGCACAGTTCTTACTATGGCTGCTCAAGCAGCTTTCATATGGGTTTGTATGGGCACAGCTATCATAGCACTGGAATTAGGAAGCACTCTTTTTTAACTCAATATTCTTTTGCTAAATCTCTGGAAACTGTGTATAGGGAAGACGTGAATTGACAAAAAACTACACCTTAAAAACAGATACCCATGCAGAAATTTTAACTTGTCTTAAGCAGAAATTTCCCTTCAATCATCCATCTATAATACAGAAATGCTATTATCAAAATAAGTAGGTTCCAAAAATGCAGAGTCACAGTAGCAGCCCAGTGGTCATGCTGGCATGAAAAAAGTCAGGTTCAAATGTCATACCAGAACTCTGGTCTTTAGCTGACTGATACCTGGACACACTGTAAATGATGCCTGACTGGATCTTCAAGAATGAGATTACCAAAACATTACAGTACTGAGCAGTATCAACACATCTACTCCAATAGCTGTTTTGCTGGCAGACTTCAGGGAGACCTCTTATAATCTCTTAATGAGATATTAATAGCAACCTCAGAGGCAACTGCTTGCTTTTTCTCAGAGAGAAAATATCAGTAAATGCTAAACTCTGTTTACTGTAGTGTACAGGATGGAAATGCTTGTGGCAAGGAATGCATTCCCTGAATCCCCCTCTGCCAGTGGAAAGACAATCCTGAGCTATGTGCTTCCTTCAACAGGAAAAATTGAACATTTAAAGTCCAATTCTTGGTCAACAGAACACCAAAACCAAGACGGTGGGCTTTGATGATACTTTTGTACAAGAGAGAGTAAGAAAAAAATTTATTTTTGCTGTCTTGAATGAGAAAAAGCATTGATCCTGTATGAAAGGATAGAGAGAACCACTTACACAATGATGCTACAAGTTGTTTGTTGCATAAAAGAGGACAAATGAAGTAGACTAATTCTAACAGAAAGGATCTAATTATAGAGTCCAGTCCTCTCAGAAGCACACAAAGCTCTTCTTTCTTACAGCTGTTATAAAAGTTCTCAGATTATTTCTTAGAAAAAAAAAAGTTTTTGTTCAAGGTTACAGTCCTTAGAATTTATAATATCTGTATCTGGGCTCTTTATAAAAATCAGTTTTCCTCAGAGCAGCATGAAACCTTACCACCTAGGCTCAGTTCTCCCAGGCATTGTATATGTGTATTTTGAGGCCTACCTGACAGAGAAAAATCAATAACAATGCAGGTTAGGTGAGCAGGTGGCAACAGAAAAAAAGACTGTGTGAAAGAATAAACATTCAGAGAACCACAGATGCCTATTGCTGGCTGATATCTCCAGGACTCCTAAGCTTACAATAGGTCTCTCAGATATTGATCCTTTATCCTTGGTATCAAAGAGATGAACAATCCCACTGAAGTCTGCAGGAGCTGACAGATGCTATGAAAGGCTTTCCACAAGAGCACTGATAAAGTTCCTTGCCTGTTTCTTCCGCCAGAGTAGAAGATAATATGGATTCACTGTTGAAAGAAACAAACCAGCAAACAAACACTGAGCAATTCTTTTAAGGTGAAATAAGTATTCTGGCTGCTCTTGCCTCCCCGATGCAGAGAATCACATCGTTTCTGTATGAAAAGCAGGTTCTGCCTTGGTTAGGTTTGAAGAAAATAAGCAACGTTTTTGTCAAGAATTCTGAAGTTCATACAAGCCCAATGTTATAATGAGTGTTTTGATGGTGATATATATCAGCTAAATTGAGCTAGAAAGGAAATGAATTCTTCAAGATTTTCAGCACCCCAGAATACAAGAAAGAACCTGGAAGCATTTTTGACAAATTAGGTCTGAACAAGTATGATAGAAGTGAGTAGACATTGTTAAGTGCGCCTTCTGTCAAGGCAAATATATCTGTTTACTCTGATAACACCAATGAGCAACTTCTATTAAACAACTCAAATTCATTCAAAACTGCACTAGGTACTGAGTTTCTATCAACCTTAGTATAAACAGACAATTCATGTAAAAAGTGAAAAGATTTTGAGTTGTCCTTTTTTCCTCTTCCATATTTCTTAAGGTTAGTTGAGTCATTATTCTCCCATTTAATGTAAAAAAAAACCCATTTACAAAATACTTCCTTGTCTTTGGTCATCTAAAGCTTCAAGTTGGGTTACTTGGGACTTGAGCCAACAGGATGATTAAATGAGTCAAGAGGAGGGTTAAATGATGCTTCAATATCTAGCAAGGTAGTGCTTTCCCCTCAGATGACAGGTCTTTCATAGAAAGATACAGGACTTTCTTATGCCCTTTCTGCTAAAGCCACCTTTGACTGCATGAAGAAGATACAAAGACTACAAAAAGTTTTTTAGTCCATTTCACTAAACAGTTATATAATCCTTGATTATTGTATACTACTGATTTTATTCAAATCAGTACTGGTTTAGCACTGTGAGCAGCACTAATCTCTTCCAAGACTTGTTTGTCAGAAGAGAGCCAAACTTGTTTCAGCAGAGAGCCCTTTAGCTCTAGCTGTCCTTTCACAACACACTGACTCTGGGGCATGCAGCTCTGCTTTCTCTCACCTGGAGATCCTGAGGCAGACTTACTTGTCAGCGCTGGCACAGCAGCCTGGCCGGGAAGAGGCTCAGGGGCAGGTGAGGGACTGTGGCACAGCCCCCTCTCAGAGCCAAGCACCTGTGGGGCTCCCAGTCCTTGCACCCCGAGCAGTGAAGCGCTGCCAGGGCTGTGCACTCATACAGACCCAAGGGTACACTTGTCCGGTGTCAGCAGCAGGAAAAAGGCTAAAGCATTTTCCTCTCTTCCCCACTGAATTAATTGTTGGTATGTGAAGTAGTTCCTTCACAAAGAGAGTATACTGTTGAAATGGCTGAAAGGCTGAAGCTTAACATGGGCAGAAGGTGCATTTTTTCTTATTATTTGAGGTTGGCAGACATATGTTTACCGATGAATCAACTCAGTTTCCTGAGTCAGATCAAATCCCTGGAGCTTCATACTGTGAGAAATGCTTTGGAAAGTGTTCCAAGTAGTCCTTTATCAAATAACAATGAAGTTTTGAGTCAGCAGCTTCTCATCAAAGTATTGATCCTTTCCTGGCAAAACAACATCTTGTTTAGATGATGACATAATGTTTCCAGTAGAGTCAAGGGCACCTC
Organism: Campylorhamphus procurvoides; assembly: GCA_013396655.1. Classification (NCBI taxonomy): domain Eukaryota; kingdom Metazoa; phylum Chordata; class Aves; order Passeriformes; family Dendrocolaptidae; genus Campylorhamphus; species Campylorhamphus procurvoides. The sequence continues at coordinate 277,727 of WBMV01007734.1, forward strand.
AGCCCCTTCCAGACACGCTTGAGCACACTGAAAAGAATGATGAGATGCAGAGTGCTGATAAACAGTTCTTTGCCTTCAAGAAAGGAGAACCTGAATGCAAACAAGGATTTGTTAAAATATGTTTCTTACACATTTTGAGATGGATGAAAACAAAAGTATATAAGCTTAAAGCTTTGACCTGGCTATAAATAAAACAGAAAATTTCCTAAGCAAAGTTAGATACTACTGAACAGCAAGGGTGCTATGAAAAGCATCATGGCCAAAATCAAAGCCTACTGAAGGTAGTTTTATCCTAGATCCATAATTTCTAAGCACTAGATGAAAACTGACTGGTATTTCTCTGCCATAATAATTTTCTCATTAACTTTACTGGTTTTCAGCATACTGCTAACTATTAACAATGAAATAAATTGGATGTTTTCTTACATTGTGCAAGACAAGGAAAATTGGGATATTATTAAAAAACCCATATAGCTGTTACTGTGATGATTTATTCCTTTGCTACTCCCATATGTTCACATTTTAGCTGGATAATTATTTAAGAACTGTGAAGAAATTGCTTGTTACTTTATCCCAAGGCAAAGGCCCTGATACAGCCCCCCCTCCCATGAGCCAGGTTGCAGAAGGCACCAACTCTCCTGACTTCTCAGTGAAGACAGACAGCGCGTATTTCCAGAAAACAGTTTAGATCTTAACTGGACTAAAGACTATGCAGAGGTGGCCTCCTTTCTTCATTACATCAACATTGGAAAGCTCATTTTTAGACTTCAGACACAGCAATTTAAATAAATTTGTTCCATTAAATTTCCTTTTGCCACAATGATGAAAATTCCGCTATTCTTAGTGAGACTCCAACAAAACCACACTTTAATTTGATTTCTATATAAGATTAAGCATCTGTATCTGATGTGCCTTCATATATATGCATATGCCATGTCTAAAACAATGCAATGCTGTCAGGAGTTTAAATAATACCAGCCAAAGAAAGTTGAATAATAATAACAATAAATTCAAAGGGAATACCTTTGAGAACAATTCATAGGTTGTGCAGCCTAAGGGACTGTTATGATCATCTCCTCCGATCTTCTGCACAAAGAATATACATTTTTCACACAGTAAAAACCTCAATCAAGACCAATGAAATGTAGTTAAAGCACAGCACAGTTTTCAGCAATAAATCCACTTTCTCTAGTATTACTTTCCAACCACTAAATCACGTTATTGCTCTGCTACCTTCTGTAGTAGTGATTGTCACTATCATTACTTGCAACTCTTAATTTTTGCCATGAGTGATTTTGAATTTTTAGAGAATTAGTAAGAATGTTGGCTAGCATTATCTGAGAACTGGTATAAGCAGAAGGGTATCACATACAAATTTATATAAATTATAGACAACAAAGATAGTATGGGATCAGATGGACATTAATAATATTCATAATTACAGTAGTAATCATGTGGGAACAAGAGTACAGTTTGACACGAGCTATGAATTTGCAGTTTTTGTCATGCAGCACCTACAAAACTATTTTTTCAGGATTGAAGAATTTTTTTTTTTTTTTTTATTTAGGCTGTGTGAAAAATAGGCAAAGGTTTGTCTGGTAGAAGTCTATCTGTTCTTCCCTTGGCTGCACTAGTTAATCCAGTCTAAGATACAATCCTCTTGAACAAGTTTTTCCTCACACAAAACAAAACAAAACAAAACCAAAAAGGAGAAAACACTGAAGTTTTCAAACTTCATTAGTATTTAAAAACTGTTCTTGTTCTGCAGACCGTGGCTGATTTTCAGAGTTAAGAGAGATTTTTGAAAAATGACACATATATCTTATTTATTTCCTCTGGCTACTTGCAAAATCTTATTTTAATGGCCATGCATACTAGAATTATTACCGCTATACTTCAGGATTTCATAGAAGAGATTAATCCTTTGAGCTCTTTCTATTTAAAATGGCTTTAACTTCTGAGGAGCTGCTTGTGATCGCCTTATCATTTTTTCTTCAAAACTCAGAGACTCTGGTTGTTTTACATCAGTATTCTCAGTTCATTCCTTGCACTAAGATTGTCAGTCCTGAAACAACTGTCAAGACCATTCAAGCAAAATTGCAAATTTTCATTTCAAGGTTTAGCAGCTAAGCTGTTCCTTCTTTTATTACTTTACAATATGATTCTACATGCTGTGTTATACAAGAAAGTGATATGAATAGCAAAATACTTAATTCTCTCTTCTTAGTCGGAGTTTTCTTTTTTGCTCTTAGCTGAAAACTTTGTGTTATTCCTACCCATTTCTCAAAAGTAACAAGGTCTAAAAAAGAACAAAACTGCAGGTTTTGATTATTTTTCCATTTCTACTAGCATTCTTAAATATGAGAAAACATTTATCATCTTCAGCTAATGAGTACTTTGTAAATGCAATTCACTAACAGAAAAAACCTCTTGGATAAGGAGGAGCAACACTTAAAAGCAAATGTATAAAATACTTTGTTACCTTTACCATATATTTTCACCCCAATATCTAGAGTTACTCCCATTTTCTTTGCACAATAATTTTGCTTGTGTCTCTTTCACCCAGCTCTCAGCCTCTCAGTTGTCAAATCCTAAACCTTCTCAACACTCTCACTAGTAAAATGGGTGGCTCCAGCATTACCCCAGGAGCACTCAGTAACTCTTTTCTACTGAAAGTCATGCTGGAAAGATTTTGTTACTAGGACTCCAACTGCAATATCTTCATTATATTTATTGGTCATGTTTACATTTGCTCTCATTCACACAAAAGCATACACAAGTGGCAAAAACAGCAATAAAAATTCAATTATGGACAGTTAATGAGACCTGATACAGCCTTGCCTCTTAAGTAGCAAATTCCATTCCTCTTTCAGAAAAAGAAAACATGACTTTGATACAACTCACCTGACTTGAAGAATAACTACAATGTATTATTCTGAAGATATTTCTGGAAATTATATATATGCAACACACTGCAAGGCCAGCTGTAAATTTAAATTCTAATCCTGTATTTTTCATTCACCTTACACTTCCTGAACTCACTCTACCACTAATCCTTTTCTACAGAAACTGTATTAATAGGATTTCAATATTGAAAATATGTGGAACACTAAGAAAGAAGGGAATAAGGCTCTTTTCAGTTCAAGTATACATTTCAACTGCTATGCAGAGAAACTCTGAAATGGATTAACAAGCAAATGGTGAAAATTATTTACCTTCTAATATACACTTGGATTGAACAGAAATTAATTGAGAGATAAATGGGATTGAAAATCAAAGTAAAGACTTCACTGTCCTCAAGAAACATTAACAAAAACTGATATCTCACACAGACACAAATGACTTGAAAAATGCACTAACAGTGGCTTTGAGGCATGAAAAGAGAGGTCAGTGGTAGACTTAGATGCAGAGATCCACGGGAAACCCATCAAAGCACTGGTGATGAAGCTGGATGGTCAAAGACAAGATTAGAGCAAAAAAAACAAGCCTCAAACCCCAACAATCAAACGCTGCAGCCGTCAGTAATTAATGCTGTGCGAGGACAAATGTGAGCACTCAAACTGTAGATGTCAATTAACACAAACCATGATGTATCCTAACACCTGAAAATATCTGCTGAAGATAATACATTGAAATTTCTCTGTATCATCATGGTTCCATTCTTCCTACATACATGGGAGGAGTTAAAGATTCCCTTCTAAATAGTTTTTGTTTTTTTGACCAGAAAAAATAAGGGGCCAAGGACATGATTGATGCTAGTGACACACCAAATATAATGTCTCCATGCCGAATACATCTACTGAGAACAGTGGATCAAACAGAAATAAAAACACAGACTGTCCAGAGAATGAACTAAAATAATGAAAAAATAAATAATGCTGAGAAATACTTCTCCCTGTGTCTTGTGTTTTTGCTGCAACTTGAGATTAAGTTGTCAATTAAAATAAAAATGACCAAACTTGAGTAGCTGAACCAAAGCACCTAAATTTGCTATTGCATTCCTTCCTAGAGCTGAGTCACTTTGTTTCATGTATTTCCTCAAAAAGCATTCAATAATATACACTGTGAAAAGAGAAAAAGCAAGATGACTATGGCTGTTTTAAACGGAAACCTAAGGGATCTGAGAGCCCTACTCACTTTCATATTATAAAGATAAAGCAATAGCTTTGCTATTTGTTATGACTTGTGCTTGTTCCAAGAAGCTGCCCACCTCTACTGACATTAGAGAAGTGGTATTGCCTATTTCCTCATCAAGCCACTCTACTAAGCAGGTTTTCTGGCACCTCTAAAGTTCTCCCAATATCTTAGATCTTTTAGCTTCAGGAGATATAAACTAACGCTCTAATGATTTTGCTTTTCACATTGTTCTGATAGTAAGCTGAATGTGAAATTCAGAAACTCATAAGAACTATATAATTTAAAGAAGTTTCTATGTAACAATGAACAGAAGTGAATTATCATGGCAAAGAACCAAATATACATTGATTTATCTCTCTTTGTGTTTGAAGTTCTGTCATGCTGTAATGCTATGTTGAAACCCTCACTGTATGTACAGGAGGCACAAGATGGAATTTCAAGGAACTAGAAATATGTCTGAAAGAGGATCTGTTGTTTTTGCCAACTTCCCTGTCTTCTACCCAGTACTTCTGCTTAGACAGTGCCCTTCCTTCGCTGAGTCATTTAAACCTCAACTGCATGTTGCATCAGACTTCTGGAAAGAGCATTTCCATCCACTGGAGTGTCAGTAAGCAAGCACTTTCTGGTCAAGGAGCACTGTTGCAGACTATGCCCAACAGACTGGGTCAGCTGATGAGCTGACAAAGCCAAAAATAAAACTAAACTCCTTCACCTAAAATGCATGAAATGTAAACATGAGCATTGTAACTAATATCTTAGGGATTAACAACTTCTGAAAACTATCCATATTTATCACTCTTCTAGAAGGAGAAATGAGACAGACATTTACGCAAAACCAGCATTTATTTAGTTGTTTGTTTGTTCCTCTGTGTTAACAGCCTTTTTTTTTTCACTGATATTGAATATAGAGTGTGAGTGTGCATGATTCTATACATGTGCATTACCAGTGTACATGTATTTTGGCAAATCCACTTTTATTTTCAAAATAGTTTTCAATTCATGTGTAACAGGAAAGGCCACTTACAGAGAAAAAGCTACAAATTGCTATGATGATGGCTTCTTTTTAATGATTACTTCTCCTGGCCATTACTCTCTCATGTTGATTCCTTCTCACCTTTTTCCTCTCCAATTTTGTGGAGAAAAATTGCACTGCCCTGAGAGAGCTCTTGTGACTATGTGATTTGTAGGACCATGTCTAACCTCTTTGAATCTAGTTGTTGCCTATCCCTCTTCTTTAATATCCCTTTGCTCTTTCTTCCATGGTTCTCCATGACTGCTTACCCCATTTATCTTATGGTGCCTCATATCTTTTTGTCCAAGTACCAAGTACTGCACATTCTGGGATTGTTTTCTACCTGAGATAAATAAAGGCTGTCTGCCTCTCTCTGATTCTACCAGAACTCTGATTTTAGGTGAGGGTGCTTGGCAACTTCACTCCATTTGCGCAATTTTACTTTCAAGAACCGTTTCTTCCATGACATTACAATAAAGTACATGGATAAAATGAAAGGCATGCCCATGGACCAGACAGAAACAGTGACCAGCCACCATAGAAAGCCTTGTGTGCTACTTTCTGAAGCACTTCTACTAGTTTGGTAAAGCGGTAAAAATGTGCAGAAAATAATGCTTCAACATGGAAGTCTCACTGACATTCACTTTAATTTTTTTCTTCCCTTATTGGTTAAAGCAAACAAACAAAAAAAAAGCATTTAGAGAAATGTGGTCTTATCAGTTTGTAGAGAATTTAAACCACCCCTCACAGCTGTGTCTACATTGCAGTGTGTTGCTGACACAGCAGTGCAAGGATAAGCATGAAAAACCACTCCTCAGCTTACACAACTTTATCAGCAAATCCTTCTGGTCTGAGAGCAGCTAAGATAGCAGTGGAGTGCTGTTGTCAGCTTAGTTAATTATGTTTAGCATCAATCTATACTTTCCCATCTGTCATCAGATATAGTTCTTTTCCCATAATACACTGCTTCTCCACAGAAAAGTCTACCTGTGTAACCACACCTGCACAGCTGTACCAGAAAAGCTTCCCAGAACAGATGAGCTGAAAAGCAGATCGGTGCCTGTGTTCACAGCTCACCAGCTACCAGCCTAAATAAACACCTCAGTGTCTACTTTGTTCAAAACATTGCTAGTGCAAGCTACACCACTCCTAGTTTTGAACAGCCAAGAGCATTGCTACACGTGTACATTTTGGAACATAGAGAAAATTCCTGAGCATCTTCAATAACATTTACCAACTGTGCACAGTTCCTTGATTCTGAAAAATGCTGAAGAAAACAAAGGGAGGGGAAAAGAAAATAAAAAAGAAAAAAATTAAAAAGGAAAAAAAGGGAGAAAAGGGAAACAAAAATAAGTCTGCAAACCTCTCTGTGGCTCAGTACTTCTCCATTTGACCACACTGGCAACAGACCTCTTCCAGTCTACAAATTCTTGCTTACGACTTTGAATGAAACAGAGCAAATACTGCAACAGATGCTCAGTTATCACCATTTTTCAGTCCTCCTCAAGGACACACTCTCTGTGGTCACATCACCCAGAGTAATGGGCATAGAGAACCCCCAGCCTGGTACCATCCCAAAGCCACACAAAAGGGCGCACAGTGACTGGAGAACTTTAAAACAGAGGATTAAGGCCCCCACCCAGTAACTGGCTCAGTAATCGGAAAGAACTGTAAAAAGATAAAGCGGAAAAAAATCTGATGGATTTTATTATAAACCGATACCCTCTCATGTTCAGTTAAAGTTTCCTACCACGGATGTGGCGGGTTTTGCGTTTCTTTCTAAGGAGCGCTCAGAAGAGTCACTCTGCGTGGCTCAATCAGAAAGGATTAAAGTCCAAAAATGCCATTTCGGGGATGCCACGAAGCGAACGGGGCCCACGGGGCTGCTTTGGGACTGGCGGAACCTCCGTGACGGGGCCCAGGACCGGGCCGGGCCCGCTACCGCCGCACCCCGCGCCCCTTCGCTGCCATTGGCCCGGCCAGGCCCGCCCGGCAGCAATCTCACTTCTGATTGGGTCAAGCTTCCGAGCCACTTCGGGGGGCGAATGGGGAGGAGCGTTGTTCCTTCGTCCCAAGATGGCGGCGCTCAGTGGCGCTGCCATGGAAGGGAATGGCGGGGACTGAAGCCTGAGAGAGCGGGCCGGGGCCGGGGCCGGGGCCGCCGAGGGGGATGAGGTGACGCCGCCATGGCGAGCGACGGGGGCAGGAAGCAGTTCTGGAAGCGGAGCGGCGCGAAGGTGCCGGGCAGGTGAGCGCGGCGGTGGGAGGTCGCGGCCCGGCGCTCCGGTGTGCCCGCCCGGCGGGGCCCGGCAGCCTCTTCTGTGCGGGGAGCGCTGAGGGAGGCGCGGTCAGAGGGGTGTGAATCAGTGTCCGAACGCGTGTCCCCAGCCCGACCCCGCGGCTCACAGAGGCACCGTGATTTTGGGGGTGAATGCGGAGTGGGAGGGCGCGCTCAGCTCCCCGCAGTGATACCAGTCAGGGTATTTTGAAACTTGATACAAGTTGCGATATTTTGAAATGCTTTGCGGGAAACGGCGGTTTATACGCATAGAGACAACTTGTAGTTTCTGCTAGATGTTTCAAATTATCGTGAATTTCTCGACTTTCTCCCTGGCGTGTGAGCGGCAGACCAGGCGCAGAATCACTGCTAAGGGCTGCGGGGCACATTCTCCCCTTCAAAGTTTTCCAAGGAATACACCCCAAAGTCTCGATAACTCTTTTGGCCATTGCAGCACGCTGGGAATGCGTTTTCAGATGATGCTTTAGCCGTGACGTTCTGTGCCCTCATCCCCAAACTGTTCTCACAGTGCAGTTTTCATGTTCTTTCCGTAAGAATGGTTTGTATTTGTGGTTCTCAAAGCAGGGCAGCTCTGTGCTTTATACCTTTCATTACCTGGATTCAGCAGCATAGTCCTGCTCATTGTTTACCTTTGTACGTTTCCAGCTTACCTTTAAGCTCTTACTGGAAGTGGTTTTGTTTCTCTAGTTGTAAACTAACTTTTTCAGTCCGGCTGTTGTTGTCCTTCTAAACCTTTTGCTTTGTAACTTTGCTGAGTCCCTTGAGGGTAAAACACTTTTGACTCTCCTCCACTGCACAGGGTCTTTGAGGAATTGCAGTTGATTTGCTGCAGGTGTGTGGCGAAACGAGGAAACTGTGGAGAATGTGCTTTTTTTTTTGTTTGTTTTGTTTTGGTTTTTTTTTTTTTTTTTGTTGTTTTTAATGGCATGGAGAGGACTGTTGTTGCTTTATATTTGTGTGGATTTCCACCGTAGTTATTCATAGAGCGTTGCAAGGAAAAGGCACATTCTGTGTGGAAATGGACAGTGACACCTGAGCCTCGTGCGAGGGTAGAGCAGGAAGCAGAGAGGCTGCACTGTGGACTGTATGGCACACAGTCCTGTGGAAAGGCTGGTGGTGCACTGACTTTTTTATTTCCATGGAATCACATAAAAATAATTAGTTTTTGTAAACCGCCAGTCTCAGTCACCACTAGTGCTGATTTCACTAGTGTTAATGGTGCCCCTGTCCTGTAAGGCTAATTCTCTCTTCTAATTTGTTATGGCTGCAATGTTTTTGTCTTGCTTCTATCTCAGGTTTACTGAGGTTGGACTTGTTCATATTTAGGGTCTGGAGATAGCTTTTGATTTGTCAGGAGGGCATGTTGTTCTTTTGTGGGGCTTTTAGTACAGGTTTAGGTAGATGCTAATGTTGCATATGATTTGCTTCTCTTACAGTCAGAGTTTTGTAGTAATAAGTGCTATTAAGCCACATGTAAATCTTGATGTGTTTTCTAGTTTTTTTTGCTTACAAAATAATTATGTAGTTCATAACTGGGAGGTAAGGGACTTTTAGTTTTTAGGGAGTTCTGTTTTTCACACAATAACACGCTGTTTTATAAGGTAGTGAATAAATCTGTCTTTGGAAGCCAATTTGTTTCAAAGCATTTTTTAAAATACTCCCATGGCTTTTATTCTCTAACATGCCACTTTATCCATTTTTCTTTAAATTTATCATCCCCTTACTTTGGTAGTGGTTAAGAATTGTCTGGTTGGATTTTGGGTGACAAGGGGACATAGAAGATTAAATCTTTACAGATATTTCTTTGAGAATTTTTTATTTTTTCCAAGAGACAATGAAGAAATGATACATTGTAGAAGCGAATTTTAAAGCAGTGCAGATTTCTATTGCAGAGTTAATTTATTTCTTGTTTTAGTTCCTGTCAGAAAAATAAGATAGACTAAGTTAGCTTAGGTCTCACAATGAGCTCCTATTTGGCAAATCTATGATTTTTATTGAATGTTTAGTATTCACGTCAATTGCAGCTTCACTGTTTTTAGTGGTGTGTGGAATTTTTTGAAACAGAAAACTGTTGAAACATTTCAGTTCTGTTTATTATTGACCATTTATTTAGTGCATGGAAACCCTCCAAGTATTTATTATTTTTTGTGGTAACTCTCTTTCTTTTCCTTTAGTATTCAACATGTGTATGGAGCTCAGCATCCACCTTTTGATCCATTATTGCATGGAACGTAAGTTAACCTAATATTTAAATATTCCAGGTATTTTGGATCTTCTCTGTCTTTTCTTTTTTCCCCTGTTGGCTATAAAGTTTATTGTTACTATTCCTTTTTCAGTTTTTGTCATAGTATTGACTTCTCTGTTCTGACTTCTCTTTTGTGACTTCCTGATGCTTACCATACTGGGAGCAACAAATCAGCCCTTCAGCTCTTAACTAACTTAGATTGCCAGCTTTTATTATTTATTTGTAATTCCTTGGTTACATGGGAAATAGTGGTAAGGGCAAAAGAAAAGTGTTATAAGGACAAGTATTGCTTTGGAAGGATGTTGTGCTTCTACTTTTTTTTTTTCAAAGGCTCGTTTAAAATGGTACAAGAAGTAAAAATTCTAGTTAAGTTTTAGATGATACAGAGTTGAAGGCAGTTGAATTGTGCGATCTTTAGGGCTGAAGTAAAAGAAATTTGATTAATTTATTCAAAATATGGAGTTAAAAAGAGAGACCCAGTAACAAAAACTAGGAGCTTATTGCTTTAAATGAGAGTATTGGAGAAAGATCTTGCTGTTTTAGACAGCAATGACAAGTTGGGTGAAAGTGTAAGTGTTGTAACACCGGTTAGGGAAGACATTCCCTGTAACATGTAACAGAAACGCTGCTGACGTTGTGTGAGGAATGCGTGAGAGCTTTTTCTGATTTGCAATTCTGCCTGTCTTATCTTAACAGAAAAAAGATAACCTAGCACAAATGGAAGACAGGGGTGGTCAGAAACATACTAAAAAATGATATTGATGCAATTCTGTGCCATGTGCTCTAGGATGACCTTGCTTGAGCAGGGAGGTTGTGCCACATGACCCACTGTGGTCCCTTCCGACCTGATGCATTCCATAAAGCACAGTTAAGCTCTTGGCAGTAATTTTTTTTATTTTTTGAGAGCAGACTAAGAAACCTTTCAATTTTTATACCCTATTCAGCTGAATTCTGAGGGGATATGTGATTGATCTGCATTACTGTAAGTGAGAACAAGTGCCAGGCTAGGGAGGGACACTTGGTTCATATCTCACACTGCATGCTGATAAAGGGGCATAAGGTTAGGAACTGATCAGGGTCCACTTCGTCTAGTAACTTGAGAAGATATCTTGTCTGTGGGAAGAGCAAAGTTCTGAAACAAATCCATGCTGGCATGCCTGAATAGGGAGAAATGATAGATTTAATGAGTTTTAAGTTAAACTTGATTTGTTTATGACAGCGATTGCATTGCATGATTGCCCGTGATGACTTAGGTGTAGACCTTGATGTGATGATGGCTTCTGTGCTGTTATGCAGTGATTTCATGGAAAGGGACAGAATCTCTATGGAAGTTTATGAAGCAGGAGCAGTGGGTCCTGTCTATTTTATAAACTATTCTGGTAGTAATCCTTTTATTTGACGTTGGGGTTGGTCTTATTTGTTTGTTTTTGTTTGTTTTCTTAGCACAAGGGAAGGAAATATTTGTTCGACTTCTCTTCAAAGTGGAGAAGAGTCAGTTTTTACAGCCCTTGTTCTCAGACTTCTTTAGCTGTGTGTTATCATGGATGGATGTAGCAGTAACATGAGTGGAGGGAGATAAATATTTGCTACCTATATAGTATCAAGTATGAACTTTTGCTTTTTGCTCCTATCCGTAGCTTCATTACTAGTTTTTTAAGTATTGTTTATTTGGTTTTGAACAGCTTGGTAAAACCGGGTTCAAAGCCTCCTACAACTCCTGTGAAACTGAAGAAAGTCAGCACCTTCCAGGAATTTGAAAGTAACACAAGTGATGCCTGGGATCTTGGGGATGATGATGATGAACTCTTAGCAATAGCTGCTGAAAACTTAAATACAGAAGTGGTCATGGAAACGGCTCACAAAGTAATTCAGAATCACAGCAAGCTACAAGAACAGCATAAATTTCAGGAAGAACATCTACAGGAAGAAAAACAAGAGGAATTTGCACAGCTGACTTCAGTTGCATGTGGTGATAATAGGCTTGTTAAATCAGTCAGTGAAGGTCATACAGCAAGTTCATCAGGTATATTAAAAAGTGAAAAAGGTGTTGAAAGTTAAATGAGGAGAGCTATAACATTTGCCCTGTAAGACAATAATCCCTTCCCAACCTTTTCTTAATACCGCAGGAAAATACTGTTTATCAACATTGATTTATTTGAGGGAGAGACTGCATGCCATAGAAAACCGTAATGCATGTGTGTGAGAAATACATGTGTGAGGCAAGAATAATGAAACTTGCTTTGTTTTCAACCTTAATAAATCTTCACTTTTGGAAGGAAGTTCTACTATTGAATGTATTTTATTGGTTAAATGCACCAAGATGTATGCAATTAATAGTAACACTGCTGTTGTGAAAAATAGCTATTAAAATAGTACTGTATAAAATATATTGAAAATTGAAGCAAATCATGCAGTTAGACTGGAAAATTCACTCTTATGTGATCTGGTCCATGGTTTATGTATAAATGTTGAAGTAACCAATTGCAATGATTTTTCAGTTTGTTTTTTTAAAGAATGGCAAGGGGAATATAAACAGCTTTTAGTGACACAGACATTTTAGAAATCCATTAATCTTGCTGTTGGTATAATCTCTAATTGATGTGTCTTAATTGTGGAATACTGCTTTAAAGAGGAATGCTCCTTCTGCTAAATCCAAGTCATTTGAAGTCTAAACTTATACTATACTTGATTTTGCATTTTACAAAAACAGAATTCCTTTTTAAATTTGCAAATTATATGTAAGTAATTAGAGGCCTTCTCACTACTGAGGCTTACTGCTATACTTCTATTTCCCTTCAGATAACGCTAGTGAAAATTCTTCCATGCAGAGATCCCAGTCACTTCCACAAACTTCCACACTTCCCTTGATGAGTGGAATGGGAGACTACAACACCTCAGTTACTTCTGCATTAACTGAAAGAGAAGCATCCCGATTAGACAAGTTTAAGCAGCTACTTGCTGGCCCCAATACAGATCTTGGTGAGTATTTCTTATAGGAGCTATGAAATATATGTAACTTGTTCTTAAGCCATGGGATTTTCCTGTTCGGTATACTGTTCTGCCTGACGGTTTGGTTAGGTTCTGATACTGTCATCATTTAGAGTTGATCTTGCCAAAAGAAAGACAGAATAAAATTGAAAGCTTCTAGTATTCACACTTGTAAGAATTGATTTGCCTACATTCTTCTATTACGTAGGGTGTTTGATGGCTTCGTGTTCTTTCTCACATTATTTCTTCCTACTAGACTAATCTCTGGAGGCAAAAACCCAAAGTGTAATTAGCTGTGTGTATTGTAAATGCCTGGTAGTGGAATAGCATGGTGGTGGAATAAGAGTGATTTGCATGCTTAGAAATAAGTAGGAATGTGAAAGATGATAAGGTGTGTAAGTATTACTGCTTTTCTACTCAGTGAGTGTTCATCATGTTCACAGGCTGATACAGTAGTTCTATGTCTCATCTGTGAATGCTGACAACATGCTAATGTGAAAACAAATGTATTGTCAGATAACTTGACTGTTCCCTTTGTGCACTGGATTTTAGCTGCTGAATAGTCAATACAAGTGCTGAGAGAGTATCACAGAATCAAATGCCTTTGTATCCCAAGTGAAAATCTGAGCCAAGTAGAATTAGTACACTGCATTTGGAGAACTTCGTGGTTAGAAGTATGAGTTTATGGCAAAATAATTAATAAAAAAAATGCCTTTGAGGAGGTAGACCATTCTGAAAGATATCTGCAGGAAACCTATGGAAGGAAGTAGAAATTGTATATTTACAGGTCTTGAATTGATGCTCTCCTGCCTGCTAGTTGTCCTGAAACTTCTTCAGTATAATATAGTCCAAATTGTGGCATTTTTTTTCTTTCTGTGCTGTGTCTTATTGTAAGATTGATGTTAGCAAAGTACAGCTGTGGAAACAATCCTAACTGGATGAGACTTAACACTTCAGTGAGTTATAGGACTCATATTCTTATGAAATGCAGCTGTGAATGAAGTGAGGTGTTAAAACATTACATGTGTTTTATAAGCTTGAAAATGATAATCAAATACCACTTTTTCACCCTGTGATCTAACAGGTGTTATGACTTATGTGATTGTGACTGGCATGAAAACGCTTATTTTTTAAGAATGTTGTAATGCTAGAAGTCTTTGTTATGTAAGGTGGAAAAGTCAGAGGGAAGACAGAGTTTAATTTAATACTATCCATTTCACTTTTGCTGTATAATAAGTTGGAAATACTTTCCCAATAAATCAGATTTATGGATTAAAGTAAAATAATTTTGCAAGCAAATTTCCACTTTTAGTAGGAGTGCAAGCACCCTGCTGGTAGTGAGCTTAATACTGTTTAAACAGACTGGCTTTGTTTGGGGTTTTTTTTCCTGTTGAACTTTATCACACTGAAGTACTGAAGTATAGGATATGAAATTTAAGTATGTTTTCTTGATGTTAAAATGTGAAAAATATTTAATAAGCTCTCAACATTCTTTCCTATACAAATCACTAAATCATGCCTTTTCTAGGTCTGTTTATAAGAGACTTTTTCTTTCACTTGCTGTGCAAACTAACGAGTATGGAAGTTGAAGTTGTGCAAATAGAATTTTAAGCCAGGTTTTCATTTTTTTATGCAAATAGTTTGGCTTTTGTATCTGGAGTATATCCAGTAGCATAGGTATATAGATAATACATGATTTTTCTTAGTGAAAGAAATAAACTCTTTATTGAGGACATGCAAACTCCTGATGATCATGAAGCTATTAGGAGTAGGTCATACATGATAAAAGTGCTTGGACTATATTATTGGTTTATACTAGGAAAAGAGTGTGTATATGTATATACATGTGCAAATATGTATATACTTATTAAAATATGTACAGTTCATCAGAATCTGGTGTGTACATGTGTATATGCATTTTTATTGTATGTATTTTTGGAAGATGCTTGGTGTAGCTCTGTATTACAATGAAGACTATGTTTAAAAAGCTTTCTTGGTTTATAATGACAGCAGTAGCCTGGGAAACTGTTGCACATTATATGATGGGGGTTTTATTTCTTATTGGAGTGGAGTTCTTTGTGGTTTTTTTCTGTTTTTCTTTAGAGCAATATTAAAGGAAAGGACTGAGGTAGAACTAGGCTACAGGCTCCAAGGTAAAATTTGTACTGAATAATATAGGGACAAGTAGCTATTCTTTTGCAACTGGCTTATTCTGGCTTATTTGTGTGTGTTCATGTGGTATTTGTGGGCCTGTTACGTGTTAGATCCACAGATAGTTGGATTTTCTTTGTCACAATGAATTGAATTAGTAAGACTTGGAGACATTTTTGCGAATATTTCTGTTCATTTCTGCAAGTATTAGTGTTGGTTTTGCTTAGAAGTAGAGGTAAGAGAAGTATTTTTTTGTATTTGTTTCCTTGATATAATTTTGCATGTTGTTGAAACAGATTTTGTTGACCAGTCCTTTCAAAGCAGTATTAATAATCTGTGGAACTGTAGCGGTGTCATGAACATTTGTAACTCAAGACTTTTTTCATCGTAACATAAGAAATCAACATTAACTAGGAACACAAAGTAATACAAATGACTTTGAAATCCTTACAGTCACATTTGAATGATCATTATCCTATAAAGACAGTGTAAAATGCAATGTTAGTCTTGTATGTCAACTAGAGGTTTTGGAGGTGTGTGTTTTTCGTGAGAAAACACTCAAAAAGATGCATTATGTGTATAAATTTGGAAGTGAAAATTATTTTAGCCACTGAAGACTACCAGAAGGCTTTTAGAGTCAGGTTTGGTCCACAGGTTTCATACTGTGAACTGGTGGAAATAGGTAGGTTCTATCAGCCCCATCAAATTATACACTGAGCAAAATAATATACCAGGTATAGACTTCAATTGGGATATCAATCCATTGGTAAATATTATGTAAATAGATAATGACAGAGTAATTCTCAAGGTTTTTATGTACGGTCTTATCCAGCAGGTGCTTATGTACAAAATGGTTATTGGAGTGAGGCCTTATCTAAAAACATGAACTAGGAAAGGAATTGAAAAAAACGCCTCAGAATTCTCAGAATATAAAATAATTACTTTTTAGATGTCTTTACTCTTATTTATGAATAAAAAGCCTATTTCCATGGCTGAAAAGTGCCCTTAATTAATTTTTAATATTTTGTAGAGCTGAACTAATAAATCCATGCTTATAATTTATAACTACCCTTGTAGTTGTTCTGGATATTCCTTTAAGACCTCCCAAGACTCTTCTCTGTCCTTTAGGCATTTTTGTTGTTTGCATGATAAATACATGCAAATAATATGCCTCACTTCATTTGGCACTTTTTATTTCATTATTGCGTGTTATTAATGTTAATTGTATCTCAAGAGTAGTTAGCTATATGAAAAAAACCCTATTTCTATAGAAACGTAAGTTCTGTATGTTTGGTGCCGCAGGAGAGAGGTATTCAATGGCCCTGGTAATTTACCTTCAAGTAGTAATATAATGCAAAGAATGATGAGATAATCTCATAAAGTTAAAATTACAGAATAAAAAGTGCTAAACAAGTAGAACCATGTTACTGCAAGAAATGTGGGCTGGTGGAGGGAGCCTGTTGTAAGACGCAGTTTTTGTTGGTGAGGGACTTGAGGACTGACCCCTGTCAATTAGATCATATGGAGGTGTCCTGGGTGGAGATTCAGGAAGCAGGATGGGACTGTTGGTAGTATTGCTGAGTTTAGGAGACAGCTGCAGAGAAGATTGCATAGCCTCCCACTCCTGGTATTGCATGCCAGGTTATTCAGAGGGAACCATTTACAGTAGTTTTTTTGTGCAATCGACCTGTGCTTATGCTTGACTTGCAGTCAGTTTGACATAGACTTACTTCACTTCAGGCCTTGCCTTTCCTTGTAGTGGACTTTGCGTTACTGAGTAAAGACGGGATTGCAGAATCTTTTGTGAACAATTGGTTGCTTTAAGAGGAAGGGATGGTATTTCAACAAAGCAGCATGGGGAGAGTGTCTCTGAGAAGAAATTTCTATTTCCTTCAACAGACCACTTTGTATGTATTAGAGGAACAGTGCTGCTATGTCTGTCAGGTTTCCAATTAAAGTTTAATTCTATTAAATTTGTTAAACTTGTGTTTTTAAGTAGTTTTGTACAATGTTTCAGGGAGCTGTTTACTGTGCAAACACAATGTATGCAAACTATGTTGATAAAATCAGATGACATAACACAGAAGTCATCACATACTTGCAATCTCAGCATAGCAGATGGGTGTTTTAATATCAGTTTAAAAATTAGCCTGTTAAAAATCTTCCTTAATTCCTCCTTTATCTTCAAATCAACTAATTTTCTGATTTTTTTTTATAAATATGTGGCTAATGAGTATGTAATTGGATGTCAGAAACATAAACGTTTAAATCAAGCAACAGTCAATGGTAAGCTTGGTGTATTGTGTTCTTTAGATTTAATAAAGCTTCATAACATTGTAGTGCTACTGATATGCACTATAGCACATGTATATGCATTTTTCAGAGTCAAACCAACTAATTTCTGAAGTTGTAAAGTTGTTTTGTTTTTAGGGTCACTTTTCTTTCTACTTAATTGTGATATATTCCAAGTTGAACAGAGTAACATATTGAAGTTTAGCATACTACCTTTATAAAAGTAATAGAAGGCCCTGTGAAAGAACCCATGAAAATGGTAAAGCATTGCCATCTTAAATTTATTCTTATTGCTGTGTCCTTATATTCACATTCAAGAGCACTTTTCATTGCACTTTTTAAAAACTCATCTATTTCTCTTCCTCATTGTAATCAAGTCTCAAAAAAGGAAACCTTTTCAGACAGTACTACAAACTACTGAGTCATCTGCTCTCTTAGCTAGTCCTTTGCTATACAATTAGTAGATAACGTTGTGGAGTCTTACAGAACATGTAAAGAATAGCTGAACTTTTGATTAATCTGGTGGCAGAAAATGACATCATTTCACAGGAATTAAAAAGTGTCCTCTCTCAGATTATCTCCTAACAATAGCTAGTTGGCTTTGTGCACTATAATAAATGAATTCTAGGGTGATTTTCTAGAAATTAAATTCAGAAAGAAAACTTCCCACCACAGTGCTCATCTGTGTTATTGCAGCAACTTGAAGACTAGGATTTTCCTATTGCTCACATCCATTCTACTTTTATATTGAACCTGATTTAACACAGTAATTACCTTTTCTTTCATTCATTTATGGCTCATAAATATAGTATTCTGTAACAACAATCTGTTATGTCCTTTAAATTTGCTGACCAAACTGATGCTATTGAAAAGTTTCAATAACTTTACAAAATGCATTAATTGAAATGAACCTAATTTTGTTTCCAGCTTCATTAATTTATCTGCACTGAGCTGCACCATGATTTATCTGTTCCTAGTTCACCCATGTAATTCAGAACTTTATTACCCCTTGCAGCTTTGAATTACTTGTAGTTGATCATGTTAGTGCTTATTTGTCTTTCTATTGTTGTTGTATAGTATAAAGTGAACATGTGTCCTACTATGTCACATGCTACTTATGTGATGTGCCATTAGTCCTATCTGTCTTTTCAAATCATTATCACGGTGTTTCAGCCATAGTGGACAACTACTCTGGAGATGTAATGCATGTTTGCAGTTAACTGACAAAAAGTTATATGGATTAGAGGTTATGGGCTTGCCTTTTGCAGGAATTTGATATAATAGAACTTAATGTATAGCTAAACTGAAATAATATTTCTAGTGCAACCACTTTTTGTTTAAAACATTCAGGATAGGGTTTAAAAGCTTTTCACTTAGTTGTACTTGGAAAGTTGGTTAGAAACTGTTTGAATGGCATTAAAGTGAAAATAAAATCAATAGATGATGCACAGAAATTGAATGTTTTGGGAGACCTATGAAAAACTATAGTGCCACTTAACACCTTCTGCTGACATAGTTGTTCTCCACTGCTTATCATTTCCATTGTTGGCTTCACTTGTTGCGGGTCTTTCTTAGCAGTTTTATTAATCTTCCTCTTGCCTTAGTTTTCCTCATGTTCACTTGCTTTCTCGTACCTTCTAGCACCAACCTCATCTATTTTTCCTTCCCTGACTTTCCATGTGAAAGAGCAGACAAGATGTACTTCCCTGTTCTTTTCTACCAAAGATTCTGAGAAGGATCTTACCCTGTTTTTACAACAGTGGATTGGACTTTATTTCCTGTTTCTGCATGCATTCAGAATAACTCTTTGTTCCATTGAGAAGATTAAGGACAGTGTTTGATTTAAAAAAAAAATAAATTAATGAAGTGCCTAACAGAGCTATTATTCATTTTGAAAACCAGTTGCTGTGGTTACCATAGTAATAACAAGCCGTCTATTAAGTCTGTTTTCTGTATGTGCTGCCTGTATTATATCGTGCTGTTGGTGGAGCTGCAGTTCTGTGCATCTGTGCTCTTGAAAGAATTTTCCAGCTTTGTATAGTTAAAATATCCAGGGAATTTATGTTATAGGAACATAAAACATGTAAATCTAGTTTATCATATCTATCGCATAGTTGTTTGTGCAGGCCATCACTTCATGTAGCCATTTACAGTAATCTCAATAAAGTAACAGCTGTATCAGAAATGAGTAATACACACAGAGAAATTTTGAACTCCTTTAATATTTCTTGACATATTTTTATTTATTTGTAATGGATAGAATGATGAGCTTGTAGTTCCAAGAAAAATACTTGGTTGTTTGCCCTAGTGTATTTTAGGCGTAGTGGTTAATAGCTCTAGTAATTGCTTGTGGGGTTAAAAGGCTGGTAAATTAATGGCATGTTTTCTTTGTAAAATGCCCATGAAATATTTATGGAATATGAGGAATCTTTAAATCTACTGCAGTAAAAGGACACCTTCCCTAGATTTCTGTTAGCATAATTGCTTTAAACTTCTTCAGAGATTAAATGTATATCTAAATGTATTGTAGTAAACCAGATAAAAGAATTTCTTCCAAAATTAAATTAGTTATATCAATTTGAAGCAGTTTCCTACCACCTTGTCCCCTCAGAATATGATATCCTAACCTAATGATGTTTCTGTGCAAAGTACCTGCTGTCTCCTAAGCAGAAGTGACAGTTGGCCAGCGTGAGCAAATGGAGATACATTTTGTCTGAAATCTGTGGGGATTTATAAATATTCACTGAGACAACTGAAAGACAGAGTAACAATTAGGGTTCAGACTGTTTCTTCAGGAAGTATCCTTTCAGTCTGGGGCAGTTCATAGGGTTTTGTAAATACTGTTTTTGAATCTGCCTAATTTTAACTTGTTCTGTGCTCACATTTTTAGCAAGTGATAATATATGTAATTAGAATGTTTTACAACTGCTAATTTTCAAAAGAATTGGTCTGGAATTTTAGGAAAATATTAATTGTATGGAAGCAAAGATATTTTTGTAGTACTATTTTGATTGAAAATGTGTGTCTGATCGTAGGTGTTATTGAAACTCTTTAGTAGAAATCCTGTGCTTGGGAGTGTGTTCTCCAGCTCATAACTAGAATGTCTAATTCCTTGGGAAATCTTCAAGGGAAGGAGTTCCTCTAATAACAATAAATTGCAATTATGCTTTGACTAGGGAGGGTGTAATATTTCAACCAATGACAAAACGTTTAATGATTAATAAGATATTAAATAGAGGTCAAGTTTCAAATATAAGTACAAACACATTTCCTTGCTACTCTCCATGTCTTGGTTAAAGATGGATTTTTTTCTGACATCTCGATTTAAAATGTTTCAAACTATGAAGTAGAAATATGTAGTCAAGTGTGTTTTTACAACAGCAGTTTCCAAGTTTGAAACTGTCTCACCTGTGCTTCTATACTGCAGCATTCTATGCAGCAGAAGTTAATAAACTATGTGGTTGGAGTCTACAGAGCAGAAACCTTTAGATTTCTTCTTTATTTGCCCCTAATTTCATTCTTTCCTGTTTGTCTTTATTAAAACCAAAGTGGAACAGTCTAATGGCCATGGTCTAATTTGGGGAAAAAAAGACATGTCCATGACATTGTGAGTATAGATCCTGTGAGTATTAAACTCAAACAACAAAACAAATGAAAAGCCCCCAACAAAAACCTCAAATAAACAAGATATTTTTTGCATCTCTTTCTGTTAGCTGGAATTCATCCTTTTGTTTTGTGAATCCATTGGAATAATGACACATGTTAAAAGGGGAAAGGCAAAAAGTTTCAGGTGAGGAAGAAAATGAAAACCTGTCGGTGGACAAGTTGAAGAGAACAGTTCCCCACGTAGAAAGCTTACAGAAGTTAGAAAACTAGCGCTTTGTTTCCAGTCTGTCTCTCGCTCTCTCTCTCTCTGTCTCCTCTTTGTGAAGATCTGGCATCCATGAATGTAGGTGAGAACTATTCAGTGTTTGAAGCTCTGAAATGGATACCGGGTTTTGAGCTCCTCTGACAGTAGGAGCCACATGGGGCTGGTGGCAGCTTTTAAGGCCCGACACTCAGGCATGTGGAGATAAACACGAGGTGTTCGTTCTTAATTGCCAGGGAGGATTCAGCATTGGGTATTGTGTGAACTGACATCTTTGTCCTGATTTTCATCATGTTAAGTCTGTTTTGTAGCAGCAGCGTATTATACCTGTTTTCTAACAATCTTCTATAAAGTGTGTCATTTGCTTCTGTTTCTTGGAGAGAAGTCTTATTTTTAGAGGTGTAATAAAGTAGCTTTTTCTTTGTGTGATGTCTTTGTGGACTTATTTGCTCTTAAATTAAGCTACTGACATCCATCAGACATCTCCTGTGTTTTTGTAGCTCTTGTTCTCTAAACAAATTAATTTCTCTTTCTTCCCTTGGGCATGCTGTGTGCTAAGTATTGGCTCAATGTGAAACTTTTTTTTAAAGAGTTTTTATCATGTGTTATGTGGAGAAAATTCAGTCTTAAATGGATTTTCTATTGCAAGGTACTGTGGAGTATGAATATACTTAGCACTTCTTCATGGAAAAGTTAAATATTCAGTAGGAAACATGGGTGTTTAAAAGAAAAGCTAAAGAAAATTGGACAAAAACCTGTGGTACTGTGGCAGCTTACAGACTAGAACTTACACAGGCAGTGAAGCAGGGACAGGTATCCTGGGAAGAGTATAGCAATGCTGCCTGGTTGTAAGGTGGGGTTCAGCAAGGCTGAGGCATGGCAGGAGCTGGACTTGGCAAGGGATGTAAAGAAGGGCTTCTACAGGTCTGTCAGAAAAGGAAGATGACAGAAAGCATACTGCCCCTTATGAGCAGGACTGGCAAACTGGTCTTGTCAGATGAGGAGAAGCCTGAGGTACTCAACAGAACTTTTGCCTGAGTCTTCACTGAAAGAGGGTAGATTCAGACTAGATATGAGAAAGAAACTTTTTACAGTGAAGGTGGTGAAACCAGAGAAGTGTTGAATGTCCCATCCCTGGATACATTCAAGGTCAGGGGCTGTGGGCAACCTAATCTAGTGAATATGTCCCTGCTAATTGCAGGGTTGCTGTAGTAGATGGCCTTCAAAGGTCCCTTCCAAGCCAAACCGTTCTATGAACTTAGTATTTTAATTCTGAGATAAAAATGTCGGAATGATTTAAACCCAGCTCTTTTTTAAAGACTGTCTTAAATTTAACCCGAGAACTGAAATGCAAGTATTTCAATTTTGTGTTATCATTTGATTTTTAGGAAGTCACCTGGTGGGTCACTTAAGAATAAAGCCCATTTTAAAAATAGTAATAGATACTCTTGCTGTAAAAGTTAGCTATGTATGTCAAATAAATTGTACATGTAATTAATGTATTTTAACAGCATTATTAGAATTTAGCTTCACTGACAGTCTTTTATGTAGATCTAAAATGGTACTCTGTATATATGCTTCAATTTTTTCTTATTTCTCTTTTCACCAGAATAATTTTTATTTTTTGCTATAGTAATGTTAGACTAAGCCTTCTAGGACTGACTTTTGCCCTGCTTTTGCAAGTGTTGTTGGAAAGGGCAAGGTTCTTTGTTTTCTTTCCTCTTGTTTTGGTGAACCATCAGAGGAAAGCATAATGTGAATTGATACTTCAACAATAGTGACATGCAAGGATCAGACTGTGTTTTTTTTGGTGTTTGCTACTACGCCTGATTAGAATTATTGCATAGCCTCTTTCAGTTTTAAGGTGTGCTTTTTGCAACTGACAAAATGCTACTTGAGCTCACTGTAGTGAAAAGTTAGAACTAGAATTTTATATGGTTTTTCAGAGTAGTCTGAGATACTGGAATTTTGGAGAACTGTGATACAGGGCAGCAGTCAGTGTGAAGAATTAGCGTTATCACATACTCAGGGCTGATGGTTTTTGATAGAATTGACTTAATTCTCAGATGTGCCATCATATGTCTAACAGTTTCTGTCCTGAAAGCAATTACTGTACCACTTACAAAAGCAAAACCAGAAACAAAAGCCTTGAGAAAGTTCAGATGGATCCTGGATGACATGACAACAGAGCAGAGGAGATTACCAAATACAGTAGGAGGTTATTAAATACTGTCCAAAGGTAAAGTTCTATGTCAAATAAGGAGAGTAGAGCAGAATATAAACCCTGTCAGGCCAAATGCATGGAAGCATTTCTGAAAGAGAGTTTGAGAAACAACTTTGAAAATGTATAAAAGCTGGCTTTAAATGCTTTTTCTCAAATATATTGGAAGAAGAAACATTGCCAAGGATTCTCTAGGCCCAGCAGACAGTCTAGATATAAAAAGAGAAACCAAAGAAGATAAGGCAATGGCAGAGGAACAGAAATAATTATTTGTGCTCAACATAGAAGTAGGGATATATTCACTCCCAAATCTTACATTATGAATAATTAGAAGATCTTCTTTCAAGTGTTATGTTGTAAAAGAAAGATGTTTTGTCTTTGGTTTTTACTTCCATGTGCAGTTCTGAGATTTCTTTCCAGAAACAGGAGTTCTTTGCAACCCAGTCCTATAGGATGTGTGTGTTATTGTTTGGAATTACGTGACAGCCCAAGCTATCCCTAATTAAAGGAATTGTTGCAGAATAGCATCAGGAGGGAAAATTGATTTGTCTTCAAACTTGCAGAAATAGAACATTATTCCCCCATTGTCTTTCATTTTCAAAGAATGATTCCTTAGCTCATTGAGTCTGACAAGTAGTTATTTGTATTTAGCTTAAATGCAGAAGCAGAGGTTTCCTTTTCAGTGGTGCCATAATTTAAATTTGCATTGTCAAAACTATGTTTGCTTGGTTCTGAACATAGAAGGAAATCTCAGCAGCACCATGGGATAGAAAGTTTTACTAGAATAAACTGTATTCTGATTTGTTTGGTTCCTGTCTTTGGCCTTAAATGAGTTACTTAGGAGTAAGTGGAATTTTAGTACTGGATGATTTGGGGCAATTTGTCACTGATTTAATTACATGCTCCACATTTCTGATTCTGATGGTAGATTTTCATATTTTCTTTTTTTGTGCTTTTTTTTCTCATGGACTGTTTTTAGAGCTTAATACCCATGTTTGTGCATAGATTCCTATTGAGTTGAGTTAAGGGAGGAGAAAAAAGCTGAGAAAGGTGAAAAGTTAGAGTGAGTTTGGTGGGGTATATAGTTGAGAATGAGCAATTGGTATTACTAGAAAATAATAAAATAGTCTCTGAGTTGCAACTTATTTTCTGTATTCTTCATATGCCAATTACATAGCTTGTAAATGGTATGGTTGTGTGTAACAGTAGCAAAACTTGAAACTTTAGCCAAATGCTTATGTAAGTAATAAACTAATGCACTAGATCGGTTTCCTTTCAGCCAGACTACCAGTGGCACAAATAGGTCAGATTCAGTAGAGCATACTTGGTCATAAATACTGCACAGGGAAGACTGGAGCAGGATGATGCACCGCTGGAGTTCACTTGCTTTTGAAGTCTTGGGGCCTTCCTTGTTATTAAATGAACTGGAGCTGACTATCATGTTCTGGGGTGGAGATGAAAAGCATATATAATTTGTAGATGTGTTTAGCTATGGCACATATTCTCTTTTTAATTGTTTTTGTTTATAAACTATACAAAACACCATTTTTCTACTGTTGATCATATTATATGTTCACTTTGCTTTCACTTCTTCTGACAGATTCCTGCCTTCTTGGCTTTTAGAAGAATATAACCACTGATACTGTTGCTTATGATTTAGTGCTTAGTATCTTGGGGATTTGGTTAACGTCAAATCAGGGCTGGAATTGAAGCTTGTTGCAGGTGTGGTAGGGCTGCAAGGAAGTACTGAAGCTGCTCAGAGGCTGAGCAAAATGCCTGGGGTGTGGAGAACTACTGGAGACGATGTGACAAATTGCTGTACATAGCAAACCACCGGGTGAAAAGCTGGCAAAAGTTGTAGATAACAGCCTATATGATACTTGGATTTCATGAGTAGTAAAGGGGGAATTGTGTGAGAAATGCCCAAACAGTGCCATTGCATGGAGAGGAGCACTGGGACCACTTTGGAAAGTGCAGTGTTAAAAGACCAATGGTGCCTAGGTAATAATTTCAGAAATACCAAGGTTGGGTATAGCTGTAGCAAAACTGGGACCACCAAGGGAAGAAGTAATTGGAGTGATTTGTTAAATTTGGGCAGAGAAAAGGAAGTAGAAATGAGGTGGAAAAAGAAGAGTGAATAATGGGGAAAAAGGTTATGTGACCAGGTGCTGTCTGGGAGTCCCCGTTGGCCATCTTGTGCTTGATCATCACAACTGGGGTCTGACAATAAATTAAAACTGTTTCCATTGGCTATTGCACCTTTTTTCCATTGAATCCTTGTGTTTTCAGTGACAGCATACTCATGATGAAGTATGTTTGTTGTGCCAGCCTGTCTTACTGTTCAGTTTATCTCTTAATCTGTGTTTGTAGTCTGCACAAGTTTTGCTTTCATTGTTTTTTTGAGCCTTTGGTTCACACTGACCTCCAGTAGTGTATTTTTCTAATGTTATGGATCCTGTGGCTATCCTGTATTCTTCCAATGTCTCTCAACTCCTTGAGATGAGGAATAATGGAGAAATTCATTGTGATACCACCTTTCTTTGGGTTATTTGTAGGAGTATGCTTTCATCCTTCCTCCATCCATGCATATTTAGTGTGCAGAAGTGCTGTGAACCTTTTAATGTTTTTGAAAGCATAAGCTGCTGCTCCTTACGTTTTGCATAGACTCTAATGTATTACAACTGTTTTACCTGATTTGATATACAGTATACTCTTCATATGTATCTCAAAAACCAGTGGAAGAATAATGCATTTATGTATTAAATTGCTAAGTGAGACAATACAAGGCATATATACTAAGTAGTAGTGCTGAGCAATACTCCAGGAAGTTACCATATCACACTCACTACCCATTATCTGAGGTATCCCTATGGATAGCAATTATCCAGTATTTTATTAATTCATTAGGATTGCCCTATATTTTTTATTTCATTGGATTTTCTAAGAAGACATGGTCATTGTTGTTAAAACCTTTGTGCTAATTTGAATATATCTGTTTATATTAATTGATAGTAGTTTCCTTGGTTCTCATGAAACACTTCTCTTTTAATAGACAAATTACGGAAATTGAGTTGGTCTGGCATTCCCAAACGGATTCGTCCAATTGCGTGGAAACTTCTTTCAGTAAGTTGTATTTTTTTCTAATTCTTCCTTTGCATTTAGTGATAATAGCTTTTTCAAGCATTGCAAATAATTTTGTTTGAGTTGTAATCCATCAGTGATAGTTGAAAACGTGTCCTGTTGATGAACTGTAATGGACGTTACGTTCTTTTGCTCAGTTTCAAGATTAATCTATCAAATTGAAAGGAGGGGGATGAGAAGTAGTAGTAAATCATGTCAGCTGTATATCTTTATTTTTCATCCTGGCTTTCTATGAAAGAAAGGCTTGTGTGATAACAGAAACCTCTTTCAACCAGTTCTGGTGGAACGGTGGAGAGTTCAAAGACAAGTACATTCTTACAGTTTTCTTGAAAATAGACACACATAGAGGAAAAGAAGCCTATCAGTGTCCTATGAAAGGCTTCATTCCAACTTCACATTAAAGTAACTGCAAGAAAGGATTAGCAGTGTACTGAGGAATAACTGTGATAGGATCTATAGGGTTTTTTGACTGATTTTTCTACAGGGGTTCAAGATGAACAAATCTGAACTGTTGTAGTCAATTAAGTTGTGGCATTGGCTCTCCTGATGTTAGACCTGTGAGTCAGTTCACAGAGACAAACTAATTAAAAAGCTAATCACTTATTTTGTAGTGTGAGTCTTTGGCTGGCTGAGCTCTCTGAACTTTGCTGGGTGGCCAGAGGATTTTGCAATGGCAGCAGCTTTAGAGCAGGTTGGCTGAGTTACCATGGAGAAGCACACAGAGGTGTTTCAGTTGGACATTGGAGAGAAGGTTGTGGGAATTTGTGATTAACTGGGTTTGGTGTTACAGAATAGGAGTTTTTTGATCTTGCTGTTGGCACTATAATTAAAATGGTTCTGCAAAAATAAAGTGTTATCCTCGTAAAAGTAATTTTCATGTCAATCTTTTCAGCTGTAGTACCTGTGATGGCAAACAGTTGTGCATTTTAGCTGTTGCTTGTCTGTCTGTGGTTGGGAGAAGGCTTGTAAAGATGTTTGTATTAAAAAGAAGCAGAACTCTTGTGCTGTCTACTCTCCAGAGGTTATGAAAGACACTTTCTCAGCAAATCTTCATGCGTTTAAGAACTGTTTAAAATTCTGAGTTATACACACATCAGTTTAACACTATTGAATTTTTCAGAGAGTAGACTTAAACAGCTTTGCTTTTTATAGAATAGTTCTGTAGGGAGTGCAGAGTATTTACTTCAGATTGACACTGATTTCCAGTGACTGAAAGAATCTCTTGCTGATGAGTTCTACTAAATTTGTAGCTTAGTTCCTTCTTTTGCTAAATGCGGATGCAGCTTAATGGTGGATATTCAAATATCTTGCTGTAACTGAAATTAAACATGGAGTTTCCAATATTTCTGTTTCCAAAGTTGTCTGAGATTTTGGTAATGAAAAGGGCATTTTTTTCACTGGAAGTTTAGAATACCTGTTTTAAAATACTTCAGGAAAAATTATGACTAACTCAAACTTGACTTTGAAACATAGTAAGCTAAAGCATAGAGGATAGTTTTAAGTTCTGAATCAGAAGACTGACACTGAGGTTTAGAGAGTCAGAATGATGCAAATGATAAAAATATAACTTTTACGTAAAGTGAACTGGCTCTTCTTGCTTTCTAGTAAGAACATGGACTTTCCATGAGCTTCAGTGTAATTCCATACGTTGATTTTAGTTTAGTATTCCTGAGATTCCTGGTCTAGAGAAATTCTTAAGTGTAGAGTTTGTTGTGATGTTGTTTTAACCATTCCAGTTCAGGATCTGTTTCAGTTCAATTCTTAACTTCATCTGTCTTGTCATACCTCTCCAAAAAACTGTCTTCAGTTTACTTTGTTTGTACTTTAAGAATTAAGTGGATTTTTTTTTTTTTTTTGGTAAGAGGCCCACACATTTTTTGTTTGTTTCTGTATCCAAATGGCAACATTTTGAAAGTTCTCAGCTGGAAATCTTGCTGTGATTTCTTATCTACTAAGTGGTCCTCATTTAATATATTTTGGAACCCAAAGACGAATCATTTAGTAATTATTGCTTTTCTGTACTGTAAGGCAGTATCTTTTTTCATTGTCTTTCCCAAGTGGGAAAGGAAAAGTGCTTTCAGTTTTTGAGGTCCTAAGCTCCACCATGTTTTTTCTAATGGTAACCTAATACTGACCTATTGTTAATGTATGTTCCAGGTGAGAGGGAGCAGTGTGATAGTCTGTGGCAGTGTTTAAGGCCAGGTTGGGTGGAACTTTGAGCAACCTTGTCTAGTGAAAGTGTCCCTACCCATGGCAGGGCTATCCTTAAGGGTGATCTTTAAGGCCTCTTTCAACCCCAAATTTTACATGATTCTAATACACTGTGCTGGGAGCTCCTTGGGAAAGAATTATTCTTAAAAATCAAAAGTGATATTTTGATTAAAGATCAATTACACTACTAAAAAAAGAGCAGAAAACTGAAGAAACCAAAGTAAAATTTAGAGCTAAATTAAGGCTGGATATGCTTGTTTAGGAATTATTCAAAAGTCTTATTTAAAAAGCGCAAACTTAGACTTTTTTGGGAACTGAGTACAATTGGTAGTATCTGAGGCAGATGGTGATTATCTTATTTGTAAAATCAGCATGGAAATTGGAATTTAAAAAATATTATTTAAGAAATTGATCAGTTAAGATACTTATTACATAGACAGCAGGTTAATAGTGTTAACATGTTTCATGAATACAGGTTTCCAAAGGGAAATCATATGAAAATCAATAACATACTCAGGGTCTGTTGATGTTAGGCATGTCTACTGATAAAAGTATATAAAAAAAGTACATGATTTATTTTTAAAATAAAGCAAAATGTTAGGTGTACTGTACCTAAACAGCAAACAGAACTATTTAGGCTCACTTCTCTTTTGAATAACAAAAGTAAAGAAATGTTTGCAAAAGCCTTTGGATTAAATTCTCCACCAGAGTGTTCACTGATAATGTGTTGCGAACCTTCCCAACTTTTAAAAATAAACCCTAATTTGTAAAGTGAACAGGAAACATGATATGTTGAATTGAAAGATTAGTTCAGTCTTTGAAACTGAATAGTGGCAAAAAGACTTGCTGAGAAAGTATCTGTATCCTTCAAACAATCACATTTGATCTCACAAATGAATTCTTTTCTAAGGCAACCAAGATATCCTACAGGGGGAAAAACAAAACTGTTGAGAATAAGTGGGTGTCAGAATTCGATATCTAACTTAATGCAAAAGATTGAGGAAGGATATTAAATGTCAGGCTGAGTCTTGAGGCAAAAGTAAAGCTGGTGCAATTTAAAGTACCTGGAGCCAGACACAAGCCAGTATATATTAAAAGACATGGTTTTGCCAAAGCAAGTACCTCTGAAGTTATCTGGAATGTAGTATGGTTTGAACTTATTCTGTTGTCATTATAAACTAAAAATTAAAGTATACAGGAATAATATTTAAAAATATTTTAATATAGAATCATAGAATTGTTTAAGTTGGAAAGGGCATTTTAAGGTCATTGAATCTAACTATTAACCCAACACTAAACCATGTCAATTAGGGCCACATCCACATGTCTTTTAAATACCTCCAGGGATGGTGACTCAACCATTTCCCTGGGCAGCCTGTTCCAGTGCAGGATATGCCTTTTCTAAAGTCATGCTGGCTGGGACTGATCCGCTGGTTGTCCTGTGTATGCTGTGTGATGACAGCCAAGGTGATCTGCTCTTTTATTAGTTACTTGTGATGGCTGTGGCTCATTGTATGAATGCAAATATTGCTGCCCTTCTAGTATAGGGTTTTTTTCATGTTACAAGGGTTATTTTTGTTACTGAAGCTTAAATATGATAAAAGTTTGATTTCTGTATTTTGCTAATTATCATACTATAGTGAAAGCTATTATTGCAGAATGGGAGCTTATGAATTGATGGCAAGAAATATTTTAATTCGACTTCGCTAGTGAATAATATGATAATTAGATTTTTAAATATTATCTTGGATATCCAGATCTCTTTCAAAGCCATCCAAAATGAATCTTATAAAAAATATTTATTTAGGACTGCCATGTAGGTTAAATATGAGCTGGCTTTCTTTTTTGGAGTGTTGTGGGATGTTGGTGTTGATCATTTGAAAGCAAGCTGTTTACAAGAAAGCTTTAACTATTTCTGAATATTTGGGAAACTTTTTGGTAGCATGTTACATGAATAATGGTGTTTCTAATAAGGGCACTTTATATATAAACTGAACATTTAATATCATTTACATTTTGTAAAATGCTGGAATAGTAACCGAAACTTGTTTTTTAGGTCAAAAGTAGACTGAGGTAACAGAAATGATTGAACTGGCCTAAAGAAGAAAATAAGAATGAATTTTTTAAGTTTCTACTCTTTGGTGAAGATTGGGATTTTCAGATATATGTGAATGAGTTCGATGAAGAACCATTCAGTTATATTCTATACTTAGTGCAACAATGTATGATCCTGCAGATCTATTAACATGACTTCCTCAGTGTGTCCATAGGTGCAAAATATGATAATATTTATAAATTGCTTTTGGGAAACAACTAAGGAAATGTACAGTGAGTGTTCTTGCAACTAAAAGTCCAGTAACTGGTGCTGTTGATTCTTTTTCTTTGATGAAACTTTTAATAGCATGCTGAGATGAAATGAAATCTTGAAATTATTTTTTTTCTCACTGAAAACAGTGATATAATGTAGCTAGAATATTTTTAAAGCTTTTGAATTAGTATTTCATTGTATTGCAAGTTTAACCATGATTTAAATGTATTTGCTAATGTATGTAATTTCTACTTGGAGGCAACTAAGGTATTAGGCATTTTGTTTAAAAATCTAATAAAATTGCTCCAGTACTTGCCACATGGAAACGGAAGAACTCATGTGGCATTATATGTATCTGAACTTACTTATTTGAGTTTTTCTCTCTGGGAGTCAACACCATTTTAGTAATTTTGATGAGAAATTGCTTTTTCTAAAATAAAAAAAAAAGGTATTTGTATCTGAACTTTTGTACCAGTTGGACGGATAAGAAAAATGGTTTATTGAATTATTATTCAGATCTGTGTAGGACTGTATGACACTATGTCCGTTTATTATGTCACGTGTGATCAAATGCCAGCCATGCTTTTTGTATGTAAGGCAAAGAGTAATATTCTCCTCAAACCTCCTGGTTTTTTTCAGGGCTATCTTCCTGCAAATGTGGACCGAAGAGAAAGCACTTTACAAAGAAAACGCAAAGAGTATTTTGCATTTGTTGAACAATACTATGATTCCAGAAATGATGAAAATCACCAAGATACCTACAGACAGGTAGAACACCTATTGAAGTGACTTTTACCTACAGAACACCTACTAAAGAACTTAAAGAGATTATTTTTGAAGTTTGCTACTGTTTTTCTCTGTTTCTTTAATCTTATTGGATAGACAACTCTCTAATAATTTTCCTAAATCTCAGAAGCAAAAATATCAAGTAGTTTGGTCTGAAATTTGAAATAGTGGGTTTCTCCTAATGTCAGCTCCAGTGATGCCATGGTTTTCTGTTTAAGAATAGTAGTGTTTTCAAACCTTTAATCTTCTGCTCAGACCCTCCTTCAAGTGAGTGAGAATGGACAGGGAGAGTATAACAGTGACTGTTTCTTACTGGCTCCATACTTCTGTTTAAGTTGAAACCATGTATGATGTGCCATAAACATAGGGCTGTCAACTTTTCATGCCCACCCAGATAAGCAAATAACTTATCTTCAAATTTTGTATTGAAATGAATGGTTTGTAACACTAAGTATAGACTACACAATACTACTTCAGCCTTCCTGAAGGGGAGAAGCTGAGATCCTTCTTTCAGCTTCAAGACTGATCTTCAGTAGTAGGAAGTATGTGGCATCACTAACATAACGTACTTGTATATGGAGCCCAAAATCATCACTTTAGGTTTCTGTTCCATAAAACTCCTTTGCGAAGTTTGGAATAAAAATTTAGAAATCCTGACATTTTTTTGCTCTCTTCTTGATTGTGAAATATGTTAAAATAGGTGTTAGACTCTGTTTTTACCTTTGAAGGGATGGACTTGATGACCTTGCAGATCTTTTCCAACCTAAATGATTCTGTGGTTCTATGGCAATAGAAGATGACTTTATAAAAGTAGTAGTATGTATTTACTCATAATTACTCTGAGGTAATGAGTATTGCCAATATGACCGTAATTTGCAAATAATTAAAATATGATATAAGGATTCTAAAATGTGAATCCAAGTATATATAATGTCATTAACAATGACTTAAAGATTTGGCTGTATGTTTTGAAATAAAGTAAAAATCCACGTTATCTAAAAAGTAATGATACAACAGGATTATAATTAATACTGTAAAATGGTAGAATTATTTTAAGATTGTGTTGTTTAGAAAGTGTGCTGTTGGTTCCTTTTACAGTATTCCTCTTTGTCTAATTAGATCCATATAGATATCCCACGCATGAGTCCTGAAGTTTTAAGACTTCAGCCCAAAGTAACAGAGGTAAGAATATCTGAAGATGTTTCTGTTGCTAGAGAAAACATTTTATTAATGAATCTGATATCACAATTTGATTAATAATAAGTTGATGGCACTTGCTATTTTGACTTCACAACTACCTTAAACAAGTATATGAGGATATACTGTAGGCTAAGAATAGTAGTGTAAATTTGAGTAGTAAAAGCAAAGGCATCTCATTAATTTCATGTATTGAATCTGTCAGTTTTTCCCCTTGGTCTTGTGCTTTGAGGGTTTTTCCCCCTCTTTTTTTTTCCTTTTTATGTATTATGTTAATACTGTGTTTTGGAAGTAATCCAGAGCATATTCCCATGGTTCCATGTATTTGTCAAAATCATTCAAGGCCTGGAAGTTCTCATCATGGAGTGTCCCACTTGAGAAATTCTCTTTTTTGAATTTGTAGCATGACTGGTTTGAGCACCTGATTTTACTTCCTTGTAAGTTTTATGTATTGAGTGCACTATGTAAATTGTTTTACTACTGTTGTAATTATATGATTAATGTAAATATATAATAACATGATGAAATATATGATTAATAGTAAATACATTAGTCAAATTGGCCAATATTGTAGGGTAATTGAATCTCATGAGAGCTTTTAATTTTGAAGTGGGTCATAAATAGTAAAGATGATGTGGATCATCTTTCAATTACTTCTTTTAATTCTTCAATTTATTCCCTTTTCTAATGGTTCTAGTTAGACCTTCATATGTACTTCCATGTAGCTTCTGTTTGTAGCATTATAGAGCCAAATAAAATGTCTTCTGATAGGTCATTGTGAGAAGTTAAATGGAGAACTCGCTTTCATTTGTTTTTTCCACTGTTGCAATTATTTGTTTAATAGAAATGCACTTCCACACAAGTTGGAAAAATCAGTTTGAAGAAATAGCCTAATAGAGTTTTTGAAAGGAAATAGTATAAATATAGTGCTTTCCTGCACATTGTTGCTTTAGCTGAGCTTTTCTACAGGTGAATCAAGGGGTAATGCAAGTAAAATCATGGGACAAGAAGGAAACAATACCAGTATGAAATAAACTATTAAAGAAATAAATAACATCAGTACCGGTATTTAGCTAGAAATTAGCCAATAAATGAAATTGAAGGTGAATATTGTGTCACTGAAAGATGGCTGCAGGAAGAATAATGTTCAAATACTTCTAAGAGGAAAGAAATACTTGTACTGTGTCAGAAACAGCCTCTTGTATTATTCTAAAGAATTATAAATTGCTGGCTCTTTTGGGATGAGCTTTTTACTTCCTTATGTTGCATGATGAAACTGTTCTTAGGGTTTCAGTGAAGATCATCTGTGTCTCAGGTAAATGTGAATGTGGTTCCAGATGTACAATGATTGTCGTTTTGTAGTTGTTAGTCTGGGTAAAAATAGCCCACAATGATGTTATTTCTTTTAGCCCTGTGTTTTAGTGAAGGAGAAACTAGAAGCTGTTTAACTTGTTTGGTATAAGAATCTATTTATGCTCTTGTTTTTTAAAAAAAATTGCAAAGTATAAAATACTTCTTCAAGAGTAACTGACAGACACTGTATTTTTCTAAATTAGCTGTACAGTTGTAAAAGTAGCTTTGAAATAGAGATTCTGGTAAACATCTCAGAATGTACTTAATATCCTTTCTTTTAATCAAAATATTTGGATGAAAAGTCAAGTAACTTAATAAAAATGATATTGTGATATCATTCTCATCGGAGAAGAGTTTGAGATAAAGTGTTATTTAGTAAAATGATGAGATTATCAGATAGAAAACTGTAGGATCTTGGTTTAGTTTTGTCTTTTGGTTGTTTGATTATGCATGAGACAATATATTTATATGACTGCTCTTATAAGGTGGTTAATGTGCTTCTTTAGACTATATACAAACTTGATAGCAATTTTTAGGAACACAACTTTTTATTTACCATGGATATCTGCTCTTTCCACAATAGTTAGAAATGTTAGGGTAAGCTTGTATTGATAATTAAAGAAGATCTGATTAAGGTTTTCCAACATTTGAAATGTGTATTTTTGTTAAATATTCAGTGTATTGTTGAAAGCATCCTGTAATAAGACATTGAAAAGAATTGGTTACAGAATAGCTAGAATCCTTTTTTGGTTGAATGATTAACTTAGAGCTTAAAAGTTTATTTGGGAACTCAGAGAATATATTACTGTGAAAAAGATGGTAGTCAATTTTTACAAGCAGTCACAGATGAAAGAAGATTTTTTTTTTTTCTAATAGCTGAATTATACTTAATCTGAAAATAGGTTGGTTTATTGAAAATGCTGGTAAAACTGGTAGGTACTGGTAGAACAGACTAGTAGAATAAAACTCCCGTAATACTACTCGTATTACTTGAGGGTAATTAAAAAAGGAAATATTGTGAATAACTTCTTGCAAAGTAAAATCCAGTATGTCAATAGATCTTCAACATCAAATATTATTCAGGAAAGTTTGGGTATGGAATGCAGTTTCAGTCAGTTTTGTTGGGATCATTAAACATGTGAAATTATTTAGGTCTTGTTTGATTTTAATTGTCTTTTGGCAGGTAACAATGCTCAGGTGGCATATTCATTTAGTGTTATTTACCGAGATCTCATTTGCAGGGTTTTTTCATAAAATCAGAATTTTTTCATTTTTCATTATTTGTTGAACTTGTCCAAAGGTATGTTTTTTTAATACTTCATTGGATATATGCATCTTAAACACTGCCTTAAACATATTTTAAATACACACTTTCTAGAAATTGTTATTGCACTTGGAAGTGCCATGGAGCTATCTTCCAACACTAATAATATATGTATACAGCTCCTTAAATTAGTCTGTGGAATTCAGCTCAATATCCCTGCCTGCTGATTTTACTTAACTTTCTTGGTTTGAAGGTTTACTAAATTGAGCCACGTAACAGGCATAATTGATCCCCATAAAGTAGGTCAAGGCATTGCACAACTAGAGTTGCTGCTGCTTTCATGTTTAAAAACCCCCAAAGAAACCACGCTTCCCCAGTCCCTGACCATACCCTATCCCATCCATCTTCTCTACTCCAACACCTTTCTTCTTCCCTAGGTAGTAGTAAGAAAATGGATGGAAAAATAATGGAAGGCTTGAAGGAGTGAGATGTGACAGTTGATTAAAAATGAAGTGAAAAAAAAAGAGAAAATGTTAACCACAGGACTATTTTAATAATATTCTTGTAGCTGAGAGTGAGTGGTCTTGAGGTACAGAAAAATGTTAAAAGGGTAGATGGCAGTAGGATAAGGGGAAATCTAGGAAGTATTTGAGTTATAAATGAGTGATAGAGATCTGATTTAATTTTTATGGATCCTGAATGTTACAGAGTTGCAGGTGCTTCATTTTAGAGCTCCACTGATCTCCTGAGTAGACAGATGGGCTAATGTGAGGGTGGGCTTGCATATATCTTTACTCTCTCTTTGATCCAAACAATCTCAACTTGCCTGATGCCATTGTACAAAAGCTGCTGAAAGGGTCAGAGCTTCCAGCTGCTCCATGTTTCTTTCCCTTGCTTTCTGGGTTTCTGGAGACCTCCCATAGCAGCACGGAATCCCTTGGCCTCACAGGTGATCCCTCCCTATTCTCAAGGGCTCATCTAGACAGGGGCCTTCTGTTGTGCCCAGAACTGACTCCCTTCTAGGGAGAGAGAAGATGGTGCTGGTCTCAAGGGAGCAGCAGTCATTTCCCCTTTTTGAAGGTGAGATGGCAAGATCTGTAAAGAAGAGAAGGGATTCAGAATATGGTTTCAAAGGGTGACTCTGTGTGCAAGAATCCTGTTTTGGACATTATGTTGAGTTTTATATGTATTTTTGATGCTTCAAAGGTTTAGAATAATGAGACCACCACTGGGAAGAATGTCGCATAGAATGAGGTGAAGAGACTAGTTGACAGAGTTGGACAAAAGCACTAATCAAAGCTTCAGAAATGCAATATATGTATAAACCTCACAGTTTTCTGACTTAAATTTCCAAATGT
Organism: Campylorhamphus procurvoides; assembly: GCA_013396655.1. Classification (NCBI taxonomy): domain Eukaryota; kingdom Metazoa; phylum Chordata; class Aves; order Passeriformes; family Dendrocolaptidae; genus Campylorhamphus; species Campylorhamphus procurvoides. The sequence goes on from WBMV01007734.1 coordinate 314,558, forward strand.
TGCTGTTCCCAGATTTTTGTTGTTCTTGGTGTTATCAGATTCTCTGTTCCCAAAGAAGTTTTCATTGGAGTTAGTAAGGCTGTTGTAATTTCTTATCTGAACTTGGAGTTTGGTTTCTGTAACAAAATGTTGCAGTTTAGAAAAAGATATTTTGAATCTGATGTATGCAAATAATTAGTTATTTTATGTTCTTTTAAAAATCAGTTTAGAGTGGGCTTTTTTATGGGAGTTATGTGGATCCTGAGTGAGAGGAAGGTAATGCTGGAGCGAGGACTTAAAGGACTGGAAATAACTAAGTAGTGGCCCTCAAAGATGAGGACAGAGGACTTGGAGGTGGTCTTCCATATAGTGCAGTCAAGTTATTTTAGACTAGTGACTGTAAGTTTAGTTGTAATAAATGTGACTAGCTAATGTGGCATAATCTAATTTATTATTTCCTGCTTTGTCTTTAACTGAATTTCATTGAAATGTGAAGTACATGGCTGTGTATTTCCCATCTATGTATTATATACATAATAATTTCAAGAAAGTGCACAATTTAAATTAGTTTATAAATTTAACCTGTCCTCTTTTTTTTTTTTTCCTTCCTCCCTCCCCCCCCGGCTTAGAAAACAAAAAACAAATTTTCAAAAGCTTTTGGATTAGGGCTTTGGGGGCTTCACAGTTTAACATGATGGATTCTTCTCTTTATGTATATGAATATAATTTGTGCTGTAATTATGAATGAACGTTAAATTCAAAAGAGAATAATAGATTGGTAATGACATCTCATGAGATGTAGTGGTTCATAGAAGAAAAGTAATTCCAGTTTCTGTTGCTGGTTTGGAAATCGAGAAGGGAACCTTTTGGGAAAGTGACCTTTTTAATAAATCCTATTTGAACACAGTAATGAGTGCTGTATAGAAACTTAAATCAGTCTGCTGTTCAGATTTTCAGTGCTCATTTTTTCAATTCAGAACAGTAAATGAGACTTTATGAAAATGAGTAGGAAATTGAAAATGCTATTTCAGTGTGTATTTGTTGGATTTCTGATTAGATGCATTTGGCAATATTAAAGCTGATATGCCATTAGTGATGCTTCCTGCTCAGTAATATTAAGGAGCTCCCCCCTCACCCCCGCCCCAAGAAACCCAAACAGCTCCTCCATTTATTTTTCATACCTGGATTTTGAAAATGTTTTAAAATGCATGGGGTTCTCTGTTTACAATGTAAACTTGTGTGTATTACCAGATTCTGAGGAAACAAAAGATTGGTACAAATTTGTGGGTTGTTTGACTTCAGATATGCTTTCATGCAAAACCACTATTTTTATAATTTTTACAATGAGTATTTTGATAGTTGTTACTAAATTTTTTTTTTACTTGTGTATTTTTTAACCCCATCACATCAGAAGTTTTCTATTTAGTCTAGTGCTACTGTGCTGCATTCAGCAATTGCTATTTAAATAGATTTCTCTAGTCACCCTTGTCTGCTAATTGTTTTTCAAGAAAGTTATTTGTATTTGCAGCCTGTTTAACATGTTCTTTTTCTGAAGTGAAACACAGAATGGTAACTGATAATACTGAGAACTGCTGTTACTGAAACTGGAAGTGGCAACTGACAGAAGCAGGCAGGGTGGCTCTGAGTTAAACTAACCTAGCTAGGTTTGCAGTTTTCTAATAATAGTAAAAACGTGACATAAACATCTGCAATTTCATAGGGGTAATTATGTAAAATGTAAAATCAAGTTGTAAATGGCAGAGTGTAAAATCTTTGTACAGTTATTGATAGTGAAACCCCACAGACTATTGCCTGATGGACAGAGATTGGTATTTTTCCTGTTTAATATGCAGTGCATGTTAAAAAGTGTGAGGTGACAGGACTAGCACCAAGAATTTGTAGCTAAAGGAATAAGTATCCTGGCTAATGGAAACAAGAGGCTTCTATGGAGAATTTGCTAATGAATATCCTCCTTTCTGCCTAATCTCTGAAATCACACTGAGCAAACACTGAATTTTAATTGTAGTTGTAATGGATCATATGTGAGCTGTTAAGGCTTTTTTTTCATTGCCCACCAGAACTTTTTGTACTTCTTGTTGACTGTCTCCCTTGTCCCGTGAATTTTCAGCCAGGGAAACATAAAACCTGGAGGACAGTTGATTCTCAGAAGAAGATCTGTTGGAGAAGGGTAGATGTTGACATTTGGGGCTTGTTTTCAAAGCAAAAGGTGCAAAAATGTTTCATCTTCAGGTAGCTTGTGTGGAAACCTGTGGTGGGGCTTTCAAGTGCCAGCATGTGAGTTGTATGTGCCAAGACATTTCCTCACTTAAAAATAACTGCAAGAGGACTTTTAAACTAAATAATATTTTATTTAAAATTGAATTAAAATAGCTTCTTAGTCTAACAAAAACTTGAAGTGAGATTGAATATAAATAATACTGACTTCATAAATAAGTTTCCTCTCTTTATTGTGTCCTTTCAGGGCAGATCTTTTACAGGCTTTATTGAAGCCTGACCATTCATTGATTTTTGAGTTTGCAGCAAACTACACAATCCTTGATGTCCTTCGAAAATGTGTCCTTTTTTATTACTATAAAGGTCTGATCTGAAGAGTGATGTGGTTTGTGCTCTCATGAATGAGCAAATATGCTTTTGTTTCAGAAGATTATATATACTTGATTGAGTACCTGTAGTTAGAACAAGGCACGTAACAGCTTTCACTCTGCTGCTTATTTGCAGCCTTTCAAAGGCACGTAGCATGTTCTGAAGCAAATAATTGAGAGGAAATACAGGATGTCACAGACTTAAATTGAGTCAGAGAAAAGTTCTGTGATTTCCCGGCTCTCTTCTCATTCTGAGATGCTTCTCATAGCCTTGTGAACTTTTGCAGATCCTGCAAGCTGCAGTTTACAGAGTTGAGGAGGTGAGGTTCTGTGATATGGCAGGCAGTTGCCTTATTTCTACATTTCCTGGTTGTTTCTGATTTTTTATTAACCAGTATACAGACTTCTGAAATTTAAAACACCACACTGCAGTATTAGGCAAGCTTAACTGTTATAGAATCTCTTTTTATGGGCATGTTATTAAAAAATCTAAACTATGTTAGTACTTCTTTCTGTTATGAATAAATAGATTACTGCATTAATCAGACACTTCTTTCAAAGAGGTGAAAAATCATGGGAAGATCATGTAATAGTTCTTTCTCTTGAGGAAAGAGAAATTTTATATTATTGGTATAGTTCCAGTGAATAACTTACTTTGCATGAAGTACTGTAACTGACTTATATACTAAGTTGGTTTTAAGGTGTGCTGATACCCTGAAAATGCTTCCTCCTGAAGATCTGAGAAACTTACATAGCACTGGAAGTTAATTATGAATACTAGTGTTCATTTATGCTTTTTAAAGAATGTTTTTCATACTAGTAACTCTATGATAATAAATCTGTCTGCAATGAGGTCTTCAACATCTTCATGAGGTGAAGCAGAGGGGCAAGTCTTTGCTCTTGTGACCAATGACAGGATGTGAGCAAACAGCATGAAGCTGAGTTGGGGGAGGTTGAGGCTGAGTATCGTAAAAAAGTTTTTCACCCAGAGTTGAACAGGCTCCTCAGGAAAGCAGTCACAGCACCAAGCCTGAGGGAGTTCAGGAAGTGTTTGGACAATGCTGTCAGGCACATGGGATGATGGTTGGGGTGTCTTGTGAGGGCCAGGAATTGGACTCAGTGATCCTGATGGGTCCCTTCCAACACAGCATATTCTATGATAATATTCAAATGTCTTTAAAATGTGCTTGTTAAAATCGCTTGTTAAATTATCTGATGGTTTTTTTAACTCTTTTTCAGATCTTCGAAAGAATTTTGTTTATCTGGGCAATACGTCATCCAGCCAGTGGATATGTTCAGGGCATAAATGATCTTGTTACTCCTTTTTTTGTAGTCTTCGTTTGTGAATATATAGGTAAGATTTGTCTTATTATCTAATTATGAATTAGTATTGGTTGTGAAACATCTTTTTCATTTTAATATGACTAATGGTTTGCATGAGATAATTGAAGCATTATTTGATACGTGAATTTTATAATAAATTTTTGCACTATAAGTCTGTGTCATCTTTAAATATATACTGAGAAGCAATCAGATTTTAAGTAGTCAGTGGAATTCAGGAATTGTCTTGATTTCTGCTTAAGAAGTGTTCACCACTCATGATGCACTTTTCTTCATAGATGGTTTTATTCTCCATTTCTTTCTCTCTCTTCATATTTTTTGTGAAAACTTTAAATTGTACATATGAACCAGAAAACAGCAGCTAAACAAAGGAGCAAAAAAATCCAACCATGCCCGCCCCACAAAAAATTAAACAAACGTCCCACCAAAAGAAGAAAAATAACCCATGAAACAAGGAAACCTTTTAAATGAGTGGAAGGGAAATTAAAATACAAGGAACCTATTCAACTGCATTTGTGACTTGAATAATGGCATTCTGGAATTAGGATCTGAAAATTAAGGCAATGGCAATCAAATTTCCCTGGTTAAGAACTCTGCTCTTCTGGGGCTTATGATATTAGTAATGATAATAGTGTCAACAGCTCTATTTGTGTTGTTTGGCTTTGTGTGTCAGTATACTTTTGAAAACTTAACCAACTCACATGTGGGTTACATGTTAATTTATAGATTAGTATTTAAATTGTTATAAACAATTTAATAGAATTACTTTTTAATAATTCATTAAGAACTTGGGTATAACTGTGGGTATAAAAGGTAAGGTTTAAGAGCAAAAATGACAGTGTTAATCTGTCTTGAATTAAAACTCTTTTCCTTGTACTTCTGTTTGTCATAGACACATACAGTGAGTACAAGCATAGTGTATGTAAACTTGAGCAATGTGTTGTCTGGCTACTTCAGTGTGATGTAAACAGTGGATTCATCCTACCTTCTCTGTGCAAGGTGCTCATTGGTGTATTAATTCAAATTGATTGCTTTTAATGAAGGACAGATTATCTTTGAGTGAATAGACTATCCATTTACTCATTTGCATAGCAACACCTCTGTTGCTTTGTTCATTTCTTGTTTTATAAAGGGACATTTTATTGCTAAGCAACCAGTGAGAACTGCTGCTTTCTCCCTAATCATCTCTTAAGTATGGTACAGGCCTACTCCTGAGAGTATTTGCAGTTTCTGCATTTTACTCCCTCATTTGACAGATAATGAAAATGTTCTTAATGATCCTAGAACAGTAGGGTCTCTAGTAGACTTTAGGGTTGCTAATTGAAATAAGATGTGATTAGAGAATTGATATTCCATGTTAAATAGGCCATTTAATTAATATGGTAAATAAGTTTGTCTTTACCACCAACTTACATTTGGAGACCCTGGTGATTGTTAATGTATTGCCAGTTTGTCAGTGTTTTCATATCAGAGAGCGTAGCTGTTCCAGTAAGTGTTCAGTGAAGAAAGACAAAACTCAAAAACTTTCAAGCATAGAAGATATTCTGCCACTGAAAGTGTATGAAGGTCATTTAAAAGCTAATATCTATGCCATAAGAAAAGTAGAAAAATGAGGGTTTTTTTCAATATAGTAGTGCTCCTGGCTAACAGCAGTTATTTGCCCCCAAGCACATATAGAAACTTTCAAAGATTTGTCTTTAAATAGCTTTTAAATTTTAATCTTTCTAATATATTCAAGTTACACTGAGTGACACGTTCAAGTTAGAATAAATAAGAGTATGCGTTTTATTTAAAGTAGAAATGGGGATGTGAAATTTATGAAGTACCTCAAGAAGCTTGAGATCTGTAATAAAATCATAGAATTCAAAAATCAGACTGTGAATTCTGGTTTAGTAATTTAGGTAGAAAAAACGGTGGAATTGCAGAAATGTCTTAGCAAAAAATGTTTAGACTGTTAATATATTTATTATTTACTTTAGTAATACTCTCTATTTACTTTTGATTTTTACTAGGTCTCATTTCTTGATTTTAAGTGAATATTGGTTTGTACATTAAAGTACTTTATTTATTACTATCTTTTAACTATTGATTTTTGTATTTTTTTCACAATTTAACTGAAACCTTTTTGTTGCAGTTCAAAGTCATTAGGGTCCTAATTTATACAATTGAAAGTGATAATACCTTTTATTTTAGGTTGCTTCTATAATTAAAAAGAAAGAAGAGATCCTAAAGAATTATTAAAGATTAATAATAAATTTTTATGGTTGACAGTGCCATTAACAATAAATCTGGGTTGATTAGATCATCTGAACGTATATCCTTGTAATGTTTAAACACAACTGCACTTTCGTCAAATATTTTGGTGGGAGGAAAGCTGTGTTTATTTTGGTTTTATGACAACTGAGAGAGCCCTTAATCCTTAATCTTGCATAAAAAGTGTGTGACATTTATTCTTGTGAAGGGAGTCTTTTGGCTCTGCTAAAGACATTTACAAACTCCTTGGAACAGTGTTGTTACAGAACTTTTGAAGATACAAATGACATGGATGGAAGTGATAATTTACTTTCAGTTCAAATCTGAATGCCATAAAGTAGGATTTGTGGGTCTTTGTACGAGGGCTGAAGTCATAGATATTTTGATGGTTTAGTATGGACTGACGTACCTAATTTTAGCACATAGGTTCACACATGGAGAATAGTTTGAGTGACTGAATGTAGGAACTGAGTATGTTAAATGTTGAGAGCATTCTTTCAACTTTTCCATCGGTGTAAGTATGATCAAAGTGTAATCTGGTAATACCGAATTGGTTTCCCACTCTACAATAAAAGCAGAATGCTGTAACATTTGCAGCAAGATAAAAGTTGGTTGTCAAACCAAGTCAGGAGAGGCAAAACCACAATTACAGAAAATTTCAGAGGGGGTAGATACTGGCCACTGCTGCAATACAGTAATTTCAGTTTTGAATTTCTGATCTAAATTAGGAGAAGGAGGACTTTATCCTTGGATCTCTTATATGAGTTGATTGTGTATGTTAATCTCAGCCTTTTTTTTTTTTATTATTTTTTATTTTCTTCCCCTTATGAAATATGCTATAGGTCTGTATCCTGCCATAACAGTTTGTTTAGAATTTCAAACACTACAGGTGGGCAAAAACTATTTTATGCTTCCTTCTAACCTCCTGCATGACAAAGTGGTGTTGTAACATGTGTTGTCAGAATAAATGTTAGTTACTGTCAGGGCAGTTTTCCTGAAAGCTCTGTGTGTTTGCAGCATATCAGTTTGTGTTAAAATGAATCTCATCCTTGTGGCTGCACCAGAGGTGTTTTTGTTAATGAGATAAGATATACCATGTGACTGCTCACTGTTCACGGACTTAATGTGGACAAGGAAATTCTGCTCTGGATTGCAAGTCCTCTTTCAAGTTGCCACACCTTGCACTCTTTGTACACCACCTTCCTCTTGCCTTGAGATCCTGTTGATCTACATTGTTTCTAAGTATTAGGTTGTGCTGCACAGTTGCTTGTGGTTTCTTTCTCACAGAGTTAGTTACACTTCACTGTAATTGTCATTTCAGTAGTTCACTGGGCCTTGTGTGTATATCTAAAACCCCAGAGAGGACCTGGGTTTATTCACTGTCTAGAGAGATGGAAGCTCAAGAGAAACACCACCATAATAAGGATGCATGTCAGTCATTGCTAAGTGGAGTGGCTGTATGAAATAACTTTGAGACCCCTAGCAGTGTTGGATCAAGAGAAAATTAGGAGTTAGTAGGAAGTCCAGGGCAGAAAATGAACGGTATTGTAGCAATTCATCATTTTATGTCGCATAAAGAATGTCAAGAAAAATGAGGCTGCTGAAGACTGGACTGGCGATTGAAGTATTGTCTGCAATCTTCTTGAAGTAGAGGAGCGTGAGACAAGTTGATGATACTTACAAGAACTCATGAGCTGAAAACGTTGAAAAGAGAGTTCTTGCTTACCCTTTTAAGTATTTTTTCTTGTGATGTTAAGTCCTTTTGTAGAAGGCATTAAATGAAACTTCTGTTACCTAGTATTTTTTAAATTGTTACCGCCATGACTTTATGGAATAATTAATCCAGGCCCAAATATTGGTGGGATTGGGGTGGGATTTATTCCCAGGCCAGTGTTACTATGAATCAAGAAAGGCTCTTTGATCCTGAAAAAGCCTTCATCTGTTTATAGCTTCGTTGCTTACAGTTTTTTCCGTTCCCTCTTACATGTTACAGGATGTCTTCTTGTCCCTATAACCAGCATGCAGTCTCATTTTTGCCTGCTTTCCTTCATTTTCAACAGATCTGCTCTGACTAATTATATTTAAAACTAGTATTTTTTCCCCACAATTTGAATGCTATAGCTAAAATTCCTATTTTCATTATATAATTGAAGTTTCAGAGCATTTTATCATGGCTGTATCAGAGGTAATTCCTCAGTGTTTTTTTTTTAAATATGAAAAAATTGTCAGTTAAGCAGAGATTATTTTTTTCTTAAGGAAAATTGTAATTTTTATACAATAAGTAGATCTTATTAGAATGTTCGTAAAACTGAGTTTCTGAATGATGAAGCAGTAAGCCAGAGAACAAAGAGTATTAACCCACTGACTCTAGAGAGCTGCTTTTCTTCATACTTGCAGGGTTGGTTACAGGGTAAAATTTTGTTTAGGGTGCATTATTTCCTTTCCTTTACAAGACCAAGCTGAAGCCTTGATTGCTGCAGTATGTAAATTAATTGAGATAATGAATCCTGCTGTCTAAACACCTAGACCTTTCTAATTCAGTTCTACCAATTCACTACTCCTTGGAGAATTTTGAATAGGACTCATACATTGAAGTTTTGAGGAGATAAAGTGGAGAAGATGTAACATATTTGTAGTTATTCTACTTGGAAGAGACTGAATAAAAATGAAGAATTGACAAATTGGTTTTATAAAGTGGAAGTTGAACAAGGAGCTATAACTAGATTAACTGGTTGCTTCTCCTTCTCCCAGGCCCTCCAAGTTTTGCTGTCTTCTAATTTACCAGGAAAGAAATTCTGGAAAACGTCTTGAGGACTGAGTGCTCAGGAATGTGAGGCATTTCTGCGGCCTGAGAGAGATGAAAAGATTTTATTTGCAATAATTGTATGCTCTTGAACTTTTTTTGAATTTTGGCATTAAACTTTAGTAACAAACTTCTGTTTTAATGCTTTTCTTTGATTAAATAAATAGAAGTTCTAGCACAATCTTGTATTAAAATGTTTTTATTTACACATTTGCTTGAAATTTTTTATGCCATTTACACAAATTAAATTTGCGTAAGAGCAGGGACACGAAACATAACTGACATTTTAACGGTTTCCTGCAAGTTGTAAAAGTATTAAGAAAACAAGTGTTTTTTGAACCGTTGTAAAAGTTGTATGAAAAACTATTCAAAATAATTTAAATCACTTTTCTATCATACCAAAATTCATACCACAGATTTCATTTTGATCACATTAAATTTTTTCTCATTAATGCAAATTGCCAATAATGTAATTTCCATATACAGAGGTATATTTCAGTGGTGATTCTTAGTAATTTCCATAAATTTTTATAGTAATACTCATGACATCAGCAAAGTTGCCTGGAATTATTATAAATATGATGTGTGAAATACTCTTTGATAATTAAATGGGATATTGTTATCTGTGTTATTTGGGTAGGAAAAGAATGAAGAAAGCTCGAATCCAAAGCTTAAAAGTACTGAAAAGCCAGTTACATCTTCCACATAAGTCCAGAGAATGTTATATGCATTCCTCTGAAAAAGAGTTGTAATATACATGAGCTGCTTGGTGACCTGAAACTTTTTACTTCGCTCTCAGTTCTCTTTGAAGCGTTCTTTGCTTTCACATATTACGGAACACTTACTATATGTACACAGAGGTGTATATATAACCACAACGTGACACAGGAGTTGTTCAGCATCATCGTAGCTTGCTTTGAGATAATAATTGTTCATTTTTTCCATTTCTATTAATATGTTCCCCCCTCTCCCCCTGTTGCTATGCTGATCTGTTGTCAGTGAAAGTATTTGGGAAGTGCTGCAGCGTAGCTGAAGAGAGGGAGGATTGTGAGGAATAAGATAAACAGCATTTGAATTTGGTTGTACACATTGATGATTCCTGCTTTGTAGGAAAAGCTGAAGAAGGTCCACAAGTAAGCAAAGACCCCTATTGAACCCATGCGCAGGGACTTGGTACTTCTGTGCCAATCTTCTGTGCTCTATGGCAGGACTGATTTTGACTGCAGTGGGAAAGCAGCTAGAAATTTTTTCCATTCATTTTAATATTTTTTAGTTGTATTTTTTGAAAAAAACCCAAAGTTCCTTCAGGTAAATTACATGAAAACAAAGACAATGAAGATGTAGACCTGAATTTTAGTGCTTTAAAAAGCACTCTTTTGGAGCACTTGAACAGATTATATTTTAGATTGTTAATTTGATTTTTGTATTCCTCACTTGAAAAAAAATGATTTATTCACCATGTCTCAGCAATTGTCTATTATTATATTAATACAGTTTTTCAGGACTAATTGAGTAAAGAAATCTCACTATTTTACATCCTTTTATTCACTTTAAACAAGAGGAAAATCCACGTGAAAATAACTAGCAGTGAATTGTCAGCTAGCAATGCTTGCCATGATAAACTGCTGTGTTTAGGATTGGTTAATAAAGCAGGATATTTGGAGGCATTCCAAACAGAACTAAGGAAAATGTGGATAGTGTTAAGAGGGCATCTCATGCTTAGCTTATCAAGGGTTAGGGAATGAAAGGATGAGGAAGGGCAAATATGTTGGCAGAACGTGTGTAATGCAGAGAATTGATTAATAGGAGACCAGAGAACTATAAATTTCCTTTAATATTTTGATCCTTTTATTTTTGTGTTTGGTTATTTATTTTAGTTATATATCTGGACAAATTCATCTCTATCTTTCAGCATGACTTGTTGGAGTATTAATTTTTTAGTTGCAGTTTGACTAATTCTTTAGTGAGCACTTTGTTCTGGCTTACAGCTATATAACTGTTTCATTTAAGGATTATTTTTTAAATGTAGTTATAATAGTATAGAAGTCCTAATGAATGTAGTTGAGTTTTACCCAGATATACAATTTGTGTGTCTTGGTAGTAATAGCATTTTTTCCCTAGTTGCTTAACCTTCTGGAATTTAGTGTGGCATTTAGTATCAAATATATACGAGTGGATCTGTTTGTGTAAGTGCTCTCTCAGTCTGCTTTCATCAAAATTAGGTGATTTACTTATTTAATTTGTGGATTTTTATCTAATTGTACCAACACAATTCCGGCATTTGTTGGAATATACCTTGAGAAGGTGTTAGTAACAAGCATGTATTTTCAAGTAACTGTATGTAGTTGGTAATAATATATTGCTAAATGTACTTTGCTCATTAATGTATGTGATGCCCAGTGAGGGCTTGGGACAATGTGAACAACATTCTTACCCACTGTAGAATTCATCTTCTTTGGGTCCCATTTGTTGTTTCAAGAGTTCAGTGTAGGGTACCCTGCTTGTTCCTTTCACTGTTCCTTAAGCTTCACAGTGGAGCTTCATATTTGAGTAACTCCAGATTAGTTTTAGTTGGACAGAAATGGATTTGCTTGCCATATGCTTAGATCACACAGCTAAATCAGGGCTTTCTCTTTTCCAAACCAAAATGTGCATTCCTGTCTTCTCTTTTTGGTCAGCATTGGCTTTTCTCTGGCACAGTGGATAAGTTCAGTTAAACTGGGTGGAAACTGAGCCCATAATAAACCGAATAATTCAACTTTCTGCAATCGTCTTGAGGATCAGAGATGAATATGAGTGTGGATGTGCGGACAGGAGTGTGTTAGGGAAGAAAGGAGAATCAAGGTCTCTGATGAATGCCAGGTGGCGCTGAGACTGTTTTAGCTATGTTGTTAAACTGCATGCTCATGATAAGAATTTGTGAATTCCACTTAGCTTTTGCTTAACAAGTTAGGGAGCACTCAGAAAAGCATCTCAACAGGCAGACAGATACAGGGTATGGCAACCTGCTTTACTAGTATTTTTATTCCTAGTACTGTCTTGAAGGGCCTTGATTTATTATAGGCAGTGCTGTTTTATAAAATCAATACTTCTCTAACTCTGTTTCAATTTTTATTTCATTCTCTTTAATATACTGTCAGATTTCCAAGCTAATTAGAACAGTTCATCGAAATGTTGGATGCACTGTTGCATAGTCTTGGGCTTTGCCTGCTTTCTTTGCTTATCATATATAGATTTTTTTTAATGTTGCTTCTGTCATGTTTTCCTTTTTTTTTTTTTTTACCCTTGTTGTTCTTTATAATGAAAGTGTTTGCAAAACCAGAGCTCTTGTTTTTATGGACTGGCACATGCTTGAATAAAGTGTGGGCTGGGATAAAATATCTTGGTTACTTTGATTACAGATGTAGAGTAGTAATAGTGCTGGATACTTAAATCATAAGGATGTATTAGTTGACGAAGGAAGATGTACCTCAGCTTCACTATTTTTCAGGAAAAAGTTAATGTATTTTAAATAAAACTGGCTTTGTGGATAATTCTAGAAAAGGTTCCTATCTATTTGGAGTGGAACAAGCCTAGTTAAAGTTCTCTGGCTGTTGTTAACAATAGCTGTCAAAAAAAGAGACAATTAACATTATCTTAAGTATATCCAACTGCTTAATTGCCTGTTATTTTTAGCTTACTGTGTGAGGAAAAATCAGTATTTTGAGTAATGATATTAATTGCTCAGTGTCTTAAGAGTGTCTGTTTAAAATAAAACAAAAAACACTCAACTCCTGAAATTTATTTGTCCTTTACATTTTTTCAATTTTTTAATTACCTTCAAAGAAAGGACAATCTATACAACTAGAGCATAGATTCTTGACTGTTAATACTGAATAAAATACCCAGTACATAAAGAATATATGAAAGATTGTGTTGCATGAAAAAAAAGTCATTAACAGGTGGGAAGCTTAAAGTTTGTGCCATTCTGTGGTAGTAGTTACCAGGTTTTTCAGAATCCAGCTCACAAAGCCAACACTCAGTGTTTTAAATCATAAAACATACAGAAGGAAAAAAACCCAAACCCACCACCTTTTGAAACATAAAGCAATAAGACTTCAATTCTTTTATTAACTTCTCTGTTGCATTTATGTTTTCATACTTCAGTTAAAATCAAATTTGAGTTTGGATGAGAAGGGAGAAAGAACAGCTGTCACAGTTGTATTCATCTACTAGAGATTTATGAAGCTTCTCTGTCACTGTTTGCATGTAATTTAAAACAATTTGCTTTCTGTTTTCATACAGGAAAGTATAGACCTTACTAAATCTTAATAGGGTCGTTGCATTGCTTTATAATGTTGCTATTTACAGCCTAGGTATGGTACTTTTTTGATTATTTAAACAATTTCCAGGTAATGGGGTCTTTGAGTTTTATAGTTCTGAACTGTTGTATGCTCATACTTTTGTGGGCAAAATATAATTCAAGATAATTGATTTAAAATTTTTCTCATGAGCTTCTGTTTGTTTCTTTTTACTTTGTAAAGTATTTGCTTTAGTCTTTTGTGCTTATACTTTCATAATGCCTTAAACTGAAATAGTCTTTGTCTAAGAACATTTCCTTTGTTTTGAGTAAAAAAAAATATGGTGATAAGAGGAATAGAAAAGTTAAAGTGGTGGATTTGTAATAAAGACTGCATTAGGGGTTACTCAGGTACTTCAAATTTAAAAAGTTAAATGATTTCTTGTGAATATACCTTCACGGGAACACTGTGTTTTATTGAAAAGTAACTTTCCCTTTCTTTGAGAGAAGAGAGGAGGAAATATGCTTAAAAAAATAAGATTCCCTTTACAAATGTCAGCATTATTTTTGTTAGACTTTGAGTAAAAGGAATTTATATACTTAAGAAGAAAATATCTGAGTTGTTCAGACTTGTCTTATTAAAGGATGCTCTTCTTTTTTTCAGAATAGCTTCTACATATTAAGTTGCTGAGCTCTGAGCAAAGCTGTCACTTTAACCTACCTAAATAAGTGTTTCAAAGCGGTATCATATCTAATTATCATGCTGCAATATTTGCTTTGGAAGTGTAGCAAGCAACAGTAGCATTTTTTGATCTGTGTTTGACTGACAAGCTTCTAAAAAAAGTGTCTAAAGGGATTAAGAAAGATTGGCTGCAGAGAAAAGCTTTTAGAACAGCTATTGAAGAAGCAAACACCTATCTCAAAGATGAAAATACACATTCGAGAGAGGGTTTATCAGACCTAACGATTTCTGATGCCTGGTAGTAATTACTTCAAGGTACTGCTATTTGAAATAAATGTTCTTTTCTTAAAGATATTGCTGTATATGACTTTCTTCTGAAGTAGAGAATTAAATGAAATTTTTTCATCTTTTTCTTTGTTAACATAAGATAGTAATTGAAAAAAAATGGCAATTGCCAATTCCTGTAAATGTTTTTGGAGTATGTCTGTAGGTGTAAGATTACAGTCATCTTCCTAGTCTTCTTAATATTACCAAAATTTTTTATTGCTGTTAGAGCAAAAACAATTGGATTGCATTTCTTTAAACTTACAGCTTCTTGTTATCTGTTCTACTCTCTCCATGTTATTGCAAGTGGAGGCAGCTGCAGGTGGAGTTTGAGGTTTTGGGTTGTTTTTTTTTTTTTAAGAATTTTTTTGTTTGTTTGGTGGTGGTTTCTTTGTGGGATTTTGTTTGTTTGTTTGTTTTTTTCCTTTTGTTGTTTTTCTTTTAAATCTTTGTTGAATGCTTCCATGTCATATCAAAGAAGTGTGCCTTGAGAATACTGATCAGTATACTACAATGTATTGCCCAGCCTCCACTTACTTTTTTTTTTTTTTTAATAAAGCTGTGGTGTGAATACTCTTTTCAAAAGCAGCCAGGAAGTTCAAACCTGTATAAAACCCATCTCCTTTTAGATGACTGTCATGGTTTTACACATTAGAGGAAAGTAGAGACTTGAAAGTTCCTAATAAAAATTTCTTCAATCATATCGGTGCCAGGAAGTCTATCAAAGAGTCAAGAAGCCTGACAGAGGTGTGATGGAACCTGTGAAATGTCACCTCATAGCAGGGGAGCTATGTGCATTTTTTGCTTAGATGTTTCTTGTGAAGAAACTTTTCAGACCCTGTCTTACAGACAAAATCAGAGGAATTCTTTTGAATTTTTGCTATAGGAGATGTATAGAAGAAATCTCTAAATGAATCAAAAAATTCTGAGATAAAATGGGAGTAATCAGAGGTTTCTAACAAAATCAAATTAATGTTTCTGTACTGTGATAATATCCTTTTATGGACCATGAAAGCAGTCTTGTGTCTGTAAACTTGTCTTTTATTCTTCTCCTTTATAAATCAGTTGGCATGATAGATACACATTCATCCTATGAACTCTGCCTTGCCTTTTTTTTCATGGTTATACTCCCTCTTTCTCTAACTCAGAGAGTCTTCCAGTTTGAGTTACCAACTTACCTGAGTTACTACCTTCTGTGTTTTACTGGAGGAAGTCTTCAAGACCTTTGTTTCTGTAGTCTAATTAAGTTAATTTTATACTGTGATTAAATGCACAAGTTATAAAAATGCAGAGGTAGCATAATTATACTAGTTTCTCTTTTATTTCTGCTGACTGGTGAGTAGATTTGCTTCTTGGCATATAGGTTGTCTCTGCTGTCTGTTCTTCCTGGAAGCTTCTTCCATATTATTTTACTACTGCCAGGCATTTCTGTTTCCTCCATGAAAGTCTGTGAGGTCATAACAATTGTTCCATTGGATATGTGATTATTTTATTTATTACGCTGTATTTTAAAATTTTATTTTTATTTATCTTTTATAGTAGTTCTTACTGTGAGAGCTGTGAGACCCTGGCATGGGCTACCCAGAGAAATGGGGATGCCTTATCCCTGGAAGTGTTCAAGGTCAGGTTGGATGGGGCTTTGAGCAACCTGGTCTACTGAAAGGTGTCCCTGCATATGGCAGGGGTTTGGAAGTAGGTGATCTGTAATGTCTCTTCAATCGAACCATTCTGTGAGTCTTTACTGTTCTTGAGGTAGAGATCCACAATCCTCCTTGTGTTCTGATTCAAGTACCTCAGGTAGTTTAGAGCTTGATATGGATTTTATTCTTGCCTAGTATCAACTGTGCTCTATATTAAATATTATTTTACATTTTCATAAGAAAAAGTAAGCTCAAAACTTCTGTCATAATTAATCTGAATAAATAAGTCAGATCTAGCCTTTGTATTGATTTGAAATGTTTGATGCTTTCAGGTAACTCAGATTTGTCCATTAAGTCACAGTCTTTATTATTCAAATTTGGTTTTTTTTCTTTCTCTGTGGCATACCAAAACATACTTGAGGAAAAAGTATTTTTGTTTCCTACATATATATAAAAAAAATCTGTTAATGAAAATCCTGGTTTAGTGCATAGGATGATGTGGATTTTAATTATCTATTTTTAAAGTTTGTTTTGCATCTGTGTGTTTCTAAATTTTAAATGTATCTGTCTAAAGATGATATCATATTTCATGATGTTTAATGCACGCTCAGAATTTTAAAAATGAAATTAATTTTATAATATGAATGTTAGTGTAAAAAGCAATGTATTTCTCAAGTTTGAAATATGTTTTGTGGTTTATCTTGTCTAATTTTTGAAGGCAATTAAGAAACTAATAGAATCGTACTGTGAGGAAGTCATGAGAGGTTAGTGAAAGGTATTTTATTTGAAACTGCAGACTGGAAATGTTGTGTCATGGGAATAAATGGAAAACAATATATTGAATAATGGTAGAAGCAAGTAAAATTAAATCGAAGAGGAACCAAAGGCTCTCTTCAGGTATAAAAATGAAGGAATTGTGAAGGAGAAAGTTAATTACAATTAATGTAGCTATGGGAGAGACCTGTATTCCAAAGGGAGCAGCATATTTTAGTTCTGGCTTCTGCATTCGTATCCCTCTCCCCGTGGCCTCCATACAGTTATAATTAACGATCATCTTTCCATAGTGAAGCGGCACAAAGGTGGTTATACTTTCAGATCTAAATCTTCTCAAGCATGCTTTCCAACAGACTGGGAAATTAATTTAATCACTTCTATGCCATTAAGGGTGGCTTTTGACATCCAAATACCACAACTTTGTGTGTTTATTATGAAGTAACTCACAGGAAGAAAAGCTAAAAGAGAAAGAGTTGCTCAAGTAGTGACAACATGCTGTACAAATGCCAGGAGCATAACATTCAAATCCTGTTGCATAGATCAGTAGCATCTGAACATCTAAAAAAAGATTTTCAAATTAGGTGGATCAGTACTTTAAACAGAATTGTAAGCAGATGTTTTTGGGTTTATTTTCAATGAGATATTTGTTTAGTAATGTTTTATAAATTTCAAACCAATACAAATAGATTTTTCAGAAGTTTATGTGCTGAAATCTTAAAAATTGGCTTTGCTTGTAGTTTAAATGCAAGCCTTTTAAGATCAAAATAATAAAGTCATTGGGTTTTTCATCAGCATGAGGATTTTTGTTTGTTTTTTATTTGAGAAATCTGATATTTTTAGTTTTCACTTTAAGCTGTGGAAAACAAGTTTATAAAGCAGATGTGAAAATTAAGCACTTTAGCACAATAATCAAAAAAGAAAAAGAATTTTTGCAAGCCAGTTTTTCTTCCATAGATTTTCATTGCATTTTTTCGTAGAATCAGAAAGGATTTGATGTTTTTAATAGCACATTAGTTTTGAGAAACCCCAGTATATAAAAAAAAAAATTGGCTTATTAATCGGTTTTCATCAAAGACATTTGTGAACTGATTTATGTGTTCCATCTTCAGTTAATTATGAGATAAAAATCAATGGCTTTATGACTGTAATTTAAAGACAACTACTGTTCTTAATAGTAACATTCTGGAAGAAAATGAGACAGACTATACTATTACTTTTGAACAGATGGAGCAGGGTTTTTGTCCTAGAGGTTTGATTATTTCTTTATCTTAACAATAAATACCTATGCAGTATGTAAAAATATGGTTGGATTTCCTGAATAAAGCAAGCCTCGTGGCTTTTTTTGCCTCAGAAGCATATGGTATACTTTCATTAGGAAACTGTAAATCACAGCAGATTAAGTTAGCTAAGGAATGCACTCCACAATTCAGTAATATAAGAAGTAGTGTTGCCTGCAGAGCGCATTCTCCTCTAATATGCTGCTTCAAATTTAGTATTTGCAGTTTGTACTCGAAAGTGGAAATAATGGATGATACTTACATTCTGTTGCAAGTAAGGCAAGAAGTCTGTAAAGTGGATTTTTTCCTTATTAGCTGTGAATGATGTGGGAGATTATAAAATAAGGAAGCATGTAATTTTGATTAAGAAATTTGATCGATATGACATAGTGTGGATTTGCAGCAAACTGCCTCTATCATAGGCTTGTGCATATGATGTCACTGAAGAACAGTTATTTCCTCTGCCATCCATTTTAGTTTGAGAACTTACTTAGTTGTGCTGTTCAGTTACATTAATAGCTTAAAATAAAAATTGCTTAATGAATGAGTGAATTTGTATAGAGTTATATGGAAATGGTTGCTGAGCTTACTTGACAACAGCAAATTTTTCAGTCTTCTGTCACGGAAAAAATTAAATTTCTGAATTTTTAGAAGTTTTTCTATTTACATACAAATTCTTGGATTATTTCTATTACTTTTATGTTTTTCCAAGTTAGAGTTGAACCTTTGGCCTTTTTAAGTTATCCAGGTATTACATTAAACATATTGCTCTTTAAGGGATTGTTCAAATGAATTCTCTTTGCCAAGCTTCTATTAAGAAATAATTACATGTAAGACAGTTTCTTTTTTAGGTTTTCCCTTTTTCTGTAGTTTCAGGTAAGAAGTATTGATTTTAAATATTTTTAAAAGTCGTCCTTGCATATACAGGTACATAAACTGGTTTTTTTTTTAAATCTTTTAAATACATTGTGGCCTTGAGTGCAGTTGATTTTTTTTCTGTCTCCAATAAATAATTATTTTTTAAATTTACATTAATTTATAAATCCTTTTTGAAGGTGTTTCTGGTGCCAGAGTGATGGTCTCTAAATAGCTCTCTAATCAATCCAGTACCTTAACACAGGGAAGGCCTGCGTTCCTGAAGTTTGCTTTAGACTTGTTTGGCGGTTATATGGTTTGCTCTTATCCCATACTTGATGTTCTGTGTTTGTGTGTATGCGTGTGCATGGCCTTGATGCTTAAAAAAATTAAGTAATAAGCACAAACTAGGTAATTAAAAATCCTGTGTGAGAGACATGTTCAACCTTTAATCTTTCATTTCCTACTCTCCAAGCACCTTTCATATTTCTCAGGAAATTCCCTTATCAGGCATTCTTAGAAAATACTTGTCAGCATCCTGTGCTTGTCATGCATACTGGTTGCTAATTATGAGTCCTGTAATTTGGTATCACATGCACCACTTCTCCCTGGCAAGCTGTTTTGGTTGACAGCAGCAAACCTGTTGAAGTTAATACTCTGAGAAGAATTTGTGCTGAGCATTGTGTTCTAGATTTTTGCTCAAATCAATTTTTAAGCAGAGTTGCCATGTTATAAACTTTGAAGGTTCCTATTTCACAATAACGTCATGCCCAAGGATGTGGTTTATACTGTTTATTGCAATTGTAAAGTGTATTTACTGGCCGCATTTCTCACCTGTGTAAGAGGTTGCCAGTCTTGTATTTGGTGTTATGCAAGTTCTGTGGGTCAAGGACTTGACTGTGTCACCAGGTTTACTTAATTCTCCTTTGTACCTGGTTTTGGTTATAGAGTTTTTGAAGTAGTAAAGTTTTTTTTTCATCTTCCTCATGCGTGACTTGTGCAGCAGTAATCTCAGGCTGCAGCTCATGAGGAACTGATGTCTTTTATATAATTTGCAACATGAGCTGAGAATTTCCTTTCTTTCAAATAAAGTTATCATCCTTAAAAACAGGCCTTTTTCCTATGCAGATATGAATATGAATTAAGGGTGAATTCTGGATTATTTAGTGTGGGGGAAAAAAATTATATTTGTCATTAAAATATAGTCAAGGAAAAGCTTGAGTAGAAAAATCTTACTGGCAAGCATGTAGGCCTCCTAAGAGAGGTCTGAATGATTTACTGATTACTTTCATACAGAACCTGTAATTAGGGAATAAGTATATGAAATGTTTAATCTTTTGTGGTAAAGCAAATTGAGAGTATTTGAAGGGTCATACATAAATTTTGATGAGCATAAAAATTCAGTCCAAGTGATCAAGTTTATGGTGTTTTTGGTCATGATGATTTACCTTGCTCTCCAGGTCAAAGGAGATTGTGTCTTAGTTCAAGAGAGCACTAAGGTATTATGCTGGCCAAGAAATAATACCTCTCCTTTAAATTTAGGAAAACAGAACTTTAATTAGGAAAATATATATATATATAAAGAAAAGGATAACAGTTCTTAACCACAACAATATATATATCCAGAAAAGAACCAAACAACAACAGTCTGCAACAAACCCCTCCACCCCTCAAATAACAAGGCAAAACAGTCAAAAAGGTCTTTTTTTGGCTAGTCCCCAAAAAGGGGAATGCAATTATATCCACAGACAGCAGGTGGCGCTGTGGCACCTCCGCTGCTCGCCCTCTCGCTCCCAGGGGTTGCAGTTATATTTACGGACAGCAGGTGGCGGTGTCGCGCCCGGCCGGCTGGGGTCTCCCCTCCAGCGAGATGACAGGTAGTTCCCAGGCTAGCTCCTCTTTTTCTTATGGCAAGCTTTGTATCAGTTATGATCACTCACGGATGAGCACAGTCGAGTTGGGAAAGGAAGAAAAGGAACATAAATCCAGTATCCAGCGATGCCGAGATAGTTTCTGTGTCCCCCTCGTCCTCGCTCCGACGACAGACTGAGCTCCTGCCTTAAGCAGGAAAACTAGAAAAAACAGTTTTTTCCCCTCCCAGACTTGGGGGAGATCAGAACAAAAGCTGTACTTAAGAGAGATAAAGTCAAGATACACACATCCTTTGTATTGTCTGTTAGCCATCCCCACCACCCCAGGGCGTTGGCTCCAAACCTTTTTGGAAGGAATTCCAGATTCAGTTTGAAACTCTAACAGATTGTAACAGTTGTTGTTTAAAACATCATTCTCATACTGATGTATAAAGAGACTTGTCTTGCTTCCTGTTGCATCCTAAGGAAATCAACTGAAAACAAATATAAGGTTACTAACAGTGATAAAACAGGCAAGTCATCAATACATTGCATATGTGAGAACATGACTAGTCATAGAGGACTATTTGAAATGCAGTAAGATCATGTTTACCTAAACGTGGACTGATGAGATGATTAAGTTGTGTGTTTTTCGTTGTTTGGTTGTTTTCTGGTTGTATGGGTTTTTTTCTGTTAGTTTTTTTTTTTTTAATTTAACTTTGTGACTGTAGTATCACAAAGAAAGGGAAGGTTTTACTTTGGTGATTAATCCTTAACGGCTCAAAGGCTGTTTCTATCAGATTCATATGCAATTAGGGCTTTCTCAGTGAGAGAGATATTGATGTGGTTTTGCACATATTTAATTAGGTAATTGTTACTGAAAGAATTTACATTTAAATTCTCTATTATGTCCTGATCTCCTTAGAAAAAACATTGTCTTAGTGAAGCGGTGACTGAATAGCTGTTTCGTAAAGCTTTTGGAAGACTGAGTTCGAAGTAGAATGTGTAAGATCTAGATGTGGAAATATTACTATGCACCTCTGCATGCAATCATATTCATGTGATTTTGTGGTTAGTATATTTGGCTGGTAGGACTTAGGTTAGCTCCATCTGAAGATACAACATCTGAAGAAGATCACAGCAAAGTAAGCTTTATACAGACAAATGCCTGTGCATATGTGGTCAAAATGGTTTCTTTATGCTGCTGCTAGAGCTGTAGAATTTGGACTAGAGGGAAATGGTAATACTTTTTATATATTAGATGAGAAATAAATTTACACAAATTAATGCTAAAAGGAGAACAATTTAAAATGTTCAGATAATTAACCAATCTAATATTTCTATGTATTATTTTGTATATTGTGTGTATGTAAAGAACAATCATACTTGGTGATCTTGAAGTCTGTTTTGGGCTCCAGCATTGGGTCTTTCTTATACTGCCTTCTGTTTTGTCCCCTGCCTCCTACTCCAGTGAATTCATGGGAGTTTTGCTGTTTTTGAGCATTGAGAAACCATCTCAAGATAAAAAGCTAAAGTTAAAACATTGATAACACATTTAAATGTTTGATTTGTTAAAAATGGGTTTCCTTTGAGGGAATGTATGTCTTATTTAATAGGGATATCTTTTGTATGAGCTTCTTTAGTGTAAGGAAGTACTAAAACTATCAAGTTACATTTTTCATTTTTTTCCACTTTATAAACTGAGTTTTGGTGTTGACAGCAAGGTTTGGAGAAGTTCTAAGTGCGGACTGCACTTTTGTTGGTTGCATTTGAACGCAGTTGGACAGCGATTGCTATTTGGATATATTGAGAGGGCTGGTGGTTAATTTAGCAATATCATTTTAGTAGTATCATACATTTTCAATATTTTATTTCAGGACATGATTTCTTCACAAATTATCTCTGAAATTAAATTTTTCCAATTCTTTAATGCAAAAATTTGCATTGTGTAATTCCATCTATCTGTGATGGCCAATGTTTTTATGCATAATCTGTACTGAAAAGGTGAAATTCCAGTGTTCTTTAGAAAAAATCAGTTACATATAAGAGACGGAGGTTGCATATGAACTTAATTTTAATATTTTGAACAACTTCTACCAAAATCATCAGTTTGGCGTAATCTTATATTAAAATCTATTTTTAATGGAGACAAGCTATTTAGCAGGTTTATTTTCTACTGTAATTGGAAAACTAAATCTGTAAGTAGCTGTAAGTAGTATTTTTTTCTTTCTTTTTTTTTTTTAATTTTAGCCTTATGTCTCTACCTTTGGGAATGGACCCAGTTAAAGCTGTGTAGAAAAAGTTACTCTTTTCACACTGTGGGAAGTTTCAGAAGGATACCCTGGGAATGAGTAAAGAACAGCTAATACCATGCTTACAGCAATGCACTAATTCAGAGCAGCATGTCATAGACTCCATGCTACAACAGTTTTCCTCCAGGCAACTCTTTTGCTGTCTTTTGCAGTTACATAGATAACATGATAAAGATCTCCACAGGAAACTGAAGAAAATGAGAAATGTTTCTGTAAGACACTGTGATCTTTTTTCCCCCCAGATATTGATACATGCATGCAGTGGCCTTCTCTTTTTGTCCATATTCTTTTATACCTGTCCCTTCAGATTTCACTCATTGAAAATAAATTTAAAGTTATTTAAAACCAGAAATTGCAATTACGTTATCAAGCACAAATAATATCTCATGTACTTTTGGGATGGGGTTTTCTGCTGCTTCTGTTGTTCTTCCTGAAATCCTGTCTGCTCCTTCTTTTCTAAACTTGTGTGTTTATTTCTTCATCCAAAAGAGCAAAAAAACCCAAAAAACTGCTCCCCCCCCCCAAAAAAAAAAAAGAGAGAGAGCAACATGGAGCTTGATTGCTTTTTCCCCTTAAAACTGCATGGAAAAAGAAACATTTTGCACTATGTGCCTCCCCAAATAAACAAATAAACGTTAAATATGTAAATTATGATTTTGCACAGCATTCTGCAAATGAAATGTTCTCTAGTTAGAGCTTGTCATTAAAATGGATGGCCTTTTTTGATTTCATCTGTTGTGTGGAAAAAGATCATTTGGATATTCAATGTCGGTTTTGAGCTTCCTCAATAAAGTGTAGCAAATTAAGGTGAATTGGTGCTGCAGAAAACCTTTGTACATCACTGAGCACTTGCTTGTTTGCTTCTGTATTTTTGTGATGCTGTGCCGTCTTGCCTGGATGCTTCCACAGTGTAGCTCTGTGTTCTGCATACACCACATTCAAATCATAAAGTACCAGTTAATATAACATATCCAAAAATATACTACTTAGCTGATTTAATGAAAATATCTTGAAGTAATTAGACTTCTTCTTTGAAATATTTGCTTGCAGAGTTTTAAGCAAAAGTCTGACATAGTTGTTTTACAGGGAGTAAATACTACTGGGGTATAATTGAAGTACAATTGAGTTGTCTTACACGTTTAATTAGATTTTTTTAATTTCAAAACTTTATTATCTGACTTTAGAAGAGATGACTTAGTGATGCATTGAAAGCACAATGGGATTGAAAATTAAGCTAGAAGTAGCTTATATATTTAAGAACATATAAAAAAATATTGAATATTTATTTTGCATTTAAGAAGCTTATGGAAATGCTAGAGATCAGTCCATTTAAGCCACAGGAAAACATAGTGTTCTCTGATGTCTCTTCAGAAGGGAGAGAGAGAACAGGATGCCTGGATGAGTACTTCCTAAAAGTGCTGTTTTTATTTCTGTAATGGCTGAGCTTGTGATTCCATGAATATAACTGGGGACTATGGATTCTTTTAGTGAAAGAACTGGATATTCTTAAATGCTTTCTCTATCTGTTGCTTTATAGGGTCACCCAAACAGAGCAGAGAGAATTTGATAATAGTGGCCTTTCCATCTCTAATTTTTTTCTTGTTGATCCCTGTGGAATAATCAGAATTTTACTTAGTGAATTTATGACAGACCTGTACTCTTCAGAAGGGCTTGTTTTGACAATCACTTTGTGCTTGGTGAACATACCTGTGATGGACAGTAATTGGAACAACTGAAAAGTATTTCTTAAAAGCTATATTGTATTTTCTGGGGGAAGAAGAAAAAGGTTGTTCTAATTTGATAATCTATCTGGACTAGAACAACCAGAATCTATTTTTTCCAAAATATTAATGCTGGATTGTCTTTGCTGTCCCTGTTGCTTTGTTCAGCTTAGGTTCACAAACTGCTATAGTTTTCTGACAGCTTGTTGCAGGTGGTTCAGTCGCAGGATAGAAAGTCTTTTGATGGGTTTTTGAAGTTTTATTTCAGGTAATTTCAGACATCCTGAGTTTAGAGGTCTGCATTCTGAGGCAATCCTTTTAAGACCAAATTATAGCTAGTACTGAGATTTTTTTATTTATTTATTTTAGGTTACTAGTTTAGAAGAAGTCAGGTAATAATCCATCTCTACTTGTTCATCTCTGTTGGCTGTGAGGGGAGGGGAAGATGCTCACCTTTGATGATTATGTGTGTCTTCAGCTTTTTGTTGGTTTAAATCCTGCTGTGAGATTATAATGTGAAATGGTAGATTTTGCAGGAGGACAAAAAAAAGAGGCAAGTTAAGAAAGATGAGAAAGAGAAGATAAGAAGTCTTTTTCATTTGTTATCTTTTCATACCCACCAGTAGAAGAGTTATTGTGTTGTGCTACGGTTCATAGCCTCCTATTTGTTCAGAAAATAGCAGTATCATGAAAAGAAAAGGTGCACCAAGGCAGGAAATTTGCAAAGGAACATGTTATCTAAGTAGTTATAATCTCATTCTCTCAGCAAATGTTTAGTGGAGGAGGGCCTGAAGTCTGCTTCGTTCAAAGGGAAGTTCTGTACATGTTTGTGTTGAAATATTAGGAGCTCTGGTACATTTGTTGTTTTTTCTGTAGATGTAGTGAGGCAGAGTGGGAATGGGTTACTTCTTTTTTTGCCATTTAAAATATTAAAATGAAAATTAAAAATATTAATGAGACTTTTTTTTTCCACTGGAACACTGCTTTATGAATATATAATAAACTGTATAACTATAAGACTCTCTTGTGAGTTAAAATATCTAAGATATACAAAAAAATTTGTTCATGCTGTAGAGGATACATCATTAATTTTCTGTCTGGAAAAATTTCTTTTCTAAATTCATGTGAATATTCATTCTTTGAATTTCTGAACTGTTAAAATGAGATTCTTTGCTGAAACTTGTGGAGTTTTCTTGTTTAAAATCTCAAGGCACATCAGATTGGAGGTAGACAGGTAGATAAAGACTTGATATCTTTTACAGGTTCATATGAAACTCGATACAGTCTTTTTTATTCCATGTTAATTTTCTTTCTTTCTGTAAGTCTTGTGTGTACTCTTAGTCATTTTTCTGTTAGTGCACTTAGCAAAGAACATGTTGACATTTCTCTGTTACTTTTTCTGGACTTTCAGAGACCTTTCTGTTGTCTTTTTTTGACCTGCAAAACTGGCATTTCACTTTGGATTAACTTTGCCAAATGTACATCACCTTAGCTATTTGTCTAATTGTTAGGTTTCTTCATTGCTGGATGTTTTGATCTTCTATTGGTGGTAGCCTGTTTGCCTTCCTTCAATCCTTTCTTACCTCCATTGTATTCAAGCATCTTTACCATAAAGATCTTTACTTTTGTATTTTGCTAGGCTCGTCTCTTAACATGTTTTCTGTGGAGGAGTTTGATTTAATAAGTGAAATGCAGCCAAGTTTGTTCTCGAAGCTGTCTTCAATGAGAAGAGACTAATAGAGAAAGTGATGGGTCCTGAACATTAAGGGGAGCATTACCTCCCACTTACTGTGTATGTTACCCCCATTTTCCACAGAGCATTGTAAGAATTTGCTCTCCATTGTGGGGGATCTGCCCTGCTTTTTACTAGGGGGAATATCCTGCTGGCATTGGGTAAGGATTCTCTTCCTCCTCACAAAAGAATCTTCCATTGAAAAAATTTGTTATTGTAGTCTGCTGCTTCATTGTTTTGCAAGGCAGTGTTATATCTGAGTTTATTGTACAGAGCATTTGAAATATGTTGAATACTTGTTTATCTGGGTTTGTAAAACTACTCTAATGCAGAGATGACATTCCTTTAATAACCAGTAAATGAGTACTGGTGCATTGTTTATAACCCTGCCACCTCTGAGATCATCCTGTGCAGATGCTGTTCTTTAAAAAGATGGTGTAGCTTAGGTGGTAAAATTTTGGTTCATGTTGAAAGGTGAATTTGTTTTAGCATGCTTGTGTGAAAGACAGTTTCCATGAATTAGACATTATTGGGGTTCTGTGCTTTTACAGGATCACAGTTTTTTGGGGGTGGAGGGTGGAAATCATCTGTTTCCTTGTGTCTGATTTCCTTCTAGTTCTAATTATGTGCCTGAAAAATAAATTCTCCTTGAAAAGCTGTAGTTGCTTTCTAAATAAATTTCAGTGATTTTCTAAAAAGTATTTTTCAAGACTTTTTCTTCTGTTAAGACTGGCAAGATATTTGCACATTCTGTGCATGATGCAACCATAGTCATCTTCTTCAGAAATTGTTCATATGTAGCTCGAGGGCTCTCAAAGTACTTCTGGTCCTCTTTCAGGTGTGAAACACTTAGAATAAAGTAATTTATTATATATTAATTCTGGTTAACCAGGCGTGATTTGAGATTTTCACAGTCTGCAAGAAATTAAGTATTCATTAACATTTAAAGCCATTAGATGACACAGTTGAGCAATAAATGATTCATTTAGTCCCTGTTAAAGTAAATGTGCATTGAAGTTTCTGACTAGAAGATTAGTGGTGGCTGTCTTTGTTTTCAATTATTTTCCTCATCCTTGCTTTATTTATTCTGTGCACTTCATTGACTTGTCTTTCTCTCTCTTTTCCTGAAACAGAAGAAGAAGAAGTGGAAAATTTTGATGTTTCCAGGCTGCCTGAAGAAGTGCTGCAGAACATAGAAGCTGACAGTTACTGGTGCATGAGCAAGTTGCTTGATGGCATTCAGGTAAATTGATTTTTCCTGTCTGTAAGTAGTGGAGTTAACTGATTAATGTCATGGCTTTGAACAGCTTTAAAGTTGTTGAGAAAGAGTACATCTATGAAAAACGGGAGAAGTTGATCTCCCCAGTGAAAAAATACTCTGCCAGTTTGGCATAGAAAGGAAAGAAAAAAATAATTGTGAAACTTCATCAAAATGTCTGCATGTTTCATTGTGGTATGGTATTCTTGAGCAGAGCTGAAATCTCCAATTCTAAAGGCACGTTTTGCACCTAAGAATATTTACTCAAGATGTCACTGAGGGGATAAAAAGATGGCTTATTTATTAATTTTTAAGTCATTAATGTAGCAATAGTTCCTGAAATTATCTTCATATTTTTAAAATATCAATTTAAAACTTGAGATTTATGCTACTTCACTGCTTGAGTTTTTTCATTGTGGAGAAGCTTTAAATGCAGGCACAAATTTCCTGTTAAATTCAGCAAATTACAGTCTAAGAGTGGTGGATTTGTGTGTACGTGTTTGCGTTCATGGGCTTGTAAGTTTATGAAGATGAGAAGTTTCTACAACATTCTTTCCTATGACGTTTTAATGTGAATGTTTTATTGGCTAAGGCATATTGGCTAAGGCATATTGGCTAGGCACATTGTGAATTGAAACTTATAACAGTTCATGTTTGACAAAATTGTTATAAAATTGAGTCAACAATAGAAGTCTTTAACTTTTTTGAAGATATATTAGGTGTATTTCTTCTGGTTAAAGGTCAAATAGCTCAGTGTTTTGTGTAGCACTGTTGAAATGCAGAGTCATTTTCTCATGTTGATTCCTGAAAAAAATTCCAATTTCCTTATCTCAGTGTCTCAGAACAACTAAATATTAAAATACTTGGTCACATAGCAAAAAGATGTGAAAAGTTATAAAGAAAAAAAGTGAGAACTTGAAATCTATTGGGAAGGAAGAAAGCAGCTGAAGAAATACAAGTGTTTTACCTGTTTCTGGAACATCATCTGTCACTGGCCTACTGCTCTATTTTTTTTGTAAGAAAGGAAGTTTAGAGATTAGGTCATTTCTCCTTAAAATTCTGTTTTCATTTCAAACTGTCAAGTACTGATATGCAAAATATGGAAACTAATTGTAATGGAATTAAACTTCATCAATGAAAATTGAAGCTGTTACATAAATGGAATGGTACCGAATGTAGTCAAGGATGCACTCATCTATCAAAAGCAGGCTTGAAGGATTATGCCAGTGGTGTGACTAATGATGTTATGGTTAATTCAGTGTAACTGCAGAGTGCTGTTTAAATGGAAAGATTTCTTGTTTTTCTTCTCCCCTTCCCCTGTTTTGTTCCTTTTCTGTGATGATTCTACTTTACTTTCCAGATAGAACAAGCATATAGTTGCAGGTTGAGATGACTGGAAGGACTATCCCTTTAGAGAAGGACTTGGGGATACTGGTGGATAAAATATTGGACACGATCAGCAGTGTGGGCTTGCAGCCCTGAAAGCCAAATGCATCCTTGGCTGCATCAAAAATGCATGGCCAGCAGTTCAGGGGAAGTGATTCTGCCCCTCTGCCCTGCTCTTGTGACACCTGACCTGGGGTACTGCATCCACTTCAGGGATCCCCAGAAAGAGACAAACGTGGACCTGTTGGAGTGGATCCAGAGAAGAGTCATGAAGGTGATCAGAGGGCCAGAGCACCTCTCGTATGAGAAAGGCTGAGAAAATTGGGGTTATTTAGCCTGGAGGAGAGAAAGCTCTAGGAAGACATTATTGTAACCTTTCAGAACTGAAAAGGGGCTTTTAAGAAAGCTGGAGAGAGACTTTTTGCCAGGGCCTGTAGTGATAGGACAAGGGGCAACATTTCGAACTGAAAGACAGTAGGTTTAGGTTGGACATAAGGAGTACATTTTTTTAATGATGAATAAGCCCAGAGAAGTTGTAGTTATCTCCTTCCTGAAAAGTATTCAAGGTCAGGTCTAATGCCGTTTTAAGCAATCTGATTTTGCTGAAGCTGTCCCTTCCCATGGCAGGAGGTTTGGACTA
This sequence comes from Campylorhamphus procurvoides, assembly GCA_013396655.1. Taxonomy (NCBI): domain Eukaryota; kingdom Metazoa; phylum Chordata; class Aves; order Passeriformes; family Dendrocolaptidae; genus Campylorhamphus; species Campylorhamphus procurvoides. The sequence goes on from WBMV01007734.1 coordinate 344,267, forward strand.
GATGAACTTTAAAGATTCCCAGTGGATTCACTGTATGATGCTATGGTTCTAGGTGACTTGCATTCTGGATGCACAGTCATTTTTCTCTGAAAATAAGGCATAAGAGACTCATGTATGACTAGTGACAGGTTTGTCTGAGAGACCTGAATAAACTATACAGAGATTTTAGAGTAGAGGAATATGTGATATGGTAATAACTGCAATCAAATAATCTCTGCAGAATCTTTCCATCAATTTATTCTTCAATATAAGCTTCCATTTGATGTTGCCCTGCCAGTGTTGGATAAGTTTAAAGTGTGTGCTTGGATATCAATTAGGGTCGTCTTGTGAAATTTTTGACTAATATGAGCTAGATAAATTTTTTTTGCGTGTTTGTCTTCTCAGTGCATACGAGTGTAATGAAAGAATGATTGTATTTGTATCCCTTTGTTATCTTAACAGAAAACTCATTTATTTTTCCAACCCATCCCGGCTGTCTCATTTTCTTGATTCCAGAATTGTCAAAGGTGGTATTAAGAAATATGTATTTCTTGCTCAAGTTTTGCTGCACATAGTATCTATTATTTCTCCATTCCTCACTCATCTTTCTGCCCTCCCTTATGTATCTAATGTGACTCTGTGTAATTTTTATGTAAGAACACATATTTGAACCACAGAGACCTATGGAATAAAAGATAAGAGTTGGCGTTGAGCATCAGGACAGTTACGCCCTGACATGCATACAGTTTTTACTCAAGAGAAGAAATAAGAAACTTGGTCAAATCATCTGTTGCTTTAGCAGATTTACTCATGCTGTTTTTTTGTGGTCTGGGGGTTTCCATGTCTTTGGCTCCAGTTAGAGAGTTTTGCACAACTTTACCATTAGTTTGTCTTTGATATTGCACAATAGTTTAATATATTTTGTGTTCTTAGGTTATTTTGCATCTTCTTTCTCTGTTGGTTGTCTCTAGTTACAGGATCTTAAGTGACTACACCCATCTTATCACAATTTGATTGAAATTTTAAAAATGGATTTAATAGAAATACTAGGAGATTTTTTAATATAAATTCATTGTTCTCTAAAATGTAGGTTAAATTTGTAATCTGTAGCTGTATGTAGTGTTTTATAGCAGTCACTTTTGGGTGATTATATGCTGTAAGGGTTTTCCTTTTCAATTCTACATGATTCTGTGCTCTGAATTTAGTCTTTAATTTTTGTCGCAGTAAGACTGTACCTCACTCCAATTTTTCTTACTTGCTTCAGGAAAACAAAAGAGAACTTCTAAAATCATAACAACATAGGATAATTTTGGTAGTAACAGATCTCTACCTAACCTTCTGCTCAAAGTAGGGTCAGCTCTGAGGTCAGATTGAGTTTCTCAGGCTTTGTCCAGTTTAGTCTTGCAGCCTCCAAAGACTGAGACTGCACAGTCTCTTGGGGTTAACAAATTCCAATGTTTGCTTGTCTTCATATTGAAGTTTCTCCCCAGTAGCCAGATGGAACACTTTTTGTTTATGCTGCTTGTCTCTTCTCACTCTACACCACTATTAAAACTGGAGCTATGTTGTCTTGATACTGTCGGTTTTATCAGGCTGCTACTAAGTGGTTCTGAAGTCTTCCTTTCTTCAGGCTGAACAGCCCCAGTTTCCCCAGCCTCTCACAGAGCATGTGTTCCGTACCTCTGAGCATATTGGTGACCTTTTGCTCTTGCTCTGGTTTGTTCACATTTTTCTTGTGTTGGGGTCCCTAAAACTGGATGTGCTATTGTAGATGCAAGTCTTAAAATACAAGAGATTCTTTTAAACATTACAAAGAAAATCTGCACAGTAAAGGTGATTGAACTCTGGAACTGTTTGGTCAGAGAGGTTGTAGAGTCCTCATTGTTGGACTTCAAAACCTGACTCCACATGGCCTTGAGCTGCTTCCTCCAGGTGACACTGCTTTGGGCAGAGTTTGGACTTAGATGGCCTCCAGAGGTCCCTGCCAGCCATTGTGATTTCACGATGACTGCTGAGTGGGGATAATCCCTTCATCCACTGGGCCAGGAGGCTGCTGGCTGGCTTTGGTTTACCACTGACTCATTCTGAGTTTGCTGCCTGTTTAGACTTCAGCTCCTTTTCTGCAGATTTCGTCTCCAGCCTGTATTCTCTTGCAAGATGCTGATTTATAAAATCCTGTTTCTGAGGGTGTGTGTGGCCATATGCAAAATAGATCTTCCATGCTCATGATAAAGCTGGTTGTCCTTAGAAGACTTCCGAACTGTAGATGATGCATGAGCATTTTTGTATTTTCACCTGTGGCTGTGCATATGGGAAAACTAAAATTATCCCATGAGTATTTTTTCCATTTAATTAAGTAGACGTTCCAATATATCCATTGTAATTAACGTTTTTTTTTACTACTAAATCGTCCTTTATAACACTTTCCTCAATGGAATCTCGTTAACATTCAAGTAAAAAGTTCACATTGATCTGTACCACCTGAAAATGTAATGTTCATGTATAAAATAGAGTATAACTCTTCATTTTAAGTTCAAGTATAATGGTAATAAAATAACCAAGGCGAAATATATGCGTTGTATAATGATCTAACCACATGTATTAAAAATAGCACTAAAATATTAGTATCATTATTTACCAGGACCTGGTAATTCTTAGAATAAAAGGGAGATAATTCATTCCCAGGGACTGGAGTATGCTGAGGTACATATTAGCTATTTCTATGGCTGATTAAATACTGAGATTTATGATCTTTGAAGGGAATCCTGCAAATTTCTTTCTCACTCCTGAGTTATGGAAGGTTGTTAATGTGTGCCTGAAGTCTGGATGGACAGACGGACAGTTGGATGGATGGAAGGAATGCTGCTTGGAAAGCCTTTTAGGGGTCTGCTGAAACCAAAAATTAACATGAACATGCATTTCAAATGTTGAGAAGTACATGCAGAAATAACGTCTGAAAATTCTTCATAGTACCTTCTAGAGGTTTCTTTTAATGGGAAAATAGGTGAAATATAGCTTTCTTTGTGCCTTTTCATTAAATTCCCACAAGTTAAGTTTCTATGTTATGTCTGCAATTCATTTGTGGAGTTAGTTTAGGGTTATGCTAAATTGCAGATCTGTTGTCTGTGAATATGAGTTTGTTAGCCAAGATAGAAGGAATCTATCTAAGTGTGTGCATCTCTCTGTTACCTGTCTCTTGTCACATGAACCCTGTGTCTATTGCCTGTGTGCTTTCATGCATGGGTCAAGTTTCTGTATCACAGGCTGCAGGGTCTGCCTGTGCAAATGCAGTGATAGATTGTCTAGGATTTCTGGGCATGCATCAGCCCCACACCCCTGGTAAGCTTAGTTAATTGGAGAAAGTAGTCTTTCACCCTGCCTTCCTCAGCTGAACACACCAAGTGTGGGATGTTCAGGGAAAATGGGATATATGATATAACTGTCTGACAAGTAGTCTCCAGAGTCTCCACTAACATTGTATAGCTGATACGGAAAGACAGTACTGCAGTTGTGCTCCGATTCTGTATAAACAGATCCTAATGCCAGTCAGAAATGTCTTCTTTAGAAATGTGGAAGCCCTGTCAGGGATTGTCAGAAATGCTAGCAGCAGTTATTTCTGTACATTGTTCTCTTCAGTGTTTGAACTGCATTTTCATGCTCTGTGTCTGTCCCTGCAGCTACTATTGCTCAAACTCCTTCTGTGCGTCAGAACCTCTCTATGGTAATAAGTGTTCAGCAGTTTCCAGAAATCCAGATTGTTCATTATATGCCAGTGTCTTGTCCAAATTGGATGCTGACAGTGATAAAACGTGGTGGTGTTTTGTCTTGAAGGTGTGACTGTACCAAGGAAAATAATGGTTTGCTTGATCAGAAAATGATTATAAAAGTAACAGCTTTTTGGAAAGTCATGAACATGAGAAATTTCATGAGAAATATGTTCTATAATCTGGGCAGGAATTTGTGCCTGTTCAGAATAGCTTTTCTTCTGATGAGAAATAAACAGCTTTACCATTTTTAGTAATCACTTATCAAATGATACTCCTAGGTACTATTTCTCTGTTACTCTATCTGCATGTCATATGCGAGGCTCAAATCTTCTGAAGCATAAGCCTGGCCACAACAGGTGCTTCTATCCAGAATCCTTTCTGTATTCATGCTCAGATTTCTGATTCTATTTCTCTTAATAATCTGTTGGAGCAAATGCTGCTTTATGGTGTTTTAAACTTACAGCGGAGGAAAAGAAGATGCAAAGAAGAGCAAGAGTTTAGAAATTTTTCTGTAAGCAAAGTTTACCTTTCTCAATTCAAGAGATTTCTAGTAGCTTGCTTAGTCACTGGAGGACTTTTATTCTTTCCCATCTGTTTGAATGCAGATTGAATGCATCACTACATCCCTGTGCATCAGGACTCCTAGAGGAAATTTCAGGGTCCATTGCTAACTGCTCTGTTTAATGTGTATCTGTGATTTCCTCCTGTTAGGGTCTCTGGCAATGGGTAAACAAGAAGGCCAATGCTCAAAACTGCTTTGGTATTGGGTGGAATGGAATGGGGTGGATATGGTATTAGATTTTCAAGGGGATTCAGGAGAGCATAGACAATTAGACATGTGCATCAGGGAAGTTTGGAGGAAGTGTAAATAAGCAGAATTAATGGTTAAAAGATAAAAACCTGTATTATTTAATATTTTCTGTAGCTCTTGTAAAACAGCACAAATCTGGCAGCTTTTGGAAGGAGTCAAGCCTGCAAACAACTGTACAGTTTAATTGTATTTCTGAAGTGCATTTTAATAAAGTCCTTTACCAAAAGTTCATAAAAAAGTTAAACATCCATAGTAAAAGCATTTCCTGCTATCACAAAGGAGGAGAAGGGTTTATATAAGTAGCCCTCAAGAGAAAACATCACTTTTCTGATTTTAAAACCTGAAATGAGGCTGTGCTCAGTATTCTTTATGCTATTCTAATCCCTTTTGTCTATCCTGTTTGAAATGATGGCTTGAGAGTTAAAAAAATAATAATAGAGCAAGATAAGTGTGATCAAAGGTATGGAACAGTTTCTGGGTGATGGATTATGTCCTCCAACTTGGATGACTTAAGTGGAGGAATGTAATATAAGTTTTAAAGTGATGAGCTGCATGAAGAAGGTGAATAGGGAGGAGTTGCTTTCCATCTTGTCTCATGCAAGACCTAGATAGTGTCTTGTAATTCTGCTGAGTGATAGTCTTAAAGATCATTGAGTAGCTAAGCTGCTGGACTACTTGTCAAAGGATGAAAAGCATTTTACATGGTCTTAGAACCTGAACAAATTGAAGTTTTGTGGATGAAAAATTTTTAAAAAAGATAATTTTGAAGATACCACCCTGAGTTACGGAAGCCTCAGCATTGCAAACTGAAAACTGAAAGGATGCTGCAAATGCATTACTGCAGGCTTACTTTGCTCCTACCATCCCCTATAGTTGTTTGCTACTGACTGCTCTTAAAAGGGAAAATCCGAAGTTTTTGTCTAGCCCAATGGTCAGTTTTAAGTTTGTAATGATAAGCTTTGATTGGTACTTCAGGTAATAGAAAATTGAGGGCAGCAGTAGGATTTATCCTGACGGCTGTAGTTTTTCTTAAGGACAAGTATCTTCAGAAGCTCTTAAGGAGCCTGTGTCTCTGTGGAAGCTAATAATGCAGTTTTCCAGCCTGTCACTGGGTAAAATTTTCAGGAAGACAACAAATCTATAATATTCTGTGCTATCAGTATTCTTCAGCATAAAATATTTTATCTTATGTCTAAAATTTGCAGCATCAGCTTTTGAGACTGTAGGTATCCATATTTATGATTTCTAGCTCTTATCCAGATTTGAACTGCTGTCTGGCCTCTGTCATAATCCAAAACCAGACCCCGAACACTTCTGTTATTGCTACTTTAACAGTTTCTGTAATTTATAACACATCCTCTTGTGTAAAACTAGGTTTTAATTACACAGCCCAGTAAAAGATTTGATCTTTGGTTCTGAGACTGTCCATACTATTCTAACATGAGAATCAGTACCTAAATTTTAATCAGCTGTTGCTTTTTTCATCCTTTTATGTAGCAATAAGATACTGTTTTGCATGTAAAAAAATTTTCGGCTGCAATGCTTTGTAAATCTCTTTCCTACTACTAAGGAAATTTTACATTTTCAAAAGTCAGGCTTAATAATTATAAAGGTTGAAAGAGCTTTTCTTTTAAAGGAACTATCTTGAAGTAATTACAGAACATGCTATGGAATATGTGCTAACAGCACAGTCCAGCACACTTGTGTATTTGTTCTTGTACATGCACACTCTCTGTTTCCTGAACTGTATTTAAGGGTGAATTTACATTATAATCTCCACCTTCAAGAGACATTCTGAGTAAACTGAGCCTAACATGGATAGTGTTAAACATACATGCTGGCTATCATCATCTAGTGTCATGCTTCCCTCCCTCCTTCCCCTACCCTTTCACATAACTTTGAGGGCAATGTGAACCAAGATCTTTATTAGGAGTTTGCTTAGAGAATTCTGAAATATATGAAGTGCTTAAATGAGTTAAAAAAATAAAATTCAGGAGATCCCTTTCGAGCATAACGAGATAAGAAAGAAAGCTTTTTTCATTCAGTTTTCATTTGTTCGTGTGGTACTATACCTGAACATACCTAAATTGATGTATTAGGAATTCTTAAATATGCACCAGCAGAGAAAACAGACATCTATGTCTGTGTGTCCCTGTGAAGTATATGGATTGCTTAATATATGCTTTATATTTAAAAGCTCTGATCTGATTGATAAATCTTATTAAAACGAACAAACAACATATGAAGACTTTGTGGCAAAACTTTCCATTTGCTTCTATAAATGCTGCTGATATTTTTATCAGTACATTGTTGGTGAACAGCATGTGTGACCTGAAAACATGGAGGAGCATTGTGCCTACACCTCTGCTTGGCTGCAGTCATTATATCAAATTATTGACAGTGTTTGGCTGGCTCTGTTTCTCCTTCGTGATGACTTGAAAGGTTGTTTTTCTTTCCTCTTCAGCTTTCTTCTTTTTCGCTTAAAATTATCCCATCATCACCTATTTAAAGAAAAAGCTAAGGCCTGCAAAATCTCCCTCCCTTCCTCTCTTTTCCTCTCTTCCCCTCTCTTTTCACCCTCTTCCCTGTCCTCTCTTTTTTTGTATGGGACAATAGTCCCAGTTAAATTTGTTCTGTGCATTTTTTTCAAGTTTCTTCCATTTAGAGTTCTCTACACTTAAAAAAATGTAAGAAACTTCCTAGTAATTTTAGAATGTTTAGTGAAGGCTATAATTTTAGTATTTTATTATAAATTATAATGATTACGTTTAGAGAAGAAGCCCTGCCAGACGTAGTTGTAGTTGCAGGGCAATGGGGTGGTTATACAGAATAAGTACAGACTACTAACAGAAAAATTTAAAGCTGAAGCAAGTTTTGATCTCTTGTGACATTATAAATTCTTAACCTTTTGTATTGTAAGGTGAAACTAATTATGTGTCAGACTATGAACTAGATATTATAACCATTCAGCTGTGAAGTAGGTTAGCATAGTTCACTTGAAAGTGTGTTGGAAGCTTTCTGAGCAGAATGGCAAGGAATTTAGATACTGCACACCAGTGCATGAATTTTTTATGTTGATCATGGATTCTCTTGTGTCTTTACACATACTTTGTCATACATGAATGCTTACTAGAAAGTGTCAAGAGTAGTGTTTAGAAATAACAGATACTTTATGTGAACTTTATGCTACAGATCTCTTGAGGCAAGACACTCCTATTCTCTGTTACTTACAACTTGTTCAGAGTTTCTCTTTCGCTTAATTTCCATGGTCAAAGTTACACAAGGAATAAATGAGGAAATACAACAAAATTTGCAGGATGAGTAATGAAAAGAGGACCCACAGCTGTGAGGGGAAATAGGTAAGACAGCTGAATACAGGGCTAGTTTTTTTGTGTGAAAGTTAGCAGAGAACATATACTGGGCTTAATGTGGCAAGGTTTTCATAGCAGGGGAGCTGCAGTGGTGTCCTCTGTGAAAGAGGTCCTGTGTCACACAGAGCCACTTCCAGCAACCTCCCAGCAGATCCCAGATGGACCTGTTTGTTGCTTGCCAAAGCTGAGCCCATGGGTGGTTATGGTGGTGCCTCTGTAGTTGCATATTTAAGATCGGGTAAAAACCCCTGTGCAACAGTGAGAGAGGAGTGAGAAAACAGGAGAGAAACAGCCCTGCAGACAGCCAGGTCAGTGCTGAAGGAGGAGGAGGTGCTTCAGGCACTGGAGCAGAGATTCCCCTGCAGCGCGTCGTGAAGACCATGGTGAGGCAGCTGTGCCCCTGCAGCCCATGGGGGCCCATCTGGAGCAGAGATCCACCTGCATCCCCCATGGAGGACTCCGTGCTGAAGCAGGTGGAGGTACCTTGATGGAAGCTGCAGCCTGTGGAGAAGACCCTGCACAGAAGCAGGCTTTCTGGCAGGATGTATGGGAAGCAGCAGAGATGAAGTATTATGAACTAACCACAACCCCTTCTCCATTCCCTTGCAGCTCTTGGTAGAGAGGGGGAAGAAGAGTTGGGAGAAAAGTTGAGTCAAATTTTAAAGCTGGTATCACCAGTTAAATTGAACGATAGAGGAATTTAAATCTTAGTCACTGTACTTCAACGTTGCCCTGAGCAATAACTCATGAATTTCGTGAGCTTGACATTTTTTCTTTAACTGTTTTTACTAGTTTATTCCTCCACCTATAAACACAAAAGGGGCAAGAATAGTAGATAACAGAATACCTTTTATGTTTACAAGGTCCTTCTCACAGTTTCACAAACTTCAGAAAGTCAACTACAAGTGTCACAGGTGGGGAAATGTACAACATAGTTTAATTAGAAGAGAGGACTTGGGGGAGCCAATAAAGATCTTTCCAGTTAGATGAGTCAGCACAAGTAAGAGAGTGACTCCCAGCTGAGTTCATTTGCAGCTGAAATAATGAACAGAAGAATAAATAAGCAAATGATCAAATGTAGTGAAAAGCAAACTTACTTGTTCTCAAATCAAGATGGCAGTTTTGGGTTGCATTTCCAGGTGTGTCTAGAGTAAATTAGGCTTTGAGAAAGAAAACAGTTTCAGATTCATAGATCACAGTCAGGAGTTGCACTGCCTGGGGAGAGACTAATGATCAAAGCACTGGTGTTTTAACTCTGTGTTGACTTTCAGTGTTAAATATGTGAAAGTGCTTCTACAGAGGTTCTGTTACAGAGGAAATAGTTCAGTACTGCGTTGCTGTACTTTGAGTGCAGTGCTACTTCTGGAAATACCAGTTAACTTTCTTTAAATAAATAAAGAGAACAGTATATAAATATTTTTTTTGAAAAAAAATACAGTTTTTGTTGTTAGAGTAGGTTCTGTAAAGAAAATGATTATGATTTCCTAAAGATACTCTATCCTGGAGTATATGCATGACAAATACAGAACTGTGTCTGCCTTGCATAAAAGGCAATTTTCCAGTGCACAGGATAGTTTCTTTGTCCCTGAAATGAGATTATAATAGATTTGAATTATGTGTGAGTCTTTCCATTCTTTCAGTTGTGGTGCTTTATTACACTGTAGAAGATGCTCATGTTCAGTTTGAGAAACAACACCAATGATATGAAATGGTTGCCTATTTTACTTGGTGAGCCCTATGGAAAATTCAGAAATTCAAAGAATTATTCTTACTACCTTGTTCACTCTGTTTTGGTTTGTATATTGGTTTCTGATATTAATTACTGTGAAAGGGCTACTGCTAGGCCAGTAGAAAATTCTGCTATAGTTTTTAAAATAGCTATTATTGTGGTCAATTAAAAGTGACCAGAGCATGTAGTAGACTTTTTGGTACTGTAAATCACTTGTTGGCTGATGTGTTTTAAGTAAGAATTATTAATGTCTCATTTTGCCTTGTGAACTTTTAGGCTTCATACTTTATGGCAGTTTTATAGAATTTGAAGATTAAATTGCAATTGAGTTTCATAAAACAATCAAAATTAAAAGAAAATCCATGTAAATATAGTCAAGAAAGTCATTAAGGGTTTTTTAATAGAAAAATGCATCAAAATACATAAAAATGAACTGGTAATCATGTCTTTTACTCTAGGATCAAGTTAAAATTTGAAGTCAAGAAGAATTAATATTTCAATGTCAGTGAAAAATCATTTTATGCTGATTTTTGGGATAGTTACTCAGCTCTCCAGTTGATAAAGGAATTACTCTCACAATAGCAGTTGAGGTGAAAAATCCTTTATCCTTATTTTCTGTCTAAATAGTAGTTACACAAAAAAAGTTCTACATAGCAACATTCTTTTAAAATATGTATGGGTAATTTTCTTAAATATCTCAAGAACCACAGCAAGATAACTGTAACAAAATTAGTTGAACAAAGGGATTCTCAATTAAATATTCAGAAATATTGCTGTATATTGAAATAATGTAATTATTTTAAAAGATTGATCACTTTGGGGTTCAGGCGGAGATATCCTTCTTGTTCTCATTATTTTGAACTCTGATCTATATTATAGAGCTGCAATCCAAAAATTAAAAATCCATTTAGAGTTAATACATTCAAGTAAATATATGCAACTATAATCCCATTTTAGCTATATAGCTTGTGTGTTAGATTTTGATGTATGATATTAACTGTAATCTTGGGTTCAGAACAGTTTTGACTACATTAAAACAGACTTTTGATTTCTTATGCTACTTGAAGTTATTATTCTGCACTTCTAAAGATCAAATTCTTTTCCTGTCTCTTGATTGTGGTTTAAATTTTCATATTTTCTACACTGTGTTAGAATTGTAAATTTATGGGGGAAAAAAATCACCTTAAAAATCTCTTAATGTGGCACATTTTGGCATGTATGAGAGCCTTTTAAAGCTACTTGTACTTCTGCAATAAAGCTACGACTTCACTAGATTGGCAGGTAGAGAGCAATTGTTGCAGGCATATCTATGGGGTATATAATGCTAGAGATGGGGACTCGCAGGTCTGTACAGTGTGATCATTTACTATTGTACTGGAGAAGCAGACCTAGGAAATGTAGAAGCAAAAGAGAAACACCATAGGAAAACATTGACAAATATATGAATTGAGATAAGTAATTGAAAGAAAAAACCCCTTTTTTTTCTTTTCTACAACTAATAATTGCATATGGTCTCCTCTTTAGGATAACTACACATTTGCACAGCCAGGAATTCAGAAGAAAGTGAAAATGCTGGAAGAACTTGTTAGTAGGATCGATGGTAAGTCTTAAAGGCTAAACTGATTTCTAACTGATGTTTAATTGAAAGTGTTTAGTTAAAATGTATGCAAGAAGACAAGCCAAGCTCACTGCAGTCACCTGCAATGGTGGGGCAACATCGCCTTCCTCAGGTGAGGTGTCATCATTAGTTTGTGGCACACTGGCCTTTGCGGATCACTATCGTGTATCATTTAAAGGAAAGCCTCAGGAGCATGAGCCACTTTCATTACTTTTTATTAGGGCAATATAATCAAAATTCAATGGCAATTTCTTTGCAGCAGAGTAATGACCACATACAAAAGGCAGCCAGTATTCATTTCACATTAAGCCTCAATGATTGTTGTAATTCGAGCAAGTCACAGTGGTTGTTTATGGTTGTCCTTTGGCACTATGTTTTGTGCCTTTGTGCATCATTTTGCTATCTGGAATGCCTGCATAATTTCTCTGTGGAATCCAATTAATTATGAACTCTGGAAATAACATCTTTAATTTTATAGATAAATTGCAGTATGTGCAGGGGTAATTTTAGATTATGCTTTCATGTTTTAGCATGGCACTTTGAAATATTTTCTACCTTCATCCTTAAAATAATTCCCTTCATGAAATGCTGACTGTCGTATTCCTAGAACAGAGTTTAATTAAATGAAATGCAAGAGATAATGCTTGCCCATTCTAAACATACTCTCCTGATAGTTTGTTAAATTAATGAATAGAGTATTAACAAAGTGTTGCCAAGAAGAACCAGGCATATATTTGCAACACTAGCCTGTCACTGATGACTTAGAAAAAATAATTCTTATGTAGCTTAATATTTGATAATCGTCTTGGAAGCGTTAATTCCCTCTTTTTGTTACATGTACTGTGAAGTTTTTTTTGTGCCAGTGCTTACCATAGGAGATTTTGCCTGCTCTTATGTACATCCTGAATATTTGACAATGGTCTTTGTGCTTTTTTAGGATGTTCAAGTATTTTTAATGATCAAAAACTAAGGGCAGGAGTACAATGTTTGAGTAATATTTCATTATAAATTCAAATGTAGATTTTTTTTTTGTAGATACAATTTTTTAAAATGCAAGTGACTATGAAAAATACGAGTGTTTCTGTATATTGGATAGCCAAATATTTATATTAAAAGTATCTTTTAATCAGTGTTTTTTATTATTTCAAAAATAATCTAACTGCTTGTAATGTGACTTTTTATGTCATTTCAGTTTTCCATCAATATTGATGTTTACATTGCTCTTATGGAAGCAAATGATTATATATTAAATGAAGTGTGTAATTATAATGCCTATAAATAGACTTCCTTAACTTGGTCAAGGAACATTTATATAATCAAATTGTTTAACTATGTTTTTAAAATTAAAAATAGCTTCTCATAATCAACTTTATAGTTTGATTTAATAAAAATATTAAATATAATACAATATATTGTTTGTTTTTTAAGAAAGAAATGCTGAAGTCTTACTTTTACCTTCAGTGCTTTGGGAATATAGTTAAATAACTTCTCTCAGTTACTAGGTTTAGGAAGCATTATTTTTAAGGTTTCACACTTTAAAAAAAGTAAGGCAAACAGGAATAGCAAACAGTTGTGTTTTCTTATGCTGGCCTTTGATCATTCTTTCTAACTGAAAGTACAAATGTGGGTTTCTGATTTTTATCTAATTTAAAATAATTCGGTGAGGTCTTTATAATTTTTTTTGTAGTTTTCAGTAGACATCATGAGTGTTTGCAAGTTAATGTTGATTTTTCCTATTGTCCCTAATATTTGCAAAGTAACATCTCAGATAAATTTTAATGCTAGATCATTTCCATGGCTGAGTAGTAGAGATGTTTTGAGCAGTCTAGTTGGAGAAAACTATAAAAAAAGCAAAATCCTTACTGTAAAGGATTTGTCATCTTACAGGAGGTATATTTTGCATCTGGTCCATATGGCATACCTGCAGCATACATAGGAAAGATGTTAAGGGAAACTGTTTTAAAATGTGATGAGATTACAATGCTTCAGAGTGGTGGAAATTTCATTAGCTGTTTTTCCATTGTAGAAATTATGAAGTATTTAAAAAAGCCATAATTGCTCTTTGAAAAAGAAGATAGCAATTAATTTAATTGACATTATGGAAATCTATAACTTGGTTATATCGGGCCTCTGGAAATCAGTGTTCAGAACCTCTGCCCTTGCCTCTCTTGATCTCTCTTTGTCTAAAGGGACAGGGCCAATTTAGAGCAGGCTGTGTAGAGTCTTAACTCTGTTGAATTTTGAGATAATTCTAGGGATGGAGATTGTGCAGCTTCTTTGAGTAAGGGTGTTGGAAATTTGACTGCTTCCATTGTGGTTTTTTTTAAAATAATTTTTCTTTTTTTATGGAACTTATGTCCTCTGCCTTTTATTTTATCTCAGTGTACCTCTGAGAAGAATCTGGCTTCACATTCTCTACATACTCCCACTAGATATTTGCAGCTGTTCATATACTTCTTTATAAGGTTGAACAAACCCAGTTCTGTCAGGCTCCTTTTATGTGTAAAGTGCTCCAGTTTCCTCTGCCTCTCACTGGACCTGCTTGTGAATGCCAGTGTTGCAGAGCTGGAGGTGATGCTGCACACAGAGTTTCCCAAGTGACAAATACAGGGGAAGAATCACTTCTGACCTGTTGGCTTCTCTTTTGCTTATGAAGCCCAGCATATATTTGGCCTTTCTGCAAGGACACTCTTGCCTTGGGTACAGCCTGTGGTCCAGCAGGACCCCCAAGTCCTTGGCAGAGCTGCCTTCCATCAAGTTGTGCCCAGTCAGAGCTTGTTGACTGAGACTGTTCCATCCCAGGTAGAGGACATTTGCCTTTCCTGAACCGCAGGAGGTTCCTATCAGACATTTCTTCAACCTGCCAAGGTCCCTTCAAATAGTAACCCTTACTTTCAGCATGTCAACCACTCCTTCCAATCTGGTATCATCCACAAACACTCCACTCTATGCTATCATTAGTTTTTAATAGAGATGTTGCACAGTATTGGCCAAGGGATGCCATTAGTAACTAGTTGTCAACTGGACTTTGTACTACTGATTGCAACCTTTATAATAAAGGGGTTCCAGTTAAAAGTTTTGGATAGTAAAAGACACTTTCAGTATCGTTAAGGCTGTTTCTTGTTCTCTAGAAGGCTGTCCACTCAGTTACTTTCTTTTGCAAGAAAAGCACACCAGAGTACCTGTAAGATTAAAATAAAGTTTTAGTTGTGAATTAGGCAATGGTAGATGTGTGCTGCTGTTCTAAACTTTTGGATGCCTCAGGTAAGGGATCCTGAACTTGTTGGCTTCTTGGTGGCATCATGACATAGTTTGGTTATTGTGCTTTAGTCTTCATTTCTTTTTGCTTTTATCTTTTTATACTGGATCTGCTGTATTGTAGTTAAAGGGAAATGTATGGTTGATATTAGTTCAGTGGCTTTTTAAAAAAAAAAACACCCAAGAGCTCACGATCTATATTATGTTTATGTATCCTAAGTACTAATTAAGGTTACTGTGGAAGAAAATAATGTTCCCGTTGTTACTGTGTCTCGTTATTTTCTTGTTGCTGGGTAACTGCATGGTGAAGAGAATCTTAATGTAGTAAGTAGCTGTGTGAGTGGATGAAGCTCATACAATTTATTTGCTAATAGTAATGCATTACCAGTGTATGAAAAGCAATGCTTTTGCTTTGGAGAGTGCTAGTGCATTATGTTAGTGATTCAAGCAAGTTTCCTTCACTCAGCCTTATGGATCACAACTCCCCTCAAAATACCTGTCCTTGTGTGTACACTGCAGAGCATTGCAGAAGACTTCAAACAGCAAAAATGCTCTCTTAATTTAATCATAATATCATTCTGCTTAAACTCCAGAATATAATTTTGGTGAATTATTTTTAATGGAATTTTTTAGTTTGTTAATCGCACTTTGTTATAGACAAGATGGAATTTGAAGATAAAACATTTATTTGGTCTCATCTATCTCCTCGTCATCATCATTCAGATTTCTGTAGGACTTATACAAAAGAATTGAGAGGGAGGATCATTAGATAGCTCAGTAGTAAGGAATCTGTTATAAGTAATTATCTTTTCTGTTTCCTGTGATGCCAGTAGGGCTTTTCTGTGCTAAACCATTTCTCATGGTTTGGAAAAAGATCATACTCACGTGGCATACTGTTTTCTGCTTTTGTTTCGTTTAAGCTTGAAAGCAACGAGATGTGGTATAGGAATGCCAAAATTAATTCAGGATTTGTGTTTCTAGGATTTACAGGTGCTTAGCATTTGGCTGTTTTCATGCTTGGGAGAGTCACAACTTCAGTTTACTGCAAGATGTCTGGTAATTACATTAGGGCTTCAAGTAGAAGTCTGAGCATTTCTAGATAAAAGTAGTCTTGTGTTTTCACAAACATTGATAAAGGATGTTAAAATCATGTAACACTCTCTAAAATTAGCAGGAAGGCAGTTCTATGAAAAACTAGGCTACTGTAGTGTTGAATTTATTTTTTTATGTTGGCTTCTTACTAGTATTACAGGAAGCTATAGAGACAGTATGGGAGACTCAACTTAGTATAAGTACTTTGCATCTTGTGTTTGAAAGGATTTTTTTCTGCATCTTTTATAGAACAGCTCGAACCAGGGTTTGTGTTTGTATTCTGCACAGCCTGATCTTATTTTTTCTTGTAGTTAAAGAAATTCTGTGCTATAACTGGTCCAGATTCTTTAACCAGAAATCACCAATCTTTTTGTAGAATTGGTCCTCAAATCTTAGTAACAAGACATGAAAAAATAAAAACGCAGAAAATTATTAAAAAAGAAAAAAGCTCTTACTGTTGCTGTATATACCTTTGTCCTTCTCTTGAAAATGGAAGTGATGGAAAAATACCTAGAAACATAAAAAGAGTGCTGCATTTTGACTTTCCCATAAGGAAGTTTATCTAGAGTTCTGAGTTTATTGAAGAGCTGTGTGTTCTTTTTTGTCTACTAAAGTTTTAAAAGTCCAGAATTCACTTGGGTTTCTAACAGTTTCTTCTTACATTGTATGGATGATTGGCTTTCAGCAGGTTCTTGTCCCAAGAGATAAAGGTGCCTATTCCCATAGAACTGTTCAGTGCTTTGAACAAAAATGTTTCCCGGTTCTGCTCAGAACTTAATTTCATATGATGAGTTAAGGCAAAGAGTACTTAGAGATACCTACTGAGTAGTTTTAATACTTTCATAGGTTCTCAGGGACATTTGGTTTGTCTGCTGATTGAACTTTATAAGCTGCAGAGAAAATTGTTTTGCTTTTTTCATTAGGAAAATCCGAGTCTCAAAAAGGCAAAATATTGACTGAGACTAATACATTTTCTTACTAAATGGTTTACTGTTGCTTAATAACTCACAGAAAAGTGATCTGTCCAATATATGTGATAGATATAGATTAATTAATTTGGATTTTAATTGGAATCTTGGGGGGTTATACAGTGAACTGATAATGAAACCGTGGTAATACGTGACGTTTGATCTATCTTCATTACATATTCAATCATGCTGATGATTTTTTTGGTTGATGGTTAAAGAATGCATAATTGTATGTGCAAAATTATGTTCGTGTTTAATTATATTGTAAAACATTTTTCTGACACCAATAGCTTTGAATTAGGATTGTGTTGAAGTATCTGGAAAAAAGAGCTCTAATTGTTAGAGTCACAAAACTGGTATCCTCAACCGTGCAAAAGCATTTTGAATTGGAAATGGGCATAGAATTTATTTAGACCTTACTGCTGCTGTTGAAATTGAGTGATTAATAAGGACCTTGTCTGTTGGTCTATCTTTATATGTTGGCTTGGTGCTGCAGTGATGAAAAATCTTGTAAGCATTTCATAATTGTTTTAATTAATTTGCACCATAAAGCTCTTTTTCATTTTAATAAAGCTATTTTATTTAGCTCACTAGTAGTTATTTTATATCTGATTTTATGGTTGTAATTACTGTACTATACTTTAATCCACTTGTAAGTACCATTCACTGGGCATTATAATTAATTAATATATCTTTTAAATCGTATTTTTATGGTTTACCATGGAGATTATATTTGTATGCTATTACAAAGTTCAAAGATCTTAGCAAGAGTTGAGACTCACTGTAAAATCATTTGTAAATTCCTGACTGCTGTAAGCACTTTAACTCTCAGATAACCAAAACTTATTATTTTCATGGCAAATTAAAATAGAAAAAAGGGAAGCAAAAGGATGTTTAACATGATAGGGAATTTAAAAAGTATTAGGCATAAACCCTTCTCTGAATGCACAGTTATGATTTAAAAAAATAGGCTAGAGAACTTTGGGCTAGAAGGGTTGTTCTTTCCTGATCATTACTAAATGTTTTTCCTAGTAGTTTCCTCCATTTTTGTGTTAGATACTACAAAATTGTTACTTTCATTTGAGGCAACTAGGCCTTCCTTCCTTGCCTCCTGTAGTATTTTCTTCTTTTGCTTTGGGATCAGGGTCTTGGGCTTTTCAGTATTGGAGTATCAACCATATCTTTTGTGTATGATGAAGATACTTCTCAGTCATAACTACAAGTTGTACATTTAGTGACCTAAATTCAAGTAGACCAATTTTTAAATTGTGGGCCATGAGGAGAATATAATTTGGTAGTATTTCTGGGTTTCTGCCAGTCATATTTTCATTTTTTTAGGACTATTCAATGTATTTTTTTTTAATGCTTTTGTTGTAATTTTTTACAGTGGATAAATGTAGCAAGTTGTAAAAAACAAACTAAGTCTGGAATAAGATATAATCAGCATGTAAATATTTTACTTGGATCTATACTATTACTTGAAGCAGAATTGTGTATCATAATGCGATACTGACTTGAGGTGCACGTTTATGATCTTTAGAATGTCGTCTTCAGTCATCAGTTATTAATGTGTATTAATAAAAGTTAATATACATAACCACTAATAACTTAGTGCTAAGCTCTAGTCTTGACAGAATTATTTTTGTTCAGAATTTCAGGAATTCACACTGGGGGTTGTAAACCTTAATCTGCATCTGGCAACATGTGGTGTTGAGATTTTACTTCAGACTCTTACCTTTGTCTCCCATAAACATCCTGGCTGTGAACAATGTAGAAATTATTCACGAGAGAGAAGTCAATTAAAAATTAGCTTTCAGTGGGTGGACTACTCAGAAAGAAAGCAGTCATTGACTGTTGACAAGGTTCTTTCTTTTGGACAGCACAGTTCAGGATGTGGGAACTGTAACATGGGGATGGAGTGTATCCCCAGTCAGTTTGCACCAAGTCAGGTGGGAGTGTTCATCTGCTGGAGGGTGGGAAGAATCTACAGAGGGATCCGAACAAGCTGGATCAATGGGCCAAGGCCAACTGTGTGAGGTTCAACAAGGCAAAGGGCCAGGTCCTGCACACGTGTCACAAGAATCCCATGAAACACTACAGGCTCAGGGCAGATTGGGTGGACAGCTGCCTGAGAGAAAGGGGCTTGGGGAAAGGGACCTGGGGATGCTCGTCGACAGCAGCTGAACATGGGCCAGCAGTGTGCCCAGGTAGCCAAGAAGGCCAGTGGCATCCTGGCTTGTATCAGGAACAGTGTGGCAGCAGGACCAGTGACTGTCCCCTGTACTCAGTGCTGGTGAGGCTGCACCTCAAATCCTGTGCTCACTTTTGGGCCCCTCATGACAAGAAAGACATTGAGGTGCTGGAGAGTGTCCAGAGAAAGACAGTGTTGCTGGTAAAGGTTCTGGAGCACAAATCTTACAAGGAGTGGCTGGGGGAGCTGGGGTTGTTGAGTCTGGAGAAAAGGAGGCTCAGGGTAAACCTTATCACTCCTTAAAATAACCCACAAGGAGGTGGTAGGCAGATGGGTGTTATTCTGTTCTCCTAAATAACAAGAGACAGGACAAGAAGTTGTGCCAGGAGAGGTTTAAGTTGGATATTAGGAAAAATTTCTTCACCAGAAGGATTATCAAGCTATGGAACAGGCTGCCCAAGAAAGTGTTTGAGTCACCATCCCTGGAGTTATTTAAAAGATGTATAGATGTCACCCTAAGGAGCATGGTTTAGTGGTGGGCTTTGCAGTGTTAGAGTAATGGTTCAGTATCAAGATCTAACAGGTCTTTTCCAGCCTAAATGATTATATGATTCCATGGAAAACAGGAGTGCTAGTGTGTTTCTGCAGCATGTTTTCATCTGTTGTGCATGTAAATGGCAGTGCCAATAAGCTTCCATGGCAAAGGTTAACTCATTTTACTGATCATTTTGCTTTGGTATCAGAGCAGTTACTCTTGTAGCTAGTGTGTGCTTTTTAAGAATTGTGTGACCTTTCATGAGAAATACTTACATTTCTTCCTTTGTTTGGCCTTTTTACCAGAGATTCTTGGCTTAACTGCATTTCAGATAATTTTTAAGAAATAGTATTTGCTATATTTACAATTAAATATATATACAGTATTGAGAAAATAGAGTTAAAATGAAGTGTTCAGGGTAAGAAATATGAACTTTTAAGTAATATTCAAAATTTCAAAACTAGGTCAAACTCAAACATCAGAAAAGATTGCTAGGGTTGATAGGAACCTGTGAGTAAAGGTGGACACTGAAAGGCTAATGTTCTGAAGTGATAAATTGTACAGATGGATGTGGTGACACCATGCTGTGCTACTGTAATTTGGCATTTTGTGCATAATTTTATATTATTTTGTGCTTCTTTGTTTATGTGTGAGCTTGCCTAGGGACTCATTCTAACAGCATTCCCCAGTCAGGACAGCAGTCAAGTCGTACTTTAGTACAGGTTATTTCTGTCCTTAACCATGTGATTCTGTAGTCACATACCATTTTACTTTTGAAATCAGTAAAACAGCATGAGAAGCTGACATTGAACATGAAGAATAAATATTCTGTGTGTATAGTCCCTTCTGGCATGAAAAGCATCTGTTTAAGGTGGCTAACTGTGATCAGTCAAATTAATGTACCCAAGAAGTGTATTTAATAAAAATATGAATAGTTATAAATGGTTTTTATTTGGAATGCATCTGTATAATACATTCTTCAATCAGAAGACTTCCTTCAGCCAAACTTTATGAATAGATTTATTGAAAGTGTTGGGAAACTTATTAAATATAATTTTTATTTCTTTTCAATTTTCATTAATTATTTTTTTAATTGTCAAATAATTTTTCCACAGAAACATAAGTAGAAGTAGTTTTTATAAAATACTTGAAGTCTTAACAGTAATTATATATCTGACAGTAATTATATATCTTCTTGTTCATTGCACATACATACTTATTTTCATTGAAATGGAAAATTTAGATTTCGATTATGTTGGTCCAAATTACCTTTATCAGCAAATTAGCCTCTACTCACAATTAGTTTTAAAATAGAAAGAATTAGCTTCTTTACTCAATGCATCTTCTAGTCCAGTCTTGCATCAATTGTATATAATGCTCAGAATTTAGTAATCCATTTTTCAACTTGTTTAGACTAGAAAGCAACTTTCAGGAAGTTCATTATTCCCATTAACAACTGCAGTTGAAATATCACAACTGGCAAAATTTATTGTTCTTCATTACTTACTTTCAATGGCTGCAAGCAACAATATGAAATTTGTTTCTGCTCTGTGAAGAACAAAAATGTTTGTGAGTTAGTAGCTTCACTTAGAAATAAAACTGACTTTTTTGCATCCTGCTTGATGTAGTGGATTATCTAATTATAGCAGTCTGCAATGTAGGTATCTAAATGTGACATTCAAAAAATAAATTTAACACAGTATCTCACTTCAGGACATTTAACTTGCAGCTAAATTTGCCTATAGCAAAGGCAGACACCCAGTAGTAATTTAGTATTTGTCCTGAATTAGTGACCTAATACTGGTGCTCTGGGTGGAGAACTGGCAGAGGACAAGGTGCAAAGGCTGCATCTGCCTGGCAGCAGTGGTGTCCTTCAAGGTTCAATTCTAAGGCCACCTCTATTCAGTATTTTTATCAGTGATCCAGATGCCTTGCAGAGGGATCTTGTTAAATTGGAGTGTTGGGCAATCATCAGTGATTTATTTAACATTTGAAAATTTAACGAGAGCAAATGACCTGTGATGAAGTAATGCTGATCATAAGTATAAAGCAGGAGAGGGAGTGGCTGGAGAGCAGCCCTACAGAAAGGGATCTGTGAGTTCTGGTCAGCAGCAGCTCAACAGGAGCCAGTGGTGTGCTCTGGCAGCCAGGAGGGCAAACCCATCCTGGGGTGCATCAAACATGGCATCACCAGCTGGTCAAAAGAGTCAGTTTCCCACCATGTTTAGTATGGGTGGAACCTCACCTTGAGCACTCTGTGCAGTTCTGGGCCTCACTATTTATGAAGTATGTGAAGGTTCTTGAATGTACCCAGAGGAGGACAAGAAATCTGGTGACAGGGCTGGAAGGCATGTTGTGTGAGGAGCAACTGAGGACTTTAGTCTTGTCTAGCTTGGAAGAGGGGAGGCTGAGAGGTGACCTTATTTTCCTCTGCAGCATCCTGAGCAGGGGAAGTGGAGGGGGAGGTGCTGAGCTCTTCTCCCTGGGATCCAGTGAGAAAAGGCATGGGAATTGTTCAAAGCTGCACCAGGGAAGGTTCAGGTGCAACATTAGGAAGCACTTCTTTGCTGAGAGGGTGGTCCAATACTGGAATAGGTTTCCTAGAGACGCGGTTGATGCCTCAAGCCTGGCAGGGTTTAAGAGGTATTTGAGCAATACCTTTAACAAAATATTTCAACTGTTAGTCAGCCCTGAATTGGACTGGATGATCATCGTGGGTCCCTTCTAACTGAACTATTCTATTCTAACTGTGTACAAGTTAGAGGCTTGCAAACCTTTGTGTGGAAGATGAAAATACAGAGGCTTCTGAAGCTTACACTGTCTTCAAAATGTGGACTTACACATATAAACTGCCTTGTTTCATTTTTAAACCTATTTCTCTAAGGTTGCAGAACATATGTGGTTATCACATTTATCTTCTCCTTTCAATAAGTTTTCAAGCTTGACTACTTGCTTAATCAGCATTTTCCAAAGGGAGAAACTTCACTCTGCAAAATTTCATGACTTTTGTAAAGCTCATTTGTTGCTTATTAAAAATAAAAAACCCAAAGCCCCAAAACAAAACCAAAAGGAAACAAACAAACAAGCAAAAACCAACTAAAAGAAGTATGACCTAGATTGCTGCTGTGGAAGGGCTGCAGGGCAAGCCCCATAGTTGCTGTTATGTTTGGAATGCTGGCTTGATGCTCATTGTGTTTTCACAGTGAGAGTTGAGAACTAGCCTTGATATTGGCTGTTGTCTCTCTGCCAGCTGTGGGTTTTCGTGCTGCTGCTGACTTTTGCAGAAATCCTGGGAAAGAAGGGTGTGAAGGTGCTGGAAGGGTAATAGGTTTGTAGAGAAAGGAGGAAGATTAGTCACAAGAGCTTGAGACTGGGAGTCTGAGGTTATTATGGGTAGTGGAAAATCCATCACAAAGCTCTCATTTAATTTTTGAAATATCGACAAAATGTAGGCACAATGTACAGTGGTAAAGCTGTAGTACTTTTCCTGTACACAAAATGACAGAGAAGGAGAGGGACTTAATGAGATGACTTAGAAGAGCACAATGTCATTGCCCCTCCACCATCATTCTCTACCATTTCACATCCTATAGTAGAAGGTCAGTCTCTTGTATAGCAGAAGTATCTAACTGGCTGGTTGGTGTTATACATAAAAATAAAATGAATAATTTAAAGATTGACATATCTTTATATATAGCTATGACTAAAAAATGTTCCCAGGAGAGGTAACAGGTGTTTTTAAGATGTTCATACAGTTTTATGTATTTGTCTATATTTGTATTATGGAAGGGAATATAGATACCAGGTCTGCTGAAGAGTGCTTTACCCACAGATAGATGGAGGCTGCCATGTGCCATGGAGAAATACCAGTGCTTTATACATGTTCATGGATATTTGTTTTCAGTTATCAGTGGAGATGGGATGTTGTGATAAGTGGACTTTTGGAGTGATGTGTTGTGATGTCTTATTTTTTAAAATACCTCATTGTTGATTGTTTTCAAAATCTAGAAGATTTTTACTTCTTGTTTCCATATTGAAGCAACTATATTATATTCGCTGACACTTTCATGTAGCCACAAATTACTTCTTGTGGGAAAAAAAATTTTTGAGCACCTTCAGTCTATATTATAATTTAGTATCATTTAACTTCTGTTACCTTAATCTCTAGATAGTGTTTTCTGTCATAATGCTATCATACTCTTGGGATTATTTTTTTTAATTAATTTAGTATTTTAATGCCTTTTTAGATCTTTCTGAGAGATGTGAAATTTGAAAGATGAGCACTTATTGTTTTAGCTGATAATACACCTGATGAAGAATGATCTGGGTAGCAAAAATCTCTCAAGAATGTATTTGTATACAGAAAGACAGTAGGAATGTCTTATTTAGGGTTTAACAAAGACTTGTCATAAATTTGTCCAAAACAAGACATTAGCATTTCTGCAGTATTTGTCATTTGCACCATGCTAGTGTCATACTTGAGCCTGTTAACTAAAGGTGTTAGAAGAATGTCTTTGATTTTCTTTGGAGAAAATTCTGCTAAATATAGACAAGCCATGTAGCAGATTATTCTATTAGCTCTAGCCATAACCCGTGCAAGTGATTAGCACAGCTTTCAAATAGTAAACTTGCCACAAAAAACACAGTGTGTATGGATACTGGTTTAGAAACCATTGATTTGTACTGGCTTTTATTTTAATTGATTTGTTATACCAAGAAATTATTTAAGCGGCAAATTGCTTAAGTTTTCTCACCGTGTTTTTTATACATTAATCTCTTTTTTTTTGGTCTCAAGTCAATGCAACCTTTATATGTTCTTTCCTTATATTTCTTTGTCTTCTTAATTTAACATTATCTTCTTTTTATTACTAACACTTTATTTTTGGAGGCCATTATGTTATTTGGAAACCTTGTCTCTTGTAGTCTTGCCTCAAATAATTTGTAACCTAAGAAATTAGTCAGGATATATGTATCTAAGCATTTTGTATATTTTTCCTGTATATTGTAAGCTCTCACCTTAATGTTTTCTTAAGGTAGTGCAACTCAGACCGGTTGTTTAAGCCACCTAGAGGCAGGAAAATAAGTCCAGTGTAATGTTTAACTGATTTATACTTTGGGTGTTTTCATTCTGCTGTAAGAACTTGCATGCACCACCACATTTTATTCTTGAGATTGGAGAAGTATTTTATTGTTCTAGACCGTGCATTTAATACTTAAAAGACTTCAGAAAAGTTGCAGTAAAATACCTGTTTATTCTGTCTTCAGAACAAGTTCATAGACACTTGGATCAGCATGAGGTGAAATACTTGCAATTTGCTTTCCGTTGGATGAATAACTTGCTGATGAGAGAAGTCCCTTTACGGTGTACCATCAGGTTATGGGACACATACCAAGTAAGTACTTTTTTAAACCTCCCTAACTCTGGTAATGTGTTTTAGACATGCCGGTATCTTTGTATCTTTTCTTGAACCTTTTGTTTTAGTGTCATCTGACAATCATCATAATATGAGGAAAAGCCTTCAATGATCACTACAACTTAGAAACATTTAATGTCCTCAGTCCTCTTGCCCTTCAAAACCAAGCACTTGTTGTCATGATAGTTTATAGTACTAAAATGACCGCTCACTCAAAATTAATGTCGGTATTCCCTTCTGTCTCTTCAGTGAAGTAAAACAATGAATTGTGCTTAATCAATGCCCTCCATCAGTTCTTAGTTCCAGACTTCTTATTGCCCATCTGTTTAACTACTCAATCCAATACTAGCTTTCAGTCTTCAGTTTTCAGCATTCATCCCATTGTTATATCTTTTGTCTTATTGTTTGTCCAGCCAAAACTTCTTACGTTACTGATCTCTGGTTGCAGTAATTATTTTTGCTCAATAATTTCTTTCCTGACTATCAAGAGAAAGAATTGATATTGGAGAAAGAATGTTTACCCATTCTTGATTCTGTTACTTAATGTTCCAGTAGCTTCTGGTTGCAATTTTTGACCATGTATTTAAACTGTATATTCTTATCTACCGACTTTGTTGTTGATACCAATGAAGAAAAAAAAAACAACAAAAAAACCCCAAGAAAAAGTAAAAGGATTTTAAATTCCTTAAGAATTTTTAACTGAATTAGTAAACAGACTAACTCATAATTTATGTCTCATAAAGATATGTAACATCTTTAAATATCAGTGTCTTTATATCTGTTCATTATGTAGCAATATTCACTTAGTTTCATGCACTTTAATGCCAAAATGTCTACTTGGACCATCTATTCAGGCCTCAAATAGAGGGTGGAGAATTGCTTGCTATTCATTTAATGAGTCTACTACATTATTTCAGTGAAGTCTCATGGTATCCAAATCTGATGTTAAGAAATGAGGGATCTATCATGTCTACTGTTAATCTATCCTAAGAAGTGGTGTCCTTGCAGGGTTTATTTTGTTGTGCATCTTCAGCAAATTTCTGAATTGAATTTGTGTATTGGGATCCTTATGCCTCCTTTGTCTCATTATAATATCTATTATTGAATGTCATATCTGTTTTAACCTGGCATTTTATTCCACTGGAAAGTACTTATTCTTTGTAAGACCCATCTGATAAGTCGAAAGACTGAGCTATTTAAATGTTTCACTGTAGCTAATTTATCATCTTTTGAGTAATTTTTCATGCTCTTGCTGCAGCTTTTATGAGTACTGAAGGTTTTTTACCATGCTAACTCTTAACACTGCACTTGCTACTTGATCATTAGCTTTATCTATGTGTTAAAATCACATAAGAGCACTTCCTTAATCTAGCTAACCACCCATATGTGCCCAAAAAACAGATGTTTTTGCCAAAACTTCACTTTGAGCTCATCTGTGAGCTATGCTTCTATGATAATGTGGAGAAATCTTGTTTGAAAACCAAGGCTGTTGTTAATTTCTCAAACTATTGCCATGCTGAAGGAAACCATTTTTCATTCCTAGTCCATAGGCACCTCTTGAGGTACACTTCAATGAGATCTTTATCAATAAGTGTTTCTGATTATTTAATTCTGATTTTTAACAAATTCTGCTATATTACAGTAGTTCTCTATAGTATTTAAAAGCTTAATACTTATCTATTTACATGGGATTTCCAAGTGTGTCTTTTAAATTAAGGTTTCTTATACCTAACTATCTAAATGGAATGCCTAGAGTGGGACTGTTTTTCTATATTAAACAAGTTTAAGGAATAATTCTGTGTTTTGCCTCAGCAGGGGCAGCAGATCTGTGCTGTTTTCTAGGTTTCATTATTTAGCAAACTGTAGTGTATGCATTTCTTGTCTAATAGTGTATTTAAAACCAGTAAGGGTATCTTAATGTAGACACCTCTATTACCAACCTCTTTTCTGAACAACCTCAAGCAATTCCTCAATTTGCTAATTAGTTTTCATTTGTGCTTATACTAAACTTATTATCAACCTGTAATATGGATCTTATCACACTGATAATATAGATAATAAATGCAGTGAACCTACAAGAGCCAGTAAATTTTGTGTAAAGTTTTTGCTAAAGTCTTAAGCAACAACATTACAGATTTTTACACAAGTAACTTGTCACTAAGTCATTCCATTGCATGTGATTTTTAACTTAATAATTTATAACTCTATCAGCAGTGCTGCTTTCTGAGTGGAAAGCACTTTAGAGATGGAATTTGTTCAGTTGGTTGTATCATCTGACTTGTATTTTTAACTGTAAAGCATGCTATAGGCCAAAAGGTGATTTGAATATATATTTTAAAGAGGTTTTTCAGAGGGTCTGGCAATGGATTGTTGGATTTGACAGATGTAAAATGAGTAAAGGCAAGAAATCTAATATGACATCCTATAAAATAAAAATTAGCTTTCCAGATACAGATGGGAGGAACAATAATTGCAGGGGCCTGGATAAATGCTTAACTGCTTTTCTCACTGTATTCATAGGCTGATAGTCCTGTTATCAGGCTTAATTTTGCTACTTCGTGCGTCCTAAAGCAGTAAAGTAAGGAAATGTGGCTGTTTCTCCTTCGAGTTACATACTTTTGCCATCTGCTATTTCAGTGCCTACCCAGTATGTGCATGTACTGACCTTTACTCCCTGATACTCTTCAATCACTGTAAACAGAAATACCTTTAACTGCAGTGTAAGTTCAGAGAGGTGAACTAGTCGTGTTGCAATGTAACATCAGCCACAGCAGGGACCACAGGCATCCCTGCACTGTTGATGTACTGGCTTTTGCTCAGACTCTGCCTACCTTGTGGCTCTTGGGAAGAGGTGGAGCATTTTGCAAGGCACTGTTTACAGTCATCTGTAGTCCCAGTGCATGGCATGATTGAGGAATGGCATTGGAGCAGTGCCAGAGGAGGGTTAGGATAGGTGTGACAGTCAGATTCCTTCACGTGGGAGGAATGGGAAGGCAGGCAGAGCTGTCAGATCCCTTCATGTCTTCATTGGGAGTGCATTGTGGCTCCCTCGTTTCCTGCAGAAATCCAATGATTAGAGAGCAGTGGCCCTTCTTAAAGGAAAGGGTAGTGCTAATGACATTTTCACAGAAAATAAAATTTTTCTTTCTTTTGTCCTCCTTACCCTCCATCAAAGCTGAAACCATGCCTTGTCTCGCTGGGCTGCCTGGTTTCCTGTGTTTGCAGTGGAAAGATAAATATTGGGCTGTTTCCAGTTTAAATTCTAGATTGGTCATTCTCACAGCAGGCCCCACTTTCTCATGGACTACAACAGGGCATTTTCAGGGAATAACAGCACACTTAGATAGTCTGCTCTTGTATATTTCCCGGTGTGACAGGTAACTGCTGATGGCTGGAGGTGTTAGAATCATATTCTGTGTCAAAATGTGTTGCTGTTCTTCCATTAAACTTTGTTGAGAATTAGGCACTTAAACAATGCCCACCTCTGTCTTGGAATGTATAGTAGCAAAAGTACTCTGGCTAGGGTCATATTCTCTGTCTAGTTTAATTTAGGATTCATCAGTCATTTTTTAGGTTCTGTGGAGTAAATCACTGAACATATGATCCAAAATACCTGTACTTAAGCTACTTAGAGTTGAGGGGAGGAGAAATTTGGAAAGATTCCCAAATCCTCACTTCAGTTACTGTGTTATTCTGTAACTATACCTATGAAATCTACTAAAATACATCACTGTCTTCTGTAGTAAAACTGTGTAAGGTAGAAAAAGTAAAGACATTGTGATGGGGTCTTACCAGTCCCTCCTCAGCTGTTTCTGGGGGGGAGTTGGGGGTCCCTTGGGGGGGGACTTGGGAGATTTGGGGGTTCTTGGTGGGTTTTTTTGGTGTGGGGGTCTCACTAGTCCTTACATCTTTCTTACAAAGGATATGTGGAGGGAACTTCTTAGCCATAAATTTTTAGTTTGTTTAGTTTAGTTTGCTTTATTCTTTAACCTTAATTGCATTTTAATGAGAGTGAATTATCCCACTTTTTTGCTTGATTCAGGCTTTGTATCTCTTTTTTTCTCCTTTGTTTAAGATAAATAAGGAAAATACCTTGTAAATTCTTTAAAAATTTGCTCGTTAAGTTACACCCAAGACACTCAAATTTTAAATATGTAGAACTGATTAATACGAAAGTTCATAGATTTTGTCAAGTGTGAAAGATTCTGCAAACCAAAACAGTGTAATGTAAGACCTCAGTTCTATCTTTTATTATATCTTGCATTTTTATATCGTATTTTATAATCTTTTTGGGATAAAGAATTGGTAAAATGAAGTATCATGAGAGCTGAATTATTCATAAGATAGAAGTGTTTAGCATATTTCTATGGACTTACAAAATGCAAGTTAGTTTTATATTTGTTCCTTGCCAAAAAGATTTTTGACACTATTTTAAAGATTCCTTTGCTGTATGAAATTGGCTTTTATGGACTTCTAACTCTTAAGTTAAGATTCAATATACCCTATTAGAAAAGGTGGAGATGTCTCAATGCTCAACATCTACACTATCCTACTCTAAATAAATATTTTAAATGTTGGCAAAACCTCAAAAGTACCCTTGCTTCAGACTGAGACATTTTGTTGAAGTTTGCATCAAGTTTTCATTATTTCTTGAAATGTGTGTTTTCCTTCAGGCACTTTTGAGATGCAGTGTGTTGTGTAGCTGTGTACTCCTGTGCTGGGGGGAGAAAGCAATACCACTACTGTGGCTGGATCCATTCTCAATTCTTCACCCTTACCTAGAAATGGCAGTACGAGACTTGAATGGCAGTGGTTGTACACCAATACTTGGAGCAGAACAGTGTGTAGTTTAAACTATTGATGTTTTTAAACTGCTTTAATATTGAGTTCAAAACTACATTTGCTTTGTAGGCAGTTTGCAGCTGGAAGGAGGTCTCTAACAATGCCATTAAATCATCCTGATACAAGATGACACAGTGTTATGCTGACCAGTGTTTTAAATAGGATAAGAATTTTCATAGGCATATAAGTACTTAATTTTATTTACTTTTCATGTAGAATGAAGTTCATATATTTTTCATTAAAGTGGTTTCTTTCTGATCTGATGTTCTTACATAAATTACCTTTTTATACTGTCCTTGTTGCAGTGATTTCTCTGTGTAACTCACACTATTGGTAGTACAAAACTTTTGGAAGAAACACTGACACAGGTTCCATAGCTAAAAGCTTGCTCAGAAAAAGAAAAAATAATGAAAAACGGAAAAAATGGTAGCAGCTATCTATATTAGTCTTCAATTCTAAATAAAGTGGTATCATATGCTGTATGCCTGTTTAGAGTTCAAATGTACCTAATATTCAAATACAGCCTAATATTTTCACCTGCCACAAAGCCTTTTTGTTTAGTACCATTTAGCTGACTGCTGTATTGTCAGCTCACCAGTAAATAGGCTGATGTAGTTGGCATGAGTCACACACTCAGATCCACTGAATACACAAACACAGGCAGTGTGATAGATGCTGTTTACAGGGCCCTGCTGTCCTGCTTTACAGCTTTGCACTGTTCTTGTGTGAGGAAAACTTTAGTGTTACCAGGATACCTTGAGGCTTACTATGTAAGTGCAAATTAAAGCATATATATAATCCTACCATGTAAAATGCAAAACAGTTACAAAGATTTACAAAAGGTATAGGAAAAAGCAGATAATAACACAGTGAGAGAATCTGACAGTACTGGTGAGTTGATTCACTGTCTTACTACCGAAATAGGTTTTCATCCTAGTTTCTGTTCCCTCCCAGCTCCTTGGCAGTATCTGTTAGTTTTCTTCAGATTACCCAAGCAAGGAGGCTGATGAGTATCACAGCCAGTGCAAGGGAGAGAGGATGAGAGAGAAGAGCTGTGATTTCAGCCCTAGTGTTAGATCGGAATGATTGCTTGTCCTTATTTGCCATCTTTCCTAAGAAGATTTTATTTCTTGGTAGATAGTACATTTCTCAGGTTGCATCTGTTAGAGACACTTCAACAGGGAGCACCCATTGCTGGTGGAGCCTGCTGGCTTATGTCTTTCCTCCTGAAATCCTGCAGGTGGGTCCAGAAAAATAGATTTTTCCTCCTTGAAATTTATTCTTTCTTCTTACTCCATGAGATTGGTGTTTTGTTTACCCAAAATAAACCTTTTTTTTCTTAGTTAGACCATGTATTATCACATGTAATTGACCAGCCATTTATATACTTTTGTTCTTCAATGAGGGCTGAAGTGTATTTTTCCTCTTTTTGACTTAGTGTTCATTTTTATTGTCATGTATCTCATGTTGGACCTCATATACCCTATTGTCCAATAGGGGAGCAGGCATATT
This sequence comes from Campylorhamphus procurvoides, assembly GCA_013396655.1. Taxonomy (NCBI): domain Eukaryota; kingdom Metazoa; phylum Chordata; class Aves; order Passeriformes; family Dendrocolaptidae; genus Campylorhamphus; species Campylorhamphus procurvoides. Next base: position 375,354 of record WBMV01007734.1, read on the forward strand.
TGTTTCTCCTTTATTTGTGGGTATCATTTATGTAGCTCACTAATAGCTTTTGATCAAGGGGATTTAATTTAAAAATAGGCATCTAAGGTTATATTTTAATAAATAACATGATACAATTTTCCAGAACTGCAGAGAACCCAAGAATCTTATTAGAGCTCATGAAAAACTGCAGAAGCACAGGGGTTTTCCCCTGCCCAAATGAAAAAGTAGATATCTAACTCCAGGGAAATATTAAAATAAAAGTTTGGTTGCAGAAATTGTAGCACTACTACCTCTTACTACACCTTCTCCCACCTCAAGAAAAACAAAAAACCTAACAAAAAAAAAGAAAAAAAGAAAAGAAAGGAGGGAGGGAAGATTATACATAATAAAGGTTTTTGTCTGGTCATAAATCTTTGGAATTTAAGAAGTGTTCAAAAATGCAGTTATAGTTTTTCCTATATTTCTATTTTTTTGCATAGACTCAATCAGAGCTTTTCATTCCCTGAATGTGAGAATGGTTTAAGTCTGTTTTCCAGTAGTTGTCTTGTGTTTAGTACTCATTTTAAAAAAAAATCAATTAAAATTGAAACTGGAGTGCATTTCTCTCTGTAGAACCTATAAAATCACTGTAGAATCTGTAAACAAAAGACATTATTACTACTCTGGTCTCAATCAGAGCCTTAATCCACCTGAGACAAGAGACTCAAAATACATCTACTGAGAGCAGGTTTAATTTTTCATGGCCTGGAATATAGAGAGCATAAGAGCTCTCACTGTTCCAGTGGTCTGGTCTTTCTTTTTTTTTTTTTTAAATTCAAAACGTGGTTTGGACCATAAAGATCATTGATCCAGGTTAGGTTAAGTGGATAAGAACAAACATTTAGAGTGAGAGCAGAAGAATTGGGAAGGAAAATATGCTCCCACCTTCTGCTGCTTGCAAGATATATATCTGTTACACTTTTTTTTAATGCCCATTGGGTATTATTAAATATGTATCTAATTGTTTTAAAGTCAACATCGTCGTCATCACCATCATGGCTAGGCTTCACAAACATCCCATGGCAGTGATTGTTTTGCAGTTTCTTTATGCAGTGTGAAAAGAAATTTTCCTTTTTTGATTTCACAAAAGATTCTTTTGAATGCACTTCTACTTATTTCTGTGATTATAAGAACTTGGGTAAAATCATTCTTTATTCCTTTTTTCCCCATCAACTGTCTCAAAACTGTTTTCTGTCTCTGTATGCAATCACTCCTTTTCCAAGCTGAAAATACCTGTACTTACAGAAGCCATTTCATGCGCTTTTTCTGCTTATTTTTGTTAAGTATTAAATGGAGAGTTCTTCAAGAGATGAGCACTCCATAGATTCATAAAGCAGATTAAGTTGTTTTCTATTTTTTTTTCTGTATTTATAACTTCGCATGCCTTTTCTCCTGTTGAAAGTGAGTACTTTCAGGTAACTATTTGTACTTAGTCCAGCGTGACTGTCTTGGTGATTAAGGATGACATCAGATGTTTATGCTTTGCAGTGTTTTTACCTCTGTGTGTATCTCCAGACTGAATTTCGTTTGCCATTTTATAATTCAGTGACACAACAATTTTCTCTAACTTTTTGAGGCCAACTTTATTTTTACCAGTGAAAACAATCCTGAATAATTTTGCATCTCTACCAAACAAATCTTTTTCAAGATCACTTAGTATTTTAGTGAGCAACACAGATCCTATTCTGTTAATTGTGTCCTTTTAATTTAGGAACACTTTCTCTCTTGTTTGACAATAACTTAATTTTAGAATCTTGCTTAATGACCTTGTTAGAACTGTCTGGACATCTGAATATTTAATATACAGTTACTAACACGTGGGCAGAATCATGTCTTTCAGATTTCTAGGCATTTGTCAATTTGACTGAAACTGGCCAGTAGGTTAAATGTTATGGAGTAGAGGAGACAGACATAGTGGGGTATAACCTTTCCTGTCAGATGTAAAATGTGAACAGGAAAGTTTAATTGTCTTAGGAAATAAAGTTAAAAATACCGTATGGCTTGGCAGTGACTCTTCTTGCCCACCTGCCATATACTGTAAGAGAAACCAGCTCCTGGATTAAAAAGCATCAATGTCCTTTGGAGCCTGTACTCAGGTCATGCCTCTCCCTTTGATTCTGACACCGCTAGTTTTCTCTTGGGAATTTTTTTACCTTCCTACCTGAGAGCTGTAATTCACCATTCTGCTGTCTGCTGAGCTCAGCCTTGATCTCACCCACTTTCATTATAATTCAAGAACACCTTTCCGTATTGTTCACTTCAAAAGTAAATGTAAAAGTATTTAAATCAAATTTAGTTATTTGAAGCCACAGGAAGTTGTGAACAAGTGAGAGAACTTTTTATTGCAAGACTGGCAATCTAAACATGTTCCTGTTTTAACATCATGTCCTTATTCTAACTCTGCATTCCTTTGGAAACTTCTTGATCCTTTTGTATTCAGCAAATCAGTATTTTCTCTTGTGTCAATACACTTCTGGTACATAAAGCTTCCATTCAACTTGAGCAATTAAAAAGTTTTTATACGCATCAAATCTTTGTCAGGCAACTGACTGTCTTCACCTTCTACCGCATGGATAGTTACCTTCTGAGATAACTTGGCAAGAGTTGTGCTCATTAGGAATTTATTGTGGCAGGCAGTTATATTTCAGCGGTATAGCACTGAAATCAGTGACCTTGTATTGTTTATTTTGTGCCAACTGCAGTCTAGAATAATAGAAAACTCAAAGAAAAGAAGGTAAGAATGTTAGTGAAAAAAATAAACACACTGCTTTAACTGTATATATATATATATATATAACTTTATATAGAGTCTTTAACATGCCTAAGGACTATGTGCACAGTGCAGAAAAACCAAGTTTCTTAAGCAATAATTCAGCTTTTCAGTGTGACTTTAAAATACACCCATACATTCACATTGATATATGAATATCACTCTCAGGTTTTCTCCTAGAATAGAAAAAACCCAAATGGTATTTGTAGAATTATAATGAGGTGTATATACGATTGGTACTCTTGTGTTCATCATCTAAGTCTAGTTTGTTAGTTATTTCTAATTTTTTTTTCTTATGAAGAGGCAGGGTTCCCAAATTCTCAGTGAAAGCAGATTAAGTGGGTCCTGATTTTGCCCTGGTAACCACATTCTTGGGCAAACAGTATGCCCATTCAGATTCTAAACTGTGATCTGCAGTTCCACTAGCACTTAGACTAGCAATTATAAAACTGACAGTAGCTGCCTCTATGAGATGCTTAAATATGATTCCTCATAGAAGTTGAAGTTATCTGGTACAAATGCATGCCTTTGAATGGGTTTGTGTATTACTTGCCAGCACATAGGAATCTCTGTCTTTAGAAGTTTGTCATATCTGGAACTCCAAAGCTCCTAGTCTCTGTGGGCTTACTGTGAACAGTAGAGATGGGGTTCAATATGAGATATAAATGCAAAAATACAGGTGTCTTACTGTAAGTTTGTGTGTGTTTATTGCTGTGTTGGGTATCTAAGCTTCGCCTAACAAATAAACTCAGAGGAGCCCAGAGGGAGATTTAGAGTGATTTATGAGATTTATGGTTTAGAGTGGCTGGTCATCTGAATCCCTATTTAGGCTCCACTGAACATATTCACTACATCTTCATTACTTTTGTAGCTTGGAGACACTTAAATTTAGAAGTCTATCTCAAAATGGAAGCTCTCCGCATTTCTGAAAAAAGCGAGTTAAAATTTCTTTCATAATATTCAAAAGGACTTTTAATGATGTGCCATTCTTGACCACTACATCAATGGTTTTAATGTAAGTGTGGATTGCAAGTATGTTCGTGTATTGCCAATTTTTGTCTGCTTTTCTTTGGTAGCATGCATTGACGTCAAGAAAGATTCAGTGTTAAAAGTGAAAGAAGGAAAAAGTGTGTACCATTCTCTCTTATGGGGAAGGTAGTCAGACATCCAAAACCAATACAAAATCAAAACTCAGTGGTATGTATATCAAAGCCTGTAGGTTTTTCTAGTTTTGAGTTCTTAAAGGCAGCTTCCAGTACTGTTCAAATAGATGGTAGCTTTTTTGTGGTTAAATGGAAGTTGATTGTGAATGCAGAGAGGATGAGAGAAAATACTTTTATGCTTAGCTTAAAGAATGTGAATGATCTCATTGACTTCCATAGAACAAATCATGAATTTCTTTATTTAAGCGGGTACTCTCAAGTGCTTTAGTTGATCAGGATCTTGATGAATGAATGTAGCATGCTAATAGAATGATAGATACATTCTAGAAAATAGTTTGTTTTGCTCCTTAGCTACTTTGAAGTAGTCAGTGTTTCTAGAAGAAGGTTTTGTAAAAATTAATATTGTTCTTAAAGACCAAAGTCTGAAAGAGAATCATGTGGTTGTACAAGAAGGCAGGAAGGAAAATTGCCTTTCTCACATCCATATGCTCTCTAATTTTGTGCATCTTTTAGATTCTGTACACATCAGACTTCCCTAGCGCTTTTCTGTAATTTCATAGGTAGTTTTAAAATTAGTATTTCTATTCCCTGTGTATTCCCTTAATCTTTGGGTTATGTTTATATTTGTAAAAGTTCTCAGCAGTGCTCAGTGAGAGGACAGGAAGTAGTCACAAACTGAAACACACAGAATTCTATGTGAACACTAGAAAACGCTTTTGTCCTGTGAAATGCTGCCACAGGTTGCACAATTTATGGGGTTCCAATCCTTGGAGATATTCAGATGCCAGCTGGACATGGCCCTAGACAGCTCTGTCTAGGTGGCCCTGCCTTAGCAGGGTTATTAGGATCTTGAGAAGTCCTTTCCAACTTAAATGATTCTGTAATTTATATTAGACATTAGTTAAATGGGTATGTATTAAGAGTACCTGATTCACATCTGTTATGCTTATGCAGACTGGAAAGTCACGAACTGAGAATATATCACATCCTTTTTAAAAATAGTTTTCTTGAAAGATACCTGCCCATATTTTTTACTTGAGACATCTAAATGAAGCAATCACTAACACATTTTCTACTTTTGCTTCCACTTATCTTGTTGTTCAGTAATACAACTTTCCTTACACTGATCTCATGCTTTCCTGCTCCACAATGTGCTGAATCATCTAGAATGGAAAAGGTGAATGTCTTTCTGATGAGTGAGCTGTCAGAGGTTTCCTGGCATGCTGAACTGTCCCTCTTTGCTGTGCTTTCACTGTTGCTTTTAGATGTTACAATTTTCTGTTGGGTAAGTTTTCATCTTGATGAGTTTAATGATCTGTCCCCTTATATGACTGTAATTGTTTATGTTGGCATAAATGAAGTCACCTAAGTACGTGGAAGGTGGTGAGCCTATGCTTGCTTTGTCCTAAAGCAGCTGTGGAACTCCATTTAGGAGTTAGGAAGTTTTTCATAAAGCTGTCTTTGTACATGGATTATTTTTTTCCCACTCTGTAGGAAGTCTGCATATGTGGAGAGGATTTTGCATAGCCACATCTCTTCATGTGGAGATGTGAACAAAACAATTTGGCCCATCTGCCTCATACTATAGGCAAAACAGCTAACTGTCAGAGCAAGAATGCCAGTGTAGAGGCAAAGTATTCTCGAGCACCATTCAAATCCAAACATTTATGCACCAGTACAGGCTGGGGGCTGACCTGCTGGAAAGCAGCTCTTTGGAGAAGGATCTGGGGGTCCTGGTGTCTATAATCCAGCAGTGTGCCCTTGTGGTTAAGAAGGCCAGTGGTGTCCGGGACTACATGAGGAAGAGCATTGCCAGCAGATTGAGGGAGGTGATGTTGTCCATCTAGTCACCTCTAGTGAGGCCACATCTAGAGTGCTGTGTCCAGTTCTGGGCTCCTCAGGACAAGACACGCAGAGCTCCTGGAGTGGAGCCAGAGGAGCGCTATGAAAATGATTAAGGAACTGGAGCATCTCTCTTAGGAGAAAGGCTGAGGGGGCTGGACCTGTTTAGCATTGAGAAGAGATGACGGAGAGAGGACCTCATCAATGTCTGTCAGTATCTGAAGGGAGCATACCAAGAGGATGAAGCCAGGATCTTCTTTGCTGGTGCAAAGTGATAGGGCAAGAGGCAGTGAGCAGAAACTGATGTGCAGGACGTTCTACCTGAATATGAGGAAGAACTTCTTTACTGTGGGAGTGAGCATGCACTGGAACAGATTGCCCAGAGAGGTTGTGGAGTCTTTCTCACTGGAGATACTCAGGAACCTTCTGGATGGAATCGTGTGCAATGCGCACTAGGATGACCCTGCTTTAGCAGAAAGGTTGGATTGTGGTCCCTTCCAACCTTACCCATTCTGTGATTCTGTCATTTTATTGAGTTCAATGTGGTATTAAATGACTTTCCATTAGGTAACAAATAAATTACTCCAAGTTTTCATTAAAGTTATAATCTGATTATATTTACACATTTATTTTCTTATTCTTCTAAAGGAGGATCTTTGATGGCTCCTCAGTGAGGAAACTCCTTTGCTAGTGCTCCTTATGCAAATAGGCCAATACTTTCTAGATTAATTGATTTTATCTTCAGGGTATTTTATTAATAAAATGGCAATAAAGGGAGAAATACTAAAACCTTATTGAAAAAGCTCTGTGCACATTTGCTTTGTTAATGTGCTTTCTTGTTATCCCAGATGTTTAGTGGAGTGGACTAGATTAGTTAAATATGTTAGATTTCAATCTCCTTTGACTGTTGTTTCAACTGCTGTCTAGTGTATAGTTGTTCTCTGAAAGTGGTACTCTGCCCTTTCTGTTGATTGAATCAGTATTCTCTCAGTTTACTTAGACCTAACTTGAGTCCTCTGAATGACCATCTCCTGAAATATCACTACCAGGTATGACTCTGTTGGAATTTAATTCTGTTCCTTCTATAATCTAAGTCACACAGATCTGCATAAACCAGTTTCTTAAAATAGATAATATCAGTGCTTCTGAAAAGTAGGTCATTCTTTACATGCAGTATTTCTAAGTGTTGTAACCAGTTTTAGTTCAGTTATTCCTGGTTTATCTTAACAATATTGTTCCAGTGTCTATGTAATATACTGTTTCAGTTACTAAATTTCATTATAGAACTGCCAATACAGTAATCTAAAACTAGTGTGTGAAAGTCAAGGAGATTTCTTAATTTTAGCTATGCACAATAAAATTTCTGTAAGCCAAAGGATGGCTGTACAAATGGATAACTGTAAGTTTGCCTTCAGGACATTTGTTTATGGCAAACTGGTTCACTGTTGATAAAAAGTACCTTTGATGATGCATGAAGTGGCTCAGATCCAAGCTACTGAGTGCTCTCAGCAGCATGGCTTTTACAACCACATGGATTTCTCCTACTGTAAGAAAGGGAGAGTATGCTTCCTTCATTACTTTAAAAATAGATTGTTATTAATAGATCTTAACCACTACTGAAAAAATGGTCAAATTTATTGTAAGCATTATTTAATACAATGTAGGAAAAGAATTCCCACTATCTTTATAGGGTGCTCGGTTAAAATTCATTCAGTTTAAGTTATGCTTGCTTTTTTACTTTTTCTGCCTCTAGATGCTATTAAAAGATTTAAAAAAAAAAAGAAAAAGAAAAAAGAAACAAGGGGAACACGCCATTACAAGCATTCTTATCTGAAACTTCTTTGAGCTTACTGCTTATGGGTTTTCTTCTTATACCCTAATGTTCTTTAAACACGAGAGTTAGTGTACACAATACTATTGCGTTCTGTTTGTGCTCCTATTTGTGTCATGGATGCCGGGACTCCCCAGTGTAGGTTGTGAGCAGGGATGTGGAGTTGGTGTGTAAGTCACAATTCCCAGGGCAAGGAGCTGGAGCACAACATGAACTTTGCAGGGTACCCCTGCAGTGCAGGATGGAGCTGCTCCTTCCTCTCATCACCTTCACTCGTGTCTAAAGACTACATTACAATTAAGACCACACTGCAATTTCAAGTTGTTTAGTTTAGTAAAATACTTCCATTTTAGTATTTTAAAATGGAAGCCTACTTAGTTCTGTTTTCTGAAGCTTCTGTTCTCTTAGTTATTGGTGTTTGTAGAAGTGAACACTAACAACTAAACCATGACCACAATTTGTTTTTTCCTTTTCTTTCTGATGTCTTGGTGTTGTTTAAACCTGAACAAATGTAAAAAAGTCCTAACATGTTGTACAGTAGTTCTCTGATTCCTTGTTTCAAATGTATTAAAGCATCCACAGCTAACACAGCCTGCCCAGAGAAGCTCTTAAGCTTTCAAGATAATTTTAACTCCTTGCCACTGTGTAAGACGTAATACCTAAATTCAAGCACAACCTTGGAGGGGCTGGAGGGGAGAAAGGGTAAACTAGGATTCAACAAGTCCAGTAAAATCCAGTCAAAATAGCTTCTTTATAGTAGCATAGGTACTTGTAGAAAGATTATGAAATTGGTATAATGACTGTTTGTTTCTGGAATGCATAACGTAATTAGAACTACATGAAATATTAAGAGTCTTCTTTTGTCTCTCCAGAGCTTTAGCTCCTAGTAATGCTCACTACTTCTTTAATATTCTGGCCTTTCTTGTTTTCCTGATATATGACAGTCTTGTGCTTTGCTCTGCTGCTTGCATTGTCCTTGACTGTCTATTTCGAGAGCTATTCTGCCCTTTCTTCCAGTCTCACAGGGGTTCTTGGTTCTTTTTCACTTTTCCTTCTCCATCCTATTCATGGGTGATCTGAGGCTTTCTTACAACTTCACTGTCAGCTTGTGCTGATGATTTGCATATCTACTTTTTTTCCCTGACCTGTCTTCCTTAGTTAGGTATGCATTTCAGAGTGTCTGTATGACAGTTCTCCCTAGATAACTGATGACAATTACTGATACCAAGAATTCCTCTTTTCTTCGATAAAGCCCTTGCTTCTCTTATTTCACGACTTTTTGTAGTAGATACGGCACAGGACTTTTTTGTTCAACATATTTTTCTCTTATATTTTCCAGACTGTACTGTACTTTCCCCTCACAGAATTTCAAAAAGCTCAAATCTTATTCTTGTTTTGAATTTTCATCTAATATGAATCTCTTTAAATCAGATAGAATATGTAATTTTCTTCTTCTGTCATTACTCAGAGCTTTCATCATTCAGGTCCTTAATTTTCTTGCCATTTTTCTCTGTACGTATTCATGTGGTTATCCCAAATTAGTTTTTTTTCCCAGCAGTAGTTAGGGAATGACTGATCAAAAAATTCCCAACTATTTTAAAGTGTATATAAATCTGTGCTAAATTTTGACTGTTTTGTTCTTAGTTGGAATTAGTTGTAGTGTGAAACTGAAATAATGATATGCATGCTGCAGTACGTAGGTGAATATGAACAGGTTCTAAAGTGGTGCCTAATGTGGCATCAGAAATGGACAGTGCTTTTCAAATTAAATCTGGTTTCAGCTGCCCTCTGAATTGTCTTTAGTAAACATTATTTCACTAAATCTTTGCTGCTTTTAGCTATTAAGATTCATTTAGAAACAACAAAAAAATTCAGCATAAGAACTTCAGTTGGCACTGGTTCATAAAACAAGTCATCCTGATTATTAAGATCTCTGAACAGAGTATATAACATGAAAATACAGTTTGTGAAATATGTGGTTGTTTTACTGGTTATTCTGATTCAGTGTACAAATCGGTTATTACTAATAATACCTGCATTTTTCAAATTAGTGCATTAATTTGATACATCTGTCTTTTGCTTTCTTTTAAATTTTGCCTAGTCTATTTACCTATTTGAAAACATATGTCTATGAATGAACATTCATTTCTATATTCAACATTTTTGGCTGCACTAATCCATTTTCACTGCATGTTTAATAAAGCAGTTAACAAACTTGTACATGGGAGCCAGTGGGTAGAATCATTTCAGGTACCCCAGGTTGTCATCAGTAATGTTCCGTAGGGTAGTAATCTTTCAGTGAAGCTAAAAATCAAGTTTCTCTAAAACACTCAAGACTAAGCTTAATGTCTGAGTCACAACTGGAGGGAGCATCATTGCTGTGCTGCGATACTGTCATGACTTTGTGAACAATGACAGAGTTCACAAAGTGAAAATAGCTGTTGTGGGAAACGTCTTTCAGAGATGGTGACTCCACATCTGCCTTTTTTTTTGTACAGGAGTTAAATTCTGGAGCTGTATGTTTCCACAGTAGAGAGGGGAAAATAGTACTTGATTTTTGTTTAATAAAAAAGTTTGTTGTAAGAAACAATTGTGTGCTTTATATAGCTTTCTCAGTTTGTATTAACCCTGATGTTTGAGAAGTACTGAGTTCATACAGTGAGATAAAAATTGAATTGTGTTTTGCCAATGGCGCAAGTTTCTCATTCCTGTGTGCTGACAGAGGTTGCAAAAAATGCCTTTGAGAACTTCATCTGAAGGTAACTTATGAAATGAGTTAAAAAAAATCACAGTTTTCTTTTAAGTGCCTCTGGTCGAACACTCCAAAACTGGTAATTTGTGAAGTTGAACAATACCATTTTCTCTAATGTTTATAGTGTGCTATATAGTGAATTTAGCTACTATTATTTTGAAAGGTTGAATATTATTACACTAAGGATACTTCAGCCCACTTTAACAGAGTAATAAAGTACACTTGTATTTAGTTGATTACTTTGATTTCTTTTCATTCCAGTTACAGGGTTTCACAATGCTTTAATTCACCCAGGCTAGCTTTTATTTCTCCACTGTCTTAATCAGCACTGACAATTCACTAACCTTTCTACCTCAGTTTCCAAGTCCTTTAACTGAAGCTTTCATATTTTCTTTTTAATTTTTTGTTCCCCTTGACATTAAAAATGTTTTTTTCCTCTCTAGAACAACTAAGCTTTTATTTTAAAGATATTCTTTTTACAGTCCTGGAAATGAGAACTTCTAGGTTTTTTGAACAATGTGTTGTCAATAGCCGTGCTGCTAGTTATGCAGGTTTGTACTTACAGGTGCTTATAGACAATGTCCTGTAGAAACCTCAGCCTAACTTGCTCTGATCTTCTCATCATCTCCTATTGCCTTCACTTACTTCCTAATGTAAATGCAAACGTAAGCTTTCAGATAACCCTATTTGATCCATCTCACATAGTCCTGGATTAAGCAGGGCACTATGTCAAGACTAGTAGTGTATTTTGCTATTAGACAGAGATCATTGCAGGCTATTGAATGGTTCTTAGTCTGTAGCTAAGGTTACTCAGTGTGTCTTCAACATCTGCTGAAAGAATGTGAAAGTTGTAGACGTTTACAGTAGCCATTTCGGACTATTTGTGCTTGGTTAAGAAAAGTTCACATATATCTAGATTTTCTGACGTTGCTGTATCGTGATAGAATCATTGGGTATCATTATACAAGATAAAATTCATCATCTATTTGTGCAGCCATAATCAGAACCTAGCCCAGCATTGTCATAGAAGGAACTCAGGTTGGTCAAGCAGGACCTGCCTTTCACAAACGCATGCTGACTATTTTGTAAATGTTTCAGTTTGTGTCTTAGTAATCTTTTTCATGCTCATTTTTAAAATATAAATACATTTGCACAAGCAAACACACAGGTAGTTGTGCTTCATTTCTTTTTAACTTATTCTTTTTGTGAGAGGAGTGTGGTTATAAATGCCACCATCATCAAATCTCATTCAATGTATTTCAGTTTATTTTCCAGGGAAATTTATATTGGAAAGCTACAATCCCAGTGCTTTTCAATGTAAAAGCAGTTGCATCCACTAAGGAAGTTGCAGTAGCTGTATTTTTAAGGGCAATATATGTTCCTGAAATGGATTGATTATGTTAATCTAATCAAGATGTCAAAGCAGTCCTTCTTACAATATTCTTCATAAATCCATTAAACATTTGAACTTGGGTTTTATGGCTTTTTCTTAGCAATAAGTAAGCATTGATCACATTAAAAGGATTTAGAAATACGAATATTAACAAAGATTTAACTGTCAAGCTAATATGCAACTGAGAGTAATGAACAGGAAAACCTATGCCAGTTGCTCATCAACAGTAATTAAAGCACAGTTTATAAACTTTCAGCTGATACTTTAAAAAGAACTAAGGTACATATTTTCTACACCTTTTAATATAGCATTTCAATCAAAGATACTTTCTCTTTTGAGTGTAGCTGATTAGTAGTGATTCATACAAAGCCCATGTTATCTTCCTGTGTGATGATCTTTCAACCTGCAGATTAAGTCATATTTTAAAACAGAAATTCATTATAAGAGGTTTATTTCTAATTTTGATGTGATGTTGTTTTTTTCCCCACTGACCATAAGTAAGGGTTTTTTTTTAGAGTGAGTTTGGTAAGGATTCCAGAAAGCTCTATCATCTGGAAGCAACTAGAAAGATTTACTTGTAATATTGTTTGGGATAATTCTATGTAAAGATTATATAGCAGAACTATGTCTGAGTATGTGAAATGTCTTTTTTGCCATGTTTCTGAAAGTCCTCAAGTCTGGTGTCATCTTTTATTAGATATTTTAGGTATTAAAATTCAGGAAACTGTAGCTAGCTTCGTTTTTAATTGGTAAATCTACCTAAATTGAAAAAGAAGTATTTTTTCAGCTGATCTGAGGATTTCAATGAAGTGGAAGAAATAAAAGACATATCAAAGTATGATTTTATCCTAGGATACTTTAGATATACGTAGTTATGATAGATATACATTAGTTATTTTAACTCCATCATTACTTTCTGTTTCTTTACGTTACTTCAGAGACTGAGCACAGAGGAAACAGTAATAGCTGGGTGATTTATTATTAAACTGTGAAATGGAAGAAAAGTTGCACAGGAATATTACTGTTGGAGGGCAGATTTCAGGGTTTGAAAAAAACCCACTAAAGAAATTTCAGGATAGTTTGCAGTTAAAGATATATTTGGTGAACCTCTTTTTTATTTATTTATTTTTTATTTTGACACATTACAGCTGTTGAGCATTTATCAGTTCGGAGAAGACTGCGAGCCTCTAGGAGGTGTTAGTGGAAAGATACATTTTGATATAACAGTATTCTTTTTTCAATGTGAAGCAGCTTACTCTGTTGATTACAAATGCAAAAGAAAAGGTAATTCATTTAACTTTCAAATGTACAGCAGATGAAGTTGATATAAAACAGATTTTCCTTTTTTTTGTATGTGAACAAATGAATAGTACCTGGTAGCATAACAAGTAGTAACAGAAAGTTTTCAGATCAAAATACAATTTTTAAGTTGATAAACAAAAAGCACTGCAGATGTCTGTGTATTTTTCCTACAAGTGCTATTTGTACATGCATTACATAAATATTACATGTTTAATTTTGAACATGTCATTATTTAGTATCATCACAAGTGATCAGGAAGGTGAATAACAGGTTAGGAAAGCCTGCATCTGGTAACAGCTTGCTCAGAATAAACTGAACTTGTGAACTAAGAAAAGCAGAAAGACCTTTTGAGATGGAGTGGCTGCGATACAATGGCACTTGAAATTCCCATTCATGTAAGTGTAAAGTGACAGAAAGACATGGGGAAAAAAAGGAAATTATATTTTGGAACATAATCTTTAACCACAAACTGTGCATTGCTACTTAGGAACAAGAACTGGGGGTCATAATACTTTTATGAAAGCGTTAGAAGGGAGAATGAAAGAGACCATAAATTTTCCATTATATAAATTTATGGTGTTCTTGTGGAACAGGCTTTGGGTTGAAGGAAGTCAAGAATGAGTGAAAATGCTCCTTCAAAGCCTCTGTAGCCTGGGAGAAGAGAGTGGAATGTAGCACAGGTTTACAAAGTGCATGTGGCATAGGGAAAAGTTCAGTCTTGTTTAAAAATAGGTGTCAGGTCCAAGCCTAAGATAGTTCTTTACACAGCACACAATTTAATTGTTGAACTGTTTACCACAACACTGTGGGTCCTGAATATTATGGGGATTCAAAAAGTGACTGAGCCAACTTGTGAGAGAAAAATCTGTCAGCAGAATTGAAGCAGATTCCAATATCTGATTCAAGACACCTCTGTGCTAAGATGCTGGAGGATGGGAAGAAGTTACCTAAAGCTTACAGTTCCTTGCATTTCCCCTTACTCCTGTTAAACACTAGGTATTCAACGTAGATTCTCTTAGAGTAGCCATACTGTGACATTGAAGCTCTGTTGATAACATTTGGATATTCCACATAATAAAAGATGTTTAGGTTAGCAAAGTTGAAGAAGTTACTATTTTTAACAAGTTCTTACAAACTCCATGTGACAGAAGAATGTCTTTCTTCTACAAGGCACAGTGTTTTTCATAACCACTTCATGGTTGGAATGTTTTATTTTATGTTTAGGGTCTAAGAAATGCAAAGCTGACATGCAAAATTAGGCAGCACTTATTCCTTCACAATTTTCTTAGCTTACAATACTGATAATTAATTTTCCACTATTTTACATATTTAAATAGAAAAATGTAATGTGTTGATTTGCCAGATATCAATCCCTTTGTTTTCTATGTAAATTTGTTTTGTTTAAAAGCAATATTCTTAAATGTGTCATCCTTTATTTTTCAAATATATTTTCTGCTCTTCCATCTGTGTACATTTTATTTGAGCACTTGGCAATATATAACTCAATAGGAAAGGTTAACTTCCCTGTTTGATCTCCAAATACATGAAGAGAACTGATAGAAGAGCTGACCTCTTTATTCAGTCCAGTTCAGCAGGTTGTTTGATTTGGTGACAAATAAATGAGCAAACTGAAATGCCAAGAAAAAAATTGATGCAAATATTCTGCATGAAATCTGATTTGTCTTATAGAAAAATGATATCTTTGTTTTGTAATTAAGCCAAGAGAGCCTTTAAACAATTATTAATCAAAAGTCTTATTTTTAATGGGATTATGATAGGTAGAGCTTTTTATGTTAATAAACTTACTCAAAGTGCAAGGTGGTTTCCTTCAGGTGTTAATATTGCTCACAGAGACAAGGCCTGCTTTTTATTCATCTCCTTCTGTCTTTATTGCTTCCTTTTCCTGGTCTCAGTGAAGCATCCATTTTAGTCTCCAGTGTTTCCAGTAATCCAGTTTTTCATTATTTATATCTTATTTAGTTCCACATTCTTCATATCAGAAGTATTTTGTTCTTCACAAAACATTAATATCAGTTCTATATGCCAGGAACACATGTATTTGGAAATAAATATTTCTTTAATTTTAAACATCATAGCTTTACACTATGGACAAGACATTTGTAGTGTTTAACAGCGTTAACAAAGCCTAATGTTATTACTTCAGCAGAGGAGCAGGTATGGAGTGGAGAGAGCAAAGTGTAGGAGAGATGAGTTGTCTTGTTTTTAAGATTTCCAAATAAAACTGTTGTGTTAATATGCTTTGACGCTTCAAATAACTGCTTGGAAAACCAAGAGAAGCTAAGGAAATTCTTTTATCTTTTTGAGTTATTTAAAACCATTCTAAATTTGTTTTTCTTCCAGTTTGTTCCTTTATATACATACTAAATACTGTATTAGTAAGTGCTCCCCTATATTACTAAGTCTAGGTAATTAACAAAATTATGCAAAGTCAGAGTAATGTTGCAGGTACTTTTATTGTAGTAAATAAGTCTTGCAGAGGACTTTTTAATGAGGAATTTAACAATTACGCATTTTGGTATTAAAATGTAATGAGTATCTGTTTTAGTGCATTTGAATTTATATTTGTATGATTTAAGCTACTCTATGCATTTTATCACCTTAGCTTTTTTTCAGATTAATCAGCTGGTTGCTATAAATATTTTTTCCTACTGTAATTTCCAAAAATTCTGCTAATATCAGTAGAAAAGTAGACTTTGTAGAATTAAATCTTCATTAAATGTTTCTACTCACCATTTCAGTAATTTTTTTTAGCTCTTGCCCTTGTTCTGCTTCACTGTTTTCAGAAGTGCAAATAAATCCTGAATCAGAAAACTCTTCATATTTAGAAAGAGTTCTTAGAATGTGTGAAGATGAGCATATATGGAAGCATGAATACCTGTGCTAAAGCAAGCTTAGTCTGACACTTAATCCTGAAACTGTAGCCCATGAGTTCATTAATGTTGCATAAAAACAGTGTGTCAACAGCCTTGAGAGGTCTGTAGCTTGTCAAGCATGTGTCTTGTGGCAATCTACCTTTGCCACAGCCCGGTTCTTTTGAGTGATGTTAACTGGTTTCTGTTGATACCTTCTCTTCCTTACATTACTGGAGAAGGGTGTCTCCAAAATAGTATATACTAAGGTCTAGCAGCAGTGCAGATGCCATTTGAGCTATATACTTTCCCTGATGATGGTGTTTTGTAGAGCTTCATCCTGAGTTTTGATCTTTCTACAACCATGATTGAGACGTGCGGGAAAGTATTTAGCACATTCCTACTGGGAAAGTTGCTGTTCATGTCGCAGGATCAGTGTAGCTCCTCAAGAAAATGTGATCAGTTAAGTCACTCATGCAGTTTTATTGCATCTTGAGTATACTGAAATATCAGTTTGTGTTCTTAAAAGAGTGTTCAGAAGCCGCATTCACTTGCCCCATCCTCATTCCTAAGAGGCACCAATGTTGTCCCCTGTTTCTCCAAGGTGGAGAGGATGCTGGCGTACTTCACAGCAGAGAGATTCCCTGTTTTCCTGTTCACTCTAAGACGGACTGTGTAGTGTAGTGCACTGTTGGAGTAATCTGCTTCTGGTCAAACACAAAGGCATTTCACAGTCTACAGCACCATCCTTCCTCTTCATCCTTTACGGAGCAGCTCAGGAATTTAAATAAGGTTGCATACGAGGAAGATTATTTCTTTTTAATATAAACATTTAACTGATGGGAGAAAATCAGAATATCTTAGTGAAACAGAACACAGCCCACTTTCAGAACATTTTCCAGAAACAGGAAACAGAAGCATAAACCCACTGGGTTTGTGATTATGAAGTGTAAGATTTACAGAATTAGTGTCCTTGCAGCCTGGTATTGCTGTAAAAGAGAATGTCCTAAAAAATATTTTTTTTCTTAGGTTAGTTTTTTCATTTTCTTTGCCAAGCTTTCTGATCTCTTCCCTCCTTTCAGCCACTCTATCGTATATTCACAAGACCGTGTACGTTTTTCCATATCATTATAAAAATAAGTTTTGATTGAAATATCTTAAAAATATTAGTAGAAATAATCTTTCTAGAGGAACAACGCTGCTTTACAGATGGTCAGAAAATAAACTTTATCATAACTGACTGTTCAAATATGAATTTTTGGAAAGCATTTTATAATACGTTTATTACTGAAAACCCACCAATATACCTGAGCTAGAAAAATGCACTTTTTATTTTTCCTACTAAAGCATAGCTTACTTTCATGGTGGAGTGTTGATGATGTATTTGAAATTACACAAGTAAAAGTTAAAAGCTCTGAGTTGGACTTAAAAGCAATATTAAGTTATGAAAAATGGTTCAGTTTCCTTCCTGATTTGTCTGATAGCTTTGTCGATAGGGCAGTCTAGGTTCTGGGGGCATACTTGTAGAGATTTTGTATCAGGCTAAACCCCTTGTTTTGGCTAAAGCAACATGCACAACACTAAACAGTAGGGGGAGGAGACAGATTCTACTTAGAGTATTAACAATCACCCATTTTTTGATCTGACCTCTTGTTTTCTTCACTTTATTAAAATGAGCAAGAACAAGTCTTTTCTTAGGTCCATGCATCACCAAAAATGAAAAGTGCTTAAGCAGAATTCAGTATTAATAAAAGAGACATTCTATGTTGAATCTTTCTCATGAGTAGAATAATTACTCTGCTCATCCCTTTCTTCTGACAAATGGAACACAACTGCTGCCAGTTGTCTATTAATTGCATCCTTTTTATCAACTTCTAACTCTTTTTATTAAACCGTGATATGCTCTATTTAGTATATTATTCTGTAGTATGTTTCTTAGCATTCCCACTCAACAGATATTTATTTCTGTCATGCATGCCTTCCTCTGCCAGAGTAAGAGTGTGAGTGAACGTGTTGAGCAGTGTCAGATGAAGCTCATTGCTATTCTAACAGCATGACTGCACTCCTTTAGGAGGGCATTCAATCCTTGGCATTCATTCCCTCACACTGATGTGATAACAGAATAAAAGAGCTTTACAGCTGATTGAAGTCAAGTAGTGGAGCCATTGTAAAGGCTCACAAGAAGATTACTGATGAATACCATTACTGCTGGAGGTTGGACTAGCAATTGTGCATGTCCATGCTTTCTTAGAGTGAATAATGAAAGAGAGCATGTGTTAATAATTCTGAATTAGCTATGCTTTGCTTTCTTAGAGGGAAGATGGTGGTGGCCATTTTTGCTTCAGAGTGCTAAGAATTATGTGATAAATATTTACCAAGGTCTGAGAAATCTTCATTTTTAAGTGGTAACTGGAGCTGTGGCTGTATTAGTTCTCTATTTCTGAATATCAGAATAGAGGAAATTGGCCATGATATTCTGCTTTAGTCTGGTGTCAAAAGGTGTTTGGCCACTTCAGGAATTAATGAAAATTCACATTTTTTTCCCATGTTTTGCACAGCAACATTCTTGTTTCTCTTATGACAGGAGACAGATTGAAGGCTTTGAATTTATTGCAGTACATGGAACATTCTTTGCTTATAAATGAAGCAGATGACTGAGATAAAGTTGAAGCCTCTTCTGTGATTTAGTTTGGCTCGACATCTTTGAAACTGAAATACTTTGTGTCTGATTGCTTTTTCCTGCAGAGAGGGAGTGTATGGGAAAACATTACATCAAATTCCCAGTGTGACTCTCATTTTTTTCTGTTGTGCTTGTAAGTAAAGATGGAATACGAGATTTAAAAAAAAAATGCAAGAAGACTTTCGTGTGCAAGAGGATAGTTCTTAACTACCTCTGACAAAACCCTGGATGCCCAGAAACTCAGGTTGGCATGAGCTTTGAGATGCTAACTATCAAAGCTAAGTCTTTCACTTGAAGGCATTCCAAAACAGCTTTTTGAATTGTTTAAATGTTGTTTTTTATGAAGTAGAAGTCAAAATAATTATTTTTTTTACTAGTCATAAAAATTCTTTCTATGGGAGAGCAGAAGTAAGAAAAGATTGTAGGCAGCTTACATCTGTGCAATGCATCTTTGTAGGATGGGTTTGCTTTTGGGTTTGATTTCTCTCTTTGTCCACACTAGCAAACAGTATAGCGTAATAGGAATGGAGGTATGTAGAAAAACTATAGTGCGTGATTCAGTACTTGACTGTATGTGAGAATGTATTTTGAAAGAATGTTTACAGTTGAAACCAAAACACTGCAGTAGCTGTGTCATTGAGAAAAGACTTCCTGAATCCTAGCCATCTCCTCAGAGCCCTCTCTGGCCTCTACAAGATTCCTTTCATCAGACTCTGCTTCCTGATCCTCTCAGCAGTTTTCCTGGCTCTGGTTGGTCCAGGCTCCTAGTTCTTTGCTGTAATTTTCCTTCTGGTCTTTACTGTGGTCCCTGGAACTTTCCTTCCTCTGTTGTTCTGAAAGGAAGCTCCTAAGGGATCTCACTTTTCTTCTGGAGACATCATCCTGACCTCCTGGTGTTGTTTTTCGAAAGGAATATAACCCACATAAACTGAAGACATATAATAATCTTTTACAATACTCTTAAATTCGATAATCATAAATATCCATATGATTACTGTACATTGTATTGTATAACCTTCGATACGTATTCCATTTTTTTGATAGGTTAAAATAATCATATGCTGTGATTTTTTTATCCTATATCTGTCTTTGAGAACAATGGCAGTAATTCTGTAGATTCTTTTGATACCTCTGAATGAAGAAGGTATTATGAAAAGCAATAAATAGAAATGATGTCTCCAACTTATATTTACTCTGAATTTGTTTCTAATGGAACTTTTATGAAACACAATAAACAGGACTGAAAATGCAAGTTTTATGTAGTGACTTAGAAAATAGTAATAATACCTTGAATAAGCTAAATAGGCATATAAAGCTATGAAGAAGGTTTTTTGCATTCTAGGCAGAAATGAATATTTTAGAGAGAAAACATCATCTAGTAGATAGGACAATAGAGCTAACAATTGAAATGCCTGTGCTTTCTTACTTTTTCATTTGAATGCAATCAAGTTTTTTTCTCTTTTGCAAAAGGTTATGGATGGAAATTTCCAGATAACATCATCTACTGTTTTCTTTCCTTTCCGTAAAAGAAGAGCACTTTTTTGGACAGTTTTGGATACATTATTAAACCCAAATCAGTTCAACAAAGATTGAATCTTTTGATTACTTTTTAATATGTTCTCATGCTGCTGAAAAAAATTCTTACATATTGTGCTCAAACTTTCCCAAAACTAACAGTAGCATTTTGATGATTGAGGCTTTAAGTTCTAATAGTCTTCCTGGTTGTTAATAAACAGGTTTTTCTTCCTTCTAATGGCATTCTTTTCTTGTTCACATTAATCTATCAAACCTGTGGAAAAGCAGTGTGTTAGTGGGAAAACAAATCAATCTGTCCTTTCTGAAGGGTATAAACAACTTTCATTAATGCTACTTTTTTAAAGCTGAAATTGAAAAAAGAAAAGTTGTCTCTTAGGTAGATTTGGCTTCATTTTAGTATTTCAGAAAAAATTGTTAATCTGGGGGTGATGTGCTGTTGGATTATTTTAAAGCAAGCCAACCCCTGATTTTTAAAAAAATATTTTCATAATTTAAAACACAAATTTTGTTGAGTTTCCATAAGATAAAATTTGAAATGTGTTTTGCTTCATGATAGTGTCACTTTTTGAAAAATACTGAAGTGCAGACTAAGCTTTGTATGATTACAGCATATTTATTTAAATTATGATTATTTATGTCACCTCTGAATACCTTCTATATAAATAAGATAGGTGGAAAAGAGGTTTTCAGTTTTCTGACTTGTAGATTCCCTTCCATTCTGATATTAAGTCCTATTTCATTAAGAATGCATTCTTCATGGCTTTTATTCTAACAGGGCAATGGGGTTTTATTGTTTGCTGGTTTTTAGAGTTTTTTTTGTTTCCTTTTTCTTGGACCATAGATAGCCACAGGTCAGGGCAGGGCCCTGTGT
>WBMV01007736.1:0-52755 GCA_013396655.1 Campylorhamphus procurvoides
CTCCTGCTGAACTAGGACATATGTATGAAATCAGATCAGGCAAAATGTCCCACTGAGAGCTATTGATACCTTTTTAGCAACTGCACTAATGAATCCAACCCCAAATACCCAGAGTCTCCTCAGAAAAGGAATTACTTTGCTTGTGGTTTGAAAACAAGTTTCAGCTTGATGCTTAAGCTGCCCTAAAGAACAAGACCTATTTTTGGAAGGCTCAGGTGCTGAAAATTAAGTATATGGCTCATATCCCTGACTAGAACAGGGATGTCCCTTTAAAATGTCCTGCTGACCGAGAAAGATTTAATCCTTCTGACTGTGAAGTATCTTGACAAGCACACCTGTTTTAATTCTGGAAATTCAACATTACATTTCTAATGAGACAATAATGACCCTGCTTATGGAATTGCTTAACAAGAAATCTCAGAGATGTGTGCTGAAGATTCAGCTTCAGAGTCTGACTCCCATGATATAAGGAATCCTCCCTGTTACCATGTATGTCTTCTGACTGCTACTCTGAGTGAGGTAAACCAGAAGAATGATGCTTCCAAAAGAACACTGAGAACCCTCTTGAATTACACAGCAGATTTAGGAAAAAAAAGGGAAGAATTGCAGGGCACCAATTACTGAAACTTAGATCCCTTCTCATAAATGTTGCTTTCCACCATAAAAAGGATGAACATACCCTGCAATATTAGTCTTACTAAAACTTGTGCAATAATAGTAATCACATTAATAATGTTTAAATTTCTTTCCCTTTTTGTATTGCTACAACAGCAGAGGTTATAGAATCATTAGTAATTATTCTGCAATAGAAATATATATAGGCTTAATTTGCATAGTCTTTAAACTGTCATTCTCTGAACTAACTTATAATATGAAATAAAAACGGTAGAGATGACATTTACAGCTGATTTGTAAAGTGGGGGAGATCTTTGTTGAAATCCACTTTGAATAAATGTGGGGCTTGCACCTATTTAGGAAGGTAGATTGGACACGAAATCCTGAGTGGTGAATTATTCTGTACAGTCTGTGTTACAGTGCTCCACAGATTGATGGTCTTTTAAGTGGTAGAACAATTCAGTGATGAAAGTAGCAGAGCATCTGTGAAAGAAATTAAATGTAATTGAGATGACAAATTTTACTTTAGTAGGAGAACATCAGCTATGCTCGAGCAGAGGAGTACAACAAGAATGCAGGCTGTGCTGTGGCCTTCACGGAGGACACTGGTGGTCATTCTGCTCTTCTGGAGGGCAGGCTGGGGCTGTTTTAATGGGATTCTCACAGACTTTGGATGTGTTGCATGTGCCATTTTTCTGTACTTGACACAAATTTTAGAGTTATTATAATAAAACCACATATTTTGCATAACTGAGTAAATTCATACCACGTTGGGTATTCAATAAATGCAAAACATGAAACTGTTATGTAGCCAGTCCTTGTGTAAGAAGCACAAACACAATCCTCCAGTCAGGGTTCTCCTGGAACTTTGTCTTTTCCTCTTGAAACAACCCAAGAATGGCTTGGGTTGGAAAGGATTTTAAAACTCATCTCATTCCACATCCTGCCATGGGCAGGGACACCTTCTGCTAGCCCAGGTGGCTCCAAGCCCCATCCAGCCTGGCCTTGGACACTTTTGGGGATCCAGGGGCAGCCACAGCTTGTCGGAGAAACCTATGCCAGGGCCTCACTGCCTTCAGGCACTGCAAGGCCACAATGAGGTCACCCCAAATCTTCTCTTCTCCAGGCAGGACAATCCCAGCTCTCCCAGCCTTTCCTCCCAGCAGAGCTGCTCCATCCCTCTGACCATCCTGGTGCCTCCTCTGGCCTCTCCAGCAGCTCCCTGTCCTTGCTGTGCTGGGCTCCAGGGCTGGAGGCAGCTCTGCAGGTGGGGTCTCACCTGAGCAGTGTGGATGCAGGTTTCTGTCAGCTGCAGGAAAATACCTTGTCAAGAATATTTACAAATGTCTATATGATTCTTGACCCAGGTAGCTGTGTCACCACCCCCATCCCTTTCAACCCTCCAAATTTAACTGTGCGGCCTTAGAATCACAGAATCATGAGGCTCGAAAAGACCTTTAAAATCACGGAGTCCAACCATGTTGGGGCATTGTTCAGATCATCTTCATCTAGGCTGAAAAAGTGAGGGCTTTGGCAGTGAAGGGGGGGAAATGATGCCATTTGTCTGCCTCTGGGTTTATCATCTCCATACCTTTCCTTTGCTAAATATTCTTTAATAATGACCAATTTAAAAAATACAATCAGTTTACTTGAAATTCTTTTCAAGTACCTGACTCAACATTGTGCTGGACATTGATATATGTTTATGAATGTGTTACAAATCTGTGAGAAAATTACAGCAGATAAGTAAGGGTTAATTTGTTTGCAGGCACTCTTATTTAGATTATACTTCCTAAAATAAAGGTAATAAATTCTATTTTCACAGTAATCTGATGAGAATACAGAGGTGATAGCGATACATTTATTGCCTCTAAAATGACCTTTGTGTCAAACCTCAAGCATTGATTAGTTTTTAGACATAATTATTTGTTTTTATTTACTGCTTCGTCCAAGAGCTCCACTTACACTACGCCAGTCCTTTGGACAAAAATATGAAGCAAAACCTGGAACACTTAAGAAGCTGTGGTAGCAGATGGGCTTATCAAAATCCCTTTGCCTTTTTTCATTTGAACTGTGGCAACAACCATCTTAATTGAGGATAATTAAGTACGTTATTTCCACATAATTTTATCATAAAGATTTGTAGTGCCAGAGTCTGTGCAGCTTTCTCTGGCAGTTTCTTAGTTAAGAAAGTAATTTATTCTCAGTGCTAATTAATGGTGAACTGACTATAAAGTTGGATGGTGTGACACTTTTTCCTGCATTCTCCTTCATTTCAAATAAGATCAGAGGGGTTCCAAGTAGGAAGAGACAGCACTATAAAAGGATGCTGGACCTGTTCTTACACCACAGATGGATAACCATTGATGAAATACAGCAGTGCCATAAAAATTTTAGTGTGCATTGTAAAGGTTTTCCATGTATAGCATTAGCCCCATGGTACAGCTCCATTATAGTTGTAGTTTCAAAAGCAGTCAACAGAAATTAACTTTAATAATAAGTTCTAAGTGTATTAAAAGCTAAAACTAATGAAAGTTCTCATGTAATACATTTATATTCTTTAAGAAATTCTTTTGAGATTTTCTGTGACTTGACCTTTATTTTATGAACAGATATCTGAAAGGTTGATTTGTATGAATCATAGCTATGATTATTATACTGTACGACAAAATAAAAAAAAATAAAAAGGAAACTATGGATTTTCAGAGCTATTTTGTTAAAAAAACCCAAACAAAACCCCACCCAAACCCAACCAACCAAGCAACAACAGAAAAACAATCCTTTAGAAAATCTTTATTTTTCACTGTCTAAAATGTTTCTTACCAGGTTAGCTGTCGTTGTTGAGACTAACACAACAAAGGTCAGGTATAGATCCAGTATAGATAGAGAGTGAGAAAATCCCTTTTATTCTTCACATGGCTACTTTTATATATTTCTTAAGTGTAGGTGCACTTACATTATTGGTGTTTATTGCATACAAACAATCATCCATTAGCCATAGTAATAAATGTGTGGCTCTGTACAAACTCATCCAAGTTCCTTATTTTGTGTCTCTCCTGAGTTCTCTCAGTCTCTGCAAGTTGTTATCTTCACAGGTAGAAAACAATCTGACCAAGGTCAAATACTTCTTGCTCCATCAAGAAATCCATAATTTCCCACTATCAGCCACTCTATCAATATAACTTTAAAATACATTTTAAAAGAGCTGTTGAATAAATATGTCTTTGCTGATATACAATAAATGTAATCATGAAGTTGCAACTCCCCATGTGCAATTATGCAGGTACATAGTGGAAATCCATAACAACTGTACGAATTGAGCACATTTACCAGAATATGGAACGTGGGTACATCCATTGCTGTTTAATGGGATTTCTGGTTGGCTGTGCAAAATGTCCCTGCATTATTCTAACTCGAAAGTGCAAATCCCCTTATTTGGTACCTTTGCACAAGACGCCAAGCATTTGATGGATGAAAGAGCTTTGATAAAGAAACCTGGTATTATTTATGCTGTGTTCTCCTCTTGAGAATTTGGGCTTGTGTGGTGGTTTAGTTTTCTTGGTTTTGGTCTAGGCCTTTCTTGGTAACAAGGTCATAACTAAGGAAATATTCCACACCATTCCTTCATGTAATCAGCTGTATATAAAGACAGGAGGAAGCTTTTCTCTCTCTATCTCTTCCTTCCATGTGCTTGGAGGACATCAGGTCTTCATGTCGGCTTAGCTCTTATCTATATGAGCTGAGGCCTATCTGAGAAGCCATTGTCCCAGCTGCACGGAGGGGAAGGACCTGCTTCTCTTGAGGGCAGTTTCGGTGAGAATTTATTGTATTATTTACTTATTGACCTTTACCCCGAGTTTACAAGTGTGTGTGTATCTGTTTTGTTTGGTTTTACTTATTTTTGTCCCATTTCCCTTTCCCTTTTCCCCTCCTTTTCCCTTTTGGGATTGCTTTGGGATTTGTTCTGTAGATTCATAGTGTTTGATTGTATATAATTGTAATATATGTGAATATATATATATATACACCTTTACTGCAATTGTCTTTGGGCTTTTTTTTCCTTCCCAGTTGGGAGGCAGGAATCTGTGTGGCCAGCAGTTGGGTTTGGCAGGGAGCCAACCCAAACCTCCACAGCTTGGATTTTCGAAGGAACCTGAGTTAGTCTTTTTCTTACCTGAAAGCTTAAGGATTTTCTTCTCATTTACACAAAATGACTGCAGACCGTCCCTACAGTAGCAAGGAACATTTATATGTGAATCTTACTGCTGCTATTTAGGCTCCTGCGAAAAGTCAGCCTAATGCAAGCAATATTATTTACCCAAAGAGAATTTCCACTAATGAAGGTGGGACTGCTGGAATAAACAAGGTTTACTCCCACAGAATCAGATTCTATCTAGCCTAGAGGGCTAGGTTTGTAATTTGCAACCTTTTAGTTCTTGCCTTTGAGGACTAAATGTCTTGCTCTTCTCATTTTCTTCTCTATGTAGTTAAGGCAGTTTGCTGTTTGGGTTCAAGCACAAAGGAGGAGAATGGAATTACAGATGAAGCAGTCTGGCTCTTATTGCAAGTATTTCTAGAAGCCCTTTTGTTTGGGGAAGTTGATAAGAAGGTAGCAGTTTCTCTTCCTACAAGCCCCTGCAATTCAGTGCATTCCTGAGGTACACTGAATTCATGACAGCCTATGTGGAGTAATAATTCTGAATTTACTTATTTCATTACCTTCTGTGAAGAATCACAGAGTGGATTGCTTGGTAGGAACCACAAGGGCTTATCTGGTCCCACCTTCCTGCAGAATACCAGCAGGGCCATCACAGAGCACTTGGCACAGCATTGTGTCCAGAGGGGTCTGGAATATCCCCAGGGAGGAGACTCCACACCCTCTCTGGTCTCTGTTCAGTGCTGGGTCACTGCACAGCCAAGAAGATCTTCCCCATGTCCGGGTGGAACTTGCTGGGCATCAGTTCCTGCCTGTTCCTCTTGCCCCACTGCTGGGCCCCCCGAGCACAGCCTGGACCATGCTTTCCCTGCTCCCTGCAGACACTTGTAAAAATTGCTATAAAGCAAGTAAAATATAGAGTAAAACAAAAAACACAAAAACCAACCCCCACCATTTAAAAGATAAAAGTAATTTGTTACATATTTATTAATACAGACTAAACAGATTCCCATTATCAATAATGATCCTATTTGTGTCATGATTTCTATAAGTTTGTAAGCATGTGTTTTCTTTAGGGTTACGTTTTTCACTGAGGAATTTGGACCATTATTTTCTTAAAGAACTTTTAGATTCTTTCGGGATGACTGTATGTGTGTGTGTGTATTTGCTTTTGTTCAGTTTCCAGGAGCCCAAATGTTTAGAGAACTGCTATTAACTATTCATGCTTTGGCTCTGCTACAGTTTAAACGAAGCCAAGAGTAGCAGCAGTGGTTTCCTTATTTTATAGAATCACTTTGTAAAATAAATCACTCCAGGCTTGAGGTTTTTTTCTATACTGAGTTTTGCCCCTTAAGGAGTCTTCCATATGCAGTTTATAACTTCCTGAAAGTAGGGAGATTATT
The DNA here is from genome assembly GCA_013396655.1 of Campylorhamphus procurvoides. Taxonomy (NCBI): domain Eukaryota; kingdom Metazoa; phylum Chordata; class Aves; order Passeriformes; family Dendrocolaptidae; genus Campylorhamphus; species Campylorhamphus procurvoides. The sequence continues at coordinate 6,175 of WBMV01007736.1, forward strand.
CTCAGAATAAATAGTAGGCAGCTGTCAGCTACAAGTCCATGATGCCAGTGAAGGGACTTGGTGATTTCATAAACCAGTAAGCAAAGTCTGAGTGCCTTGAACAGTACACAGACCCTCAAAATGGAATGAGTATTCTGTAATTCAACTCAATTTTTATTTGGTATAACATATGGATGAGAGTCAATGATTCATAGTAACAGAATGAGTCTTACAACAGCTCCCATATAATTTCCAGGCCAGGAGCAGTAACCATTTATTTATGTTTTCCCCTTCATCCTCTCTCCTGTTTTACTTACCCTTCACACTACAATACTGCCGTGTCATACAGTACTTAACTTATTTCTTTTTCAGATCGACTTAAAATTCTGCTGCCGAACTGTAGCCATACCTATCCTAACAGGCTTGGCGCAACCTGGTCTAGTGGGAGATGTTCCTGCCCAGGTCAGGGGGTGGAAAAAGATGGTCTTTCAGATCCTTCCAATTCAAACCACCCTGTGATTCTATGGTTAATAGTAAGGTTTTCAGTGTCTCTAAGTGCCACTTAAGCAGCTAAAAATGATGGTCATCTCATCTCTCAAAAAAAAAAAAAGTGCAAACCAAAATCCCCTGATGGATATTACAGCAATAGTTGTAATCAATCAAGAAATGATAAAGCTATGTGGTGTTGCAGTAATACTTCATTTCCCAAATGAAAATTATTTTTATCTGAATTTATGCTTGTATCTTCATATTTTAAATTTTTGAGAAATTATATTAAGAATTGCTGAACAGTAAATAAGTATCGCAAAAATGATGGAGAGAATATGCTTTTAAATATTTTAAATTAGGTACTAAAGACTTTGATAGTAAAAGGCATATATAAACTCTGAATTGTAATTCTCATTAGTTCCAATTCAATAGTTACTTGATCTGATGTTAGTAGTGCTTTGGCTATAATTTGCTATAGTGTGTGAGTTGTTTGCTTAGAATTGGTTCATGCTTGCAAAATTAAAATTCTTCTTACCGTGGGAACTTATTCATAGCAAAGCTGCAACAGCTTGTCAGTTCAGGTGAGTACAGAGATCCTTTTTCTCCAGAACTTTCCCAGATTCCTCTGAAGTTTAGTGTATCCATGTGGAATTCTAAGGTAAGAAAAGGGTTTTTTTTATTTTAAAATGCAATATCTTCATACACTGTGCATCTTAGTTTATCCTTGTTATGGCCATGGTCTGGAATACCCAGCTGACCTAATCCAGCCAATCCAAATAAACTCAGCTTTAGGCAGAATTCAGATTTTCAGAGGGGATCTCAGTAACATGAGCTCATTTTTATGAATCTGAAATAATATGCTTGGTTGGGGTAACATTTGATCAGTATTTTAAAAATTTCTCTCAAATGTGTGTAGCATGGTTTCTCACACAAAACATGATCTCAAATCCACTTCTTTGTCAGCTGGGCTTTCAGAAAAGGACAATTACCTATTGAACCATTACAGTAAAAACTGGTCTTCTGACAGCTGTACAGGCAGATCATTTTCTGCTCTTAAAACACATATAAGTAGTAGTGGTTGGAGATTTCCCAAGAGAACAGTTTTTTTATCTCAAAATGCTGATTCTTTCAGGATACAGGCTGATTTCTGACAAGCAGAACAGCAAAGTATTAGAATTGTGCTTGTTGGGGAGATGTCAGCTGTCTGGTTGGCTTAATAATCCTTTTGGGTTTGAGAAAAGTCATGAAACCAGGGAGAATTTTCTTAATTTCAGTTTATAGCAACAGTATAATTCCAGGAGTATATTCTCAATAAAAACAGTTTTCTGTTTCATTGTTTCCAAAACAAAATAATGTTGAATTTCATTTTGGCAGTATAGAGAAGATCATCTTAATTTGGAGTGATTTCTTTTTATACCTACATATCAACAAAAAAACCATTATGTAGCAAAAATGCTTTTTCTTTGAAGCTTTTGTCATCAATCTTTTCATGTCTGAAGGTACACTTGTGTATGCTACGTCCTTTGAAAAAGGCATAATAATCTCCCTCATCCTCTCAGAATAAGGAAAATGTGTATAAGCAGGGGAGATCTGGTTCATAAATAGCATCTTGCTTGAGTTTGATGGCATAGCTGCAGTGAAGGGCCACTGTGAACTACCATCAGATCTGTGAGGGAAGACTCAGGCTGCCAAACATTTGATCAGGAAACAATTGTCATGGGCAGCAGGTTGAGGGAGGTGATCCTCTCCCTCTGTTACGCTCTCCTGAGGTCCCAGCTGGAGCTCTGTGCACAGCTCTGGTGACCCCAACATAAGAAGGACAGGGAACTGTTGGAGTGAATCCAGAGGAGCACAAAGTTGATAAAGGGACTGGAGCAGCTCCCCTGTGGAGACAGGGTGGGAGAGCTGGGATTGTTCATCTTGGAGAAGGTTGTGTGGAGACCTCAGAGCACCTTTCAGTGTATGAAGGGCTACAAGGAAGATGGAGAGGAACTGTTCATCAGGAACTGCAGTAACAGGACAGGGCGGAATGGGTCAAACTGACAGAAGAAAAATTTAGGTGACATATACAGAAAAAAACTAACCCTGTGGGGTTAGTGAGGCCCTGGCACAGGTTGCCCAGAGAAGCTGTGGCAAGGCCAGGTTGGATGGGACTTGGAGCAACCTGGGCTAGTGGAATGTGTCCCTGCCCATGTCTGGGGTTTGGAATGAGGTGAGCTTTGAGGTCCCTTCCAATACAAATCATTCTGTGATTCCATGATTACTTCTTATATAATATGAAGGAGAGCTCAACTCATAGGATTCTGGATCTAGAAATTGTTTCTGGGTCGTAAGGTGGAAGATCAATCCAACTTGTTAAAGGCATGTAAAACATGGAGCTATGTTATTTAGAGTACAATGTGCCAATAGGGGAAAGATGAAATTATGCTAATCTCCCAGTTGCAATGTATAAAATTATATACTGTCTGAGAAACATTGCATTCTCAGCAAGGGTTTCAGTGAGCTGGTGGCCAAGATCTATTATAATGAGACAGCTGACTTGAAAAACCATTGATTTATTTGAAACTTTAAAGTAAGATTATGGAGGAAAATGACAGTCCAAATTCAGAAGTGACTTTTGTACATTGATGTAACTTACATGACAAAGCAGCAAATTTTACAGCAGTTCAAAACCAGTAACTGGATAAAGCTGATTTCTTCTGTTTTCTGAGAATCTTCTATCAACTGCTGCTTTTTAAACGTAGAAAATCTTTCTCTTCCTTCTTACAAGTGACATTTCTTTTGCCATGGCAAACTGTTTCACAACATCTTTGATGGCTGCAAAAGGAACAAAATAGAAAATTGAATAAAAGAGTAATAAACCAGCTATTGAAAAAAGAAACCACAAAAGGAGAAGGAGAGAGGAAAAGAAGAAAGACTCAGCAAGAAATTATATTCTGATAAAATAGTAATGTTATGCCTACCCTTTGACTGAATGGACCTTTTCTTTTTCTTTAAATGTACCTTTAATTCAAATCTATTTTGCAAAACACTCTATTACAGTTGGAGAAATTTAAAAAGAAAAAAAGAGAGAGAGAAAATGGAGTCATCATCTTTAAAATGTAGTGATTATATTTCTTAATGCCTCAGCCATTGTGTTCCAACTGAATGCTGATTTTCAGGGGGATTTTAGATACTTGAACTTGGTTCATAGTAAAGTATAATTAATGTTACTCAGTTTCAAAATACTCCCTGTTGTCCAGTAAATCAAAAGGCTTTCCTCAGTATAAGGATGGAATGCACTCTAAAACAAAAGATGACAAAAATTTTTACAAAGCCATTTATATTGGACAGTGTTGCAGAAAACCTGGACAAAGGGAATTTCAGAGGATGAATTTATTTTCTAACTCCTCTGGTCTGAGAGAAAAATTTGTACATGCAAAAGTGAAACTCCACATTCAGTTACTCTACAAAGAATCAGAAATGTTAAGATAAAAGATAAAATCTTCCTTCTAGTCCAAAGTGGATCTGTACAGAGTCTCTATTACATATTCTGCACTTGTCCCAAATACAGAGTTCTTTTAAGGGGAAGATACAGCTTGGACTTTCAAAATTGGAACAAGTACTCATATGGGACTTATGATATGAAGCAATGTCTCACTTAAGACATCAGTGGATGTTCTGTGATAAAAAAGCTCAAACTACACAGGTGCAGATGTTAATTCGGTGACACAGATATCACATCCGAGTGATTGCAAAATCAGGAAAAGCGGTCTTGTCTCAGAAAGTTATTGCCTGGTTTTAAAGATTGACTCTTCAGCTTGTTGTTACACAAAGTGCCACTGGTTTGTCATGGGGCTCTAAGTTTTCATTGAGAAGGAAATTTATATTTTGATTTTATGTAATCATTAATGTGCATATTAAAAATCAAGCAGTTGGATACATAAGAAGATTTTTAGCATAATTATTTTTAAACGCATTGCTCAACATTAAAAACACATTAATCTCAAACAAAAGTCTGAATACAGGGTTTATTAATTCTTTAATTTAATATATTAATAGCTTATATTAAAATGATACAATTTATGTGTGAAAGAGATCTGGTACTTGATTTTAGGACCTTAGAATGGACATTTGTCCTAGTTCAGCAGGTGGGACCAGTTATCACTGTGTGGGGGTGGTCAAAGCTATGTATTCTACCCGTCTCTATTCATTTCCCAAGAACAATGGACCATTTGCAGCAGCTGCCCAGGGAGTCGTTAGCACCTTCACACCCAGCCTGAGGGGGCATGGCTGCTAATGGGCCATCCACGGTTCAACAATACCCCATGACTCACAGAGTTAATCACCCATTGTGTGAGTCCCCGCCCTGGGGGAAGGACTGGGTGCTCCCTGAGGGTACATAAACGGGGGGTAAGAAGACCTTGGACCCGTCTTGTCAGATCCAGAGGAGCAGCAGGACCTTGATAGGAGGAAACCACCACTCTTGACCAGACCACAGCCGTCATCTGCACCAACAGGTTCTTCACTTCCTTTTGCTTTGGACTTGGGAGAACCACGGGGGTCTCAGCACAAGGGGTTCACAAACCCCTCTGGGCTTGTGCCCTGGGACACTGGGTTATACTGCTGGGTTTTGGTGAGTTGAAAGCAGTTTTCTGTTTGTGTCAGTGTATTTATTGTGATATCTTTCATTAAATTGTAACTCTGACTTATAATCTCTCTTGTGGTGGGTCCATTTCTCCTGCTGGTTTACCCTTAAACCAGCACAACATTCCATAGGCTTTAATTAGTTCATCGTTCACACAGTCTTTCAGAACCTAAATCCAAATTGACAGCTAACAGGTAAATAAGGTTAATATGAAGTCCTAAAGTTGAAAAGATACTCAGTGTGCAGATAAGGGGTAGAAGCTTCTCAGAACATTTTTCTTCATGGTGAGGATCCAGAAATTAGGAGTTGTCACAGTTAGAAGGTCTGAAATGCAGCATATTCCTTTTGCCTCTTAACCTGTGTAACACAAATGTGTTGGACTAATGAACTAAATACATCAGACACTACATAAGAATAGATCTTAAATTTACTCATCTCAAGGTGAATATTTTATTTGTTCTTTTCAGTGGTACTTCTCTTTCAAAATATATTGAATTTTTATAGTATCAGATCCATATAGAGTTTAATTTTCAGTACTTTTAATAGGAGAGTTATAGTGCACTAGCATTATAAAATAAGTGATATTAAATCAAAAGGAAGTGTTGTGCACAATGAAATGTATCCCAAATTGCTTAAAGCTACTTATTTAATTATACATTTCTTTAATGCCTCAAATACAAGCCCATGACTTTTAAGCACCCATCCCAAAATGGCCGAGGTAAATAGGAACTTCGATGGACCTCTTCTATGGGTTTAATTTCCTTAGATAAAAACACATTTCCTATTCACAGTAAGAATGAGAGTGATTATTTTTAGTAGGTCAGTGATATTAGAATGAAATGCAAAGGTGTAGCTAAACTACATAACACAAATCCTGCTGTTTACTCTCTTGGGCATTACTCTGTGTTTGGTGTAATATTTTCGTAACATTTTATGAAGTTTTCCAATTAAATATTAATGCAACTTCTTCAAAGGGAAACAAAGATTTATAACCCTGAAGTGAAAGAGAGGATGAGAGAATTGATAGTGCAGTTGAGCAAGAGGATTCTGCATGAACTCTGAACATTCTTTTCTCATTTATTTGAGAAGCTAAATATACTATATAATACAAAATATGGATATGCATAAGCTATGCTCTAATTGCACATGGCATATGATCATATGTGGTAAATTAGGATCTTTCCACTCCAGCAACAAACCATGAGCTTTATCACCATTTTATTTTTAAATACTTCAATGTTCTTTTTAATTTCTTACATTTTAAATACCTTAAACATTCAGGGGAAAAAACCCAAATAAATTAGAATCTAAAGCGACTAATGTATTTTTATATTTTAAAATTCAATTGAACTTGTAATAAATAGTTTGCCTAAGCAGTGTAAAAGGAAGTGATAACCACTCCTGCCTCTTGGCAAGAGTGGGCCTGTGTGTGCCTGATTCATCAGCACTAGACAGCATTGCCTCATGTATATGGAACAGACTGTAACATTTTCCAGTTTACTTGAGGAAATGAGAAATGTTTAAGATTCTGCATGCTCCTAGATAATAGTCAAGGTTACCAGAAGGCATCAAGACGTGTTCTGAACCTGGGGACAAATTCATAGGAAAAGGGAAAAACCATGAAAAGAAAGACCTATTATTTGTAAAGTCCCTTTGTGTTCCATTGCAAAGAGACAAAGGGCAGGATTCTTTGATTGTGTCAGTTTGGACTTCTTAAATGATTTGCTTTTTCTGCCCTCTTAAAAAGTATCTAGCTAGGAAAATATGTCAGGACAATGCAAAGGAATTAATCAGCAGAGCTGTTGCTTAGGGTGCAGCAGTGTGAGAAGTGTGTCGTCAGTGTAGGTCGGATTGAGGCATTGCATAGGGAAGTTGTAGAGGCTTTGCTAATGAGCTGCACTCCTGACTGGCTGCTTGCATTTCTCCCTGTTTATCATTGTTGCCTATTTATGCACTTTTCTTGTGTCCTGCAACTCTCCTGTCAGACATAGGGATGAATACAGAAGGTAAATTCTATTCATTCACAGACGCATATTACCTGCTACACCCTTAAGGTAATAGGAGAAAGGTGAACATTTGTCTGTATCTTGTATCTCTTCCATCATGATTTGCTTTCATTTATTTCATGTTGACAATGACCAGTTGTAAGTGGTGTTGGCTCTTCAAGATGTCTGTACCACAGAAGAATTGTAGAACCTGAACTGATCTGACACAGGACCACCAAATCCATTTTAATGACCAATTGCCTGTGCCTGAATCAACACGTTTCCACAGTATAAGAGAAGAAAATACTAAAGGTTAAAAAACCCAAACCAAAACGGATACTTATGTTCAGATATATTCCAATAAATAGTGGCAGTCATCAGATTTCAGTATTTTCTTTTCTGTTCCCAAAGTTTTTATTATTAGATTATTCCCTTGGTAAAAACCAAGAGAGAAAAAGAATGGCTGATGGTAATACCTTCTTTCTAGTCTAAAAAAAGAAGAAAACATCTGAAAAATAGAGCGCAAAACTGCAAATTAAAAAGTCAGGAGAGCATCCCTCTGTGTTGAACTCAGGGGCAAAATGGAGAGGAGGCAATATGCACCAAAACCATGCAGAAATTTACCATTAAACAGAACGGAATTCAGGTAAAGAGAAGGCCTGTACTCATACCCACAAGAAGAATGGCAGCAGAAAACATAACTATTTCTCCATCTGTGTAGTCTCTTAATGGTGTTGGAAAAGCAAAACTTATTAAAGACTTATAATACTAAAGTAATTGTGAAACAGCCAAATGTTTGAGGCAGTGCTTCCTTCAGAGCAGGATGTCAGGAAGAAGAAGAGCTGGCAATCTGGCAAGCTGGCAACCAGTGCAACAAGCAGCAGCAGTTTCTGACACAGGAGAAAAAAAAATTCACTCCTCTGCCTTTGCTGAAAAATATCAGAGGAGTATCAGCCACACCACGTTAGAGAGTCATGCCCAGATCCAGTCCAAGGCTTGCAATGTAAACAAGATTGGTTTCAGGGATGAGAAGACTGTATACTTGTCAGTGTCTCTTTAACATTATGACCTTTATGGGCAAAGCCTATTATTGTAAAATTTATTCTTGCTTCTGTAGAGGGGAAAAAATGGTTTGAGCAGCACTGCTGACAACAAGACTATCATTTTAAAAATTAGGTTATAATGAATACGAGTTTCAGAAGAGTACAGAGTAGGTCCCATCTGCTTCCCTCTGGACTGCAGCATGAAAGGGAACAGATGGGCATGAGTTATGCCAAAATGGCTGGGAGAGGCTAAACAGCCCCACAGTCTCATTCTATCTTGTCATCAGCCACTCTAAGATCCCGTTCCTATATCAAGCTTACAGTGCACTGCTGCACTGGGGGCATCTGGGAAGGGTGCATATGGTTGGAAGGAGAGACTGTGGAACGGGTCATGCTACAAATATAATTCCACAATGTTCAGCTGTAGTTCAGGGGCTAGTTTGGTTGATAAATCCAGTTTTCCCTCTTGTTTTGTCCTAGAGTCTTGCACACCCTTCCATTCTGAATAGTCATGAGAAAGCAATACCGTGATTTTCCGGCACAGCCATGCAGAAGGTGAGTGCTCTGGACTAAGGTCTTAACCTCCAAAATCAATATAATCTTGGTGCATCCTCAGGGGAAGTTGGGATTTTACTCTTTGTAGATGCAGAGATCTTCTAACCCAGGGGGTTTATCGTACTCATTCCAGAATGGACTAAAATTGCTTTGCAAATGGCAGACTCAGGAACGTGTTCCTGTTCAAAAGCCCTTGCAGGTGAGGAGCACAGTTCAGTTGTTTGCCTGCTCTGACACACTATCAAAAGTTTCTTAGAGTTTTTCAATATGGTTTTGTTTGTGTTTCTGCAATTAAGAGTCATGCTTAGTTATTTTGTGCTGCATTATTTAAAAGGCTCTATTATAAGAATGTTGTGTCATATCAATATCTATGCTTGAGATTTAGCCATGGAAATGTGGTTTGAGAAAGAAGAAAGACTGAAATTGCATTAAAACTTTTCTTGAATTTAAATACACTTGTTTTTTACAGTTGATGGATTCTAATTTATCCGAACTTGAAATATTTATCCTTTCTTAATGATTGGTGATTTGTAGCCATTTTTTGAAGTGTCAGAGCCTTCCACTGTGGTCACATTTTATTTTTGAAACCAAGCAGTTACTTTTTTCTAGAATTATTTTATATTCCATAATGTACAAAAGTCAAGTCATGAAATCAATGGTTGTTATTTTAACTTGTTTGTTTTTAATTTTTTTAAAGCATCTCAGAAATCTCTTGCATCTCCAGTGCTTGTCTTGGCTGTGTACAGCACAAAGTGGCTAAAGTGTAGCTTTAATTCAAATTGTTCAGTAATGGCAAGCCTGGCTACAGCACAATGGCATTGAGGCTCGTTTTTTAACCTTGTCCTTTAACATTTGTACTCTAGTTAGTATTTCACTCAATACCTGTAAAAACAATTTAAACTCTTGGTACTGTTGATTATAGTGTGGGAAAACTCCTTGTTAACCACTGAAAGGCAACCCTGATATATTAAAGCCCATTCTAGTCCTCTAATTATGTTTTTTTCTCACTGTGTTTGCTTTCTTATTATCTTTATATTCAGAATTTCATGGTAAAAGACCATGTTACAGTTTGCATGGGAAGTGTTGTAAAACTGTCAGAACATTCCCTATAATTTTTAAAAATAAAAAGACTGTTGTATCTTTTGACAGAACATATGGGTACACACAGTATTGATTTCAATACTCAGAGAAACAATAGTTTGAGCTATAATTTATTCTAAGAAAAAGGAGGGAAATTTTCATCAATGTTTTATGCAATGCTCTGTGGGTTGTTTCACAATCCATATTTTCTCAGCTGTCTTAGGGAAAGCAGAACTAAAGTTGAGACAGAAAACTAATTTAACACTCAAAAATGGCCTATGATCTATATTTCTGTATCTATATATGCAAGAAGTTATTTTCTGGTAAGATTAGTATTGTATCAGTGCATGTTGATATTTGGGAAACAAATGCAAATGGGAGATATATCCTAGGAACCAATGGGCTGCTCCAATCATTAATCAGTGTTTTTACACCTTGTGTTCTTTGTGTTGTGAAGTTAATGTTTTACACTGTGGCTGCCTCAAGGTCTACATACACTCCAGAGCTTCACTGAACTAGCAGTACACTAGTGTAGAAAAATAACCCATTTGGGGTTTTGCCATGAAAAATGTGAAGTCAGTCTTTGAACACTGACTAAAATCTCATTACTTTGGTAGCAAATGAGGCATGAAACATATTGCCAAAAATATAGAGCCCAAAACACAGTGGCACTAAATATTTTATCTTCATGGAGTGTACTACAAAAGGTTTGAACTCTAAATCAGACAGTGCACTTAAGCACACAGTGTCGTTCATCAAGTGCACAGCCTTCATTGCAAAATTTGTCCATGATGGCAGCTTTAATGAAGTTCTGTAATTTCTCTCAACCTCAGAAAACTATTATTTCAGCTGTATGAAGGCATAAATCTACCCCCAACACTTCAACTCTGGCCTTGCTCAAGGTGTAGACTATTGACTTTATGGTGAGAATTTCATGACAATCTTTCATGTCCTACATCTTCCTGTCTCGATGTTAGATGTGTGATATCATCTTGCTGTTTCCAGACATGGAGGAGTGGAAGGAAGTGCAGGTGAAAAAGTGGAGCTGAAAAAACAGCCTTGGTTATTTGACGCTTCACGATATGGTGATCTTAAGTAGTCCTGAAGTATTTGGGTGGGACTGTTGATCTGCTGGAGGGCTGGAAGGCTCTGCTGGAGGGATCTGGACAGGCTGGATCAATGGGCTGAGGCCAATCACATGGTTCAACAGGGCCAAGTGCTGGGTCCTGCCTTTGGGTCACAACAATCCATGGAGAGCTTCAGGCTAGGGCAGAGGGGCTGGAAAGTAGGAAAATGATGTGGGAGTCCTGGTTGATAGGGACTGAACATGAGCCCAGGGGGCAGGAAGGCCAGAGGCACCTGACCTGCATCAAAAACAGTGTGGCAGCAGGACCAGGGCAGGGATTGTCCCCTGTGCTAGCACTGCTGAGGCCCCTTGAGGGCTGTGTCTAATTCTGGACCTCTCAGACAAGAGAGACATGGAGGGTCTGAAGCAATTCCAGAGACGGGAATGGAGATGGGGAAGCGGTTGGAGCAGCAGGAGCAGCTGAGGGAGCTGGGGGAGCTCAGCCTGGAATAAAAAAGCCTCAGGGGGGACCTTTTGGCTCTGCAAGTCCCTGCCAGGAGGGGGGAGCCGGGGGGGCTTGGGCTCTGCTCCCAGGGAACAGGGACAGGAGCAGAGGGAACGGGCTCAGGCTGGGCCAGGGCAGGGCCAGGGGGGACAGCAGGAGGAATTTCACCCTGGAAAGGGTGGTCAGGTCTTGGAAGGGGCTGCCCAGGAAGGTCTGGAGTGTCCAGGTCTGGAGGTGCCCAAGGCAGGACTGGCCGTGGCACTCAGAGCTCTGGGCTGGGGACAAGGTGGGCATCGGGCACAGGGTGGGCCGGGAGGGCTTTTCCAGACTAAATGATTTTGACTTCTGTTCTTGTATTCCCTTTGATCTCCACAGTAGAGCAGAATTCCATTAGTACATGCCTGAACCAACTTAACAGAACAACTTTTTTTGTTATATCAAATATTTAAGAGTTGCAACTCTGGGAAAGAAGTAGTATTTGTATTCCGATAATGAAATGGCCAACTGATTGATATAAACAATGGTAAAAAATTCATTATGTATAGACAGTGCACTTTGAAGAAGATTGTTTTATCCTAAGTCCCCTCATCTTTTTAGGTGACCAATCAGATTTACTTCAGCCAGCCTCATGTAGTACTCAACAAATGGTAGCACACAGAAAATCACACCATCTTCCAACCATAGTGTTGATTTTTTATTTCACTGTTTTGTAATTCAGTGTGCTGTGACATGGGAACCAGAAATCAGTGTAAAATATGTGTGCTCTGGGGAGTGGAAAAATGACATTCTGAACATCCTGAATAATAATCAATATACAATGTACAGTCATTTTGATGTCACTAGAAGGAAATAATCTCTAACTGTCCTCAAATGGGTTGCTCTTTGTGTTGTTTGTACCCTTCACACTTGTCTTCAGCCATCATGAATTAAATTTTAAGGTGAAATAGTGTAGATATCAGACAAAGTGCCTGCAGCCTACACACATTGAAACGATTTACCAAAACCATGAAATAAACTGCAGAGGGATGGAATAAGAGGATTTTGACAGGAATAGAACGTTGAAACTTAATATTGTTTTGAAAACAGAAAATTGTTTTAATGTAAAAATCACAGAATTTGACAACTGGATACAATGTTTAAGTGAACCCACAATTGTTTAATAATCAAAATTTTTTTTAAAAGAAGTGCTATTTCTATGGTCTAGGAGAGGCTTCATGCCCATAATTTAAGGATCATTTGATTAAAATATATCTGCTTCCATTTTAAATAGTGACTGACCTGCAAGCTTTAAAAAAGTTTAATAAATCATCAAAACCTAAAAAGAAAAAAAAAGAAGCACTCTTCATAATACATATAGCTTTGTAGAGGAATTTGTTATGTTTTTAAGAACTGGTGCTGTCAGTGTTTGAATTTTTTCCATTTCTTCTTTAGCTGCCTACCATCCCTGAGACTGTGACAGTTTTACAAAACTATTCTATATGTTTTCTGTATTTGCCCAGAGAAGCTGTGGCTGCCCCATCCCTGGAAGTGTCCAAGGCAGGGTTGGACGGGACTTGGAGCAACCTGGGCTAGTGGAATGTGTCCCTGCTCATGGCAGGAGGTGGCACTGGTTGAGGTTTAAGGTTCCTTCCAACCGAAACCATTCTGTATTGTTGGGTTTGATTACACCTATTTTTAGAACTGATTGAAAGAGTGGAGCCAAATCTAGCTCCTCTTTATTAATTGAATTGATTTCTCTCACTGTTCCCAGCATTAGGTCATCCTGCATTATTGAAGTATGAGGGACAAACATTAATTTGAAATGTGACTTGGTGCAAGTAATCTGGAATTCTTCCTTTGTCCATGGGAAGCAAGAATGTTAAGGACAGAATGTACTTCTTTATACTTGTGTGAGTTCTTGCAAACAATATTTGGCTTTACTCCACTCTTCTGGGATAAGTCATTGCTGCCCTGAGTGATCAAGGCAAACATGTCCAGGTTCATTCCATCCACCGAAGCCTCCTCAGGGGGAATCATAAGTTAAAGGTTTACTCAAACTGTGATATTTTTGTAGCCACCAAAGAGGTGTTGGCACCTCTAGAGAACAGTTTAAATGGACTGACAGAATTTTTACAGGTAATGATGATGTGAATGTTTGATATGAACAAAAGGTTATCAAATGATGACTGAAACTGAGTGAGACAAATGTGACCATGAATAACAGTTAACCAGGTGCATGGTCAGGCCTCAGTATTGCCTTTCCACACTGAAAAATGTACTCACATGTCTCCAAATACAAAATACAGTGGCAATACTGAAAGGTTGTTCTTAAATCAGAGTCCTTCATTTCTCTGTTGTCCAGCATTGTTCTGGCTAATTCAAAGCTATGTACAGAATAAAAGGCAAAAATAGAATGAGAAAAAAATAAATCACGATAGTGATTTTCTTCAGGCCCATCAGAGGGGAAAGGTTGTTGCTGTTTTGGAAAGATAAATTTAATTTCTGTGATAAATCACTGCTGTGATTTGTCAGTAACTGGTGTAACAAAAATAAATCTGTACAAGTGGAACATGTGTCCAGCATGAGCTGAAGGAAAAAAGTACCACTACATGGGGTAACTGGAAATCAGAAATATATATTGCACACTGAAGCATTTCAGGGAGAAATCAAGCCCGGCCATTTACATTCTCCCCACAATGTAATGAGATGACTCAAGGAATGCAAGTACCCTGATTTGATTCCTGTAAAGGGGGAATAATTTTAATTTATTCCAAGTCTTGTTTTTCATGATTTATACAATCATAGCATGACAAGGGTAGTTCATGTGCATCAAAAAAGGAACTTCATGCTTCAAGTAGGGTCAGCCTTAGTGGGTAAATTTTTTAGTTGGTCGTGGGTGTTTTATGTCAATGTCCTGCACCTACTTCCACTACATATTACATAGGTACAAATAAGGCTAAAACTAAATTTAAATGCCATGTTATAAATTAAATATTGCAGGCCATACTTTTTAAAGAATAACTTGAAATCAGTTGCTCCAGAACTGTATTTTTGTATTGTTGGATTTTGGTGCTGAGATACATGGTTAGATATCTCCTTAGATGTGTAAGTTTCCATGTAAGGAGGAGTTTTTATACAGTTTTCTCCTATTTACTGTTAATGTTCCATTTCTACTGCTCGAATATATATGTAAAAATAGCCTGGTAGGGTTAGAAAGGTACACTCAGGAGTTCTTAACCCTCCTTGATCAAGTGCTTCATGCCTGCTGGTACCTCCTGCAGTCTAAAAGACTACAAGCATGAAAGATCCTTCCCAGACATTTGTAGTGGTTGCACTGTCAATGTTCCCTTCTCCCATGAAAATTGCTAATTAATGCTGGAGTAGCTGTAAACAAGTTTTGTATTTTTTTTCCTCTTGATTTTTCCAGTTGGAAAAATAAAATACTTTATCACATAATGCAGTATTTTGAACTCTGAACAATTAATTCTGAACGTACAGGATGAAAGAATTTTATGGCACAAATAACCTGGTACAGGTCATAGGTCAGCTCTTGACAAGCAGTAATACCTCACTAAGCCCTAATGTAGCACCATTTAAATTAGACATCTCAGCAAATGTTAAATGCACTCACGTTTGAAAAAGAAATAAGTTGAAGATAAACTTATTTTTCAGACTAAAACTATATTTTTTTCCTTCTGAGCCATCAAATAACAGTATATGGCTTATGAATAGAAATATTGCACTTATAAACATAGACAAGGATCTGCATAAGATGCAAACTTGAGCTCTTCTTTTTTAATTTGCTATCATCTCTGCCTAATTAATACAGTAAAAAGGTTGTTGCCTAAATCAATGTATGACCCCAATGCAGTCTTGCTAATATCCCTATATCAAATAGACCTTGCTCTGTAATTCCCCTGGAAGAAGTGGGGCATGTCAGATAAATTAAATGAAAAGAGCAGATGTAGATTAAGAGTGATGTAAATTTCAAGCTTGCACTTTTAATTTCACTAAATATTATTTTTCATCTTCATGATCATGTTATATTGAAATGTGGAACTTCAATTTCCTCCACTATTTCATTTAATAAAACCTTTGTCTCATCTGAGTTCTTTAAGAGATGTTAGCTTTAAATCACATTGACTTCACCCTATCCAATTTACATATGCCAAAGAAATAAAAAGTCTTTTCAAGAGTTGCCATGGGGCTTCAGAAGCCTCAAAGGAGTATTAAGACCTTGAGTTTAATGTGAACTGCCTCCAACACAAACCACAAACCTTCCCAACAGAATACTAATGGTTTTGTGTGCAGTTGCACTTTCAGTGCAAGTTTCTAAAGTAAATAAACAATCCACATGTAGGGAAGAAATAAGTAAATTATGACTGAGCGTTTGAGTTTAGAAATGTGCCAGCTGGAAATAAAAACTGTTTTCTACAGGCCTGTATTACATAAGAAATGTTATGTGGCTTGACAGATGTACAAAATAGAACACAAAATAGATTAAAGGGGGATTTCAGAGCTCCTCCACTCTTCCTCTAAGGACTGTATACCTGCACAACTGCATTAGGAGTTTCTTAAAGTCATGGTGAATATACACAGGAAGTGTTTTGCCTCAGATCTATATGAACAGAAATGCTTCCACATTAGACTTACTTAAATTTACTCACATAAATATTTGATATTTGATTCGGTTTGTAGAAATCTTCGTCTCTTTCAAAAGATTGATGGACTGCATTAGGTACAATGATTAGTGGGGGAAATGTTTTCCTAATATGACCTCAATCTCTTATCTAAATAATTGGTTTCTCATTGTAATAATTATATCCCATTAAAATGTCAGAACTGGTTTAAAAGATATCTAAGAACACATGTCTGAGCAAACTAGCAGGCAGGAACCTTGATATTAATTTACTTGGCAACATTTAAGGGAAATGGAGAACTATAGTACATAAAACGAGAATCCTTGTTTGACAGTAAATACAGGCAGATCGACTATATATAGTATTAGTTTAACACTTAAATAATTGGTCAGTCATAAGTAATTAGGGAGCATTACAATTACACAAAGATAAAGTTTGTTTCAAGTGGAGAGTGAGTGAATGATTCTGAGGGAGTGCTCCTGCATCACAAACCTAGTCCTGTTTTCTGCCCAGGAATGCTCTGCAAGCAGGCAGACTTTTATTCTCTTGTTTGGGTCGGATGGCAAACCCCCTCCCCTCCCTGGAACCCTGTTCCTGGGGCGGTGGAGTGTCCAAACGCAGTGGCTCAGTGGGAATGGGAGGTGCTCAGTCTCCCTCTTTGTTAAGAGCAGCTGAACTATTCAGGCCAGAGTCTGACAACCTCTTCATGCAAAGACTTGGCTTCTCCCACAAATAATCCCAGTTGTTTCAGCCCACTAAACTCATCTTGGTCTCGCTCTTTATTTTGAATGATTTCCATTCCTTGGGTGCTCATGAGCAAGTCACTGTGACAGAGTTTCCTGCCCTTTGTTATCCGTGGTGCTTTGTGTACAGATAGACTCTGATTCAGCAAGTGATTGCAGGATGAATGGAAACAAGCCCCATAAACGGGGTTTGAAAAGGCAAGTACCTGCATTGTGTTCTCTTGAAATTTCACTTTCCTCACCCAGACTGCTTTCCTGTTCACTCAGGTGTTCTCTGCTATAATGTCCTTTAGAGACAGAAAGTCCTTTATAAATGTTAAATCAGAGCAAACCACAGTAACCAAAAAATACCAGATTATTTTATGCATTGACCATTGGCAACTCAAGACTTTTAATTCTTGTGTGTAGCTGATTAATTTAAAAATGCAATTTAAAAGCGTTTATGCTTATTTTTGTAGTTACTTCATAAATAGTGGTAGGATGAAAATAGTACAATTTAGAGACAGAAATCCCACTATAAATACTATAAATCAAAATAAACTCCAAGACTCAGAAAATTTCAGATTCACTGTACATTGACAATTGACAAGTCAAAACTGTTAATTCTTGTCTGCATCTGATTAATTTAAAAATACAGTTTAAAAGTATTTAAGTACATTTCTGAGCAAATTCTTAAAAAAAAAGGTAGGATAAAAATTGTACAATTTCCTTTCAATATTATTCTGCATTTTATATGATAAAAACCCTCAGCCACAAAACAAAACACAAAGCACCCCTCTCATCTAGAACCCAGTCTCAGAGTTCTCACAAAATATCCCTCCTATACACTATGTGAGTGGACTATTGGAAAGTAACTTTAGTTTTAAAGTAGATTGCACACACACTGACTTCCTAAGAGTAATTGGGAGTAGAGACAGAGCTCATACTTCTTATGCAGGCAAACTTACCATTGACTTAAAGTGCATTTCCTTGAATGAATGGCATGTTGAAACTCCTGGAAGGAAGCCATGTTACAAAGAATTGAATTGAATGGGGTCAGAAACAGTCCCAGAAAGCCCTTTTAAGCTTGGAAAGCACCCTCCTGAATTCCTTGCCAAGTGCAGTATTTGCTATCACATTTATAAAGAGTAGCCTGCAGCCTCTCAGGCCTGGCTGGCTGGGCTTTGCCAGGCTGCAGACAGTGTGAGCAGCATCCCTGGGCCATCCGTCTTGCACAGGCAGACCTTGTCCAGGCTGTCCCAGTGTCCTGGCCATGCTCAATGTTGTTGATCTCTACAAAATGCTTGAACTGGACCACAGGTTCTTGGTCTTCCCTGACGATGTTTTCATCTTAACACATACATAATTCTTTTCTCTCTTATAGCTGCAGCACCATACTGAGTAAGAGGGGTAAATATATTTACTGTGCTTCTGTATTTCCTGATACCAGAAACCTGTATCAGCAACCAGAAAACTTAGAATGCCAGATAAAGTTAATAGGGCAAGTCTCAGTAAACAAGGCTAATTACCTTGACAATCTAGATTAAGTCCTCAAAGTGGATTGTCAGAAATTAGTTTGTTTATATTACCAGATTAAGGATCCATTTCTCTCTCAGATGTTTCAGCTACCATGGACTAATCTTCATCCTGATAAGCACAAAGACCTGGGCATGTTTGTTGCTCATTCCAGTGCGTACACTTAAATGGGCTTTTAAGTAGCTCTCAATTCATGACTTGAATTTGAGATTTTTAACTTAATGCTTCTTATTAATTGTTCTGCTGTGTTTGTTGGTTTTAGTACTTAGCTCCAGCTCTGTTCTTTAAACTATTTGGTATGTACACCTAAAGAACTAACCAATAGGTGGTGACAGCACTACACTTGTGATGTTAACATATTTACATATGGCTTTGCAGCCTCGGCTTGCTTTTAATGGCATCATTTCTTACTCTATGAGCTTTAGCGATGTTACTAGAAACAAAATTGATTCACTTTTAAAATTCAGAGGTACTGGTGTAACCCTGTGTGGTGATTTGACCCTGGATAAACACTTGGTGTCCAGCAATGCTTTTTCAAGGCCTTTCTTACCTCCCCCTCACCCCCCTTTTTGCCTTCCAAAGGGAGGGGAAAAAAACAGCTAGGAATTTAAAGCTAGAGATAAAAACCGAAAGAGGAGCTCTGATTAATACCACGGGCAAAGCAGAACTTAGAATAATGCTAAAATTTATTACTAACGAACTAAAAATCAGAAATAGAAACAGGTTAGAAACGCCTTTCCACCACCACCACTTGGTCTGTCCATGCCCCCTCCTTCCCCCAGCAGTACAGGCAACAGGGGAATGGAAGGTTTACAGTCAGTTGTTGTTGGGTCAGCCATTCGCAGATGTAAGTCCAAAACTTAAGCAGCAGTTCTTCCAAATGTGCTGTCTCAGGGGCTCTCCTGTGGGCTGCAAAGGGGACAGCTCGCTTCACCAAAGTCATTACCACAGTCACAGGGGAATCACAACTTTGAGTCCTTCCCCTGCATTCCATGGGGTCCCCCCCCCAGAGAGAGATCCTCTGCTCTCTTGTGGGTCATTCCATGGGGTGCAGTCTCTCATGGAAAGCTGGCTCTACCTGATTAAGTGTGTNAAGCCTAAGCAGAGAAACCCACGACAGCCTGGAATAGCTGTCTGTGAGAGTGCACATAATAAAGTAGCACAGTAGAAATTACACCAGACCAAGATGTAAAGTCTCAAAGTAGTTATTTGGGAACAACATCTACAGCACAATAGATACTGTGGTACAGCTGTTGAATCAATCATATTTCCAGTGCAAGATTCTGCATGTGCAAAACTCAAACTGGTATTTCTTAGTTTGCAAACTGCAAATATCAGAAAAGTCATGTCAGCATTGTATAAAAAGAACCTTTTCGTGAAGCAATGCAATCAAGGTCTGACTGTTCATCATCTATAGGTTTCTGCCCATAAACCTGTGGTGAAAATTAAAGTTTCTTTCTGTATTTAAAGTATAATCTCTATCTATGGTACTGTACAGAGAGTGCGTGAGTTAACAATTAACCCTGTCAGCTTTCCTCTTCCCTTACCCAGAGCCAGAATTCTGCTTTAATTTGAGAAATACTGAACAATAAAATTGATAAGATAAATTCAATAATTTCTATTTGATGTAACAGCCCTCTCATGGAGCTTCATTAGCAAAGGACAAAATTTCAAACCTAGATGAAGTTAATGACAATTTTGTCATATATTTTAATGGGCCACAATATTACACTTTTCATTAATATTTCATGGTAGGCCATTTTTCATAATTGGAAATAATTTTTACAGCTATTTGCTAAGAAGCAGAGTAATTTTTAAAAGTTTTGTATTTGAAATGTTAAATTTTAGTTACTTCCTTACTGAGGATATGAGAAATATTTTATTGATATACTCTCTTAATCCCATTTCTTTCCATTTTGTAATGTAGATTTTCATGCAGATGGTGAAATTTAAGACCTATTGTGATCTATTTATGGTGCTAGGTGCTTTATTTAAAAATATGGAGCAGTTTTGAAATTCTGATGATGTGTCATTAATTTGCAGAATTCAGCATGTAAGCAAAGAGTGAACAAATTTCCCACATTCTAGAAAATCGCAAGAAAAGACAGAGATAGTCACTAGATGTATGGGTTGAACTGAAGAAAGTATTTCCTTGGAGCTCCACTTCTGAGTTTGGTTAAAAGGCAAAACTTCAGGAACCTTTTAACACAAAAAGGAAGAAGAACATAAAGACACGAACATAAAAAGTGCCAGATGACAAAAATCAGTCCAGTATTTCAGCAGGTAAGAACCACAATTTGAACTGCTGTAAAATGAACCTGAAAGAGACCTTAAAGACCATCCAACTCCATGCCCTGCTATGGGCAGGGACACCTTCCACTAGTCCAGGTTGCTCCAAGCCCCATCCAATCTCGCCTTGGACACTGCCAGGGGTGGAGCAGCCAAAGCTTCTCTGGGAAAACTGTGCCAGGGCCTCCGCACTCTCACAGGGAACAATTCCTTCCGTGTATCCCATCTGTCCCTGCCCTCTGTCAGTGTGAAGCCATTCCCCTTTTCCTATCCCTCCAGCCCCTTGTCAATAGCCTCTTTCCATTTTCCTAGCAGGTTCCCTTCAGGCACTGCAAGGCCACAATGAGGTCACCCCAAAGCTTCTCTTCTCCAGGCAGGACAATACCAGGTCTCCCAGCCTTTCCTCCCAGCAGAGCTGCTCCATCCCTCTGACCATCCTGGTGCTTCTTCTGGACTCTCTCCAGCAGACCCATGTCATTCCTGTGCTGGGACTGCTAGGGCTGGAAGCAGCTCTGCAGGTGGGGTAAAAGCCGTGAGTGCAAAGTACAACTAATTTGAGAGCAACACTACAATTAACACTGCAGTGCTCGAAAATTTAACATGGTACATGCTACATGTTGTATCTTAATATTTTACTAAAGAGTCATTCCTGCTGATCAGTACAATGTGAGCAATAATCCTACTGGCCAGTTTATGCAACATTTGGTGTCATTTGCTTGATTCCGCAAAATAGCAGCAACTACTAGGAACCCATTGAAAACCTTCAAAGTCTCTAGTTTTATTCCAAACAACCACACAATTCTTAAAAGAATGATTTGAGGGAAAGAAAGACAATGCAAATCTAATGAGTAGGAGTGGATGCTTGCCCTGACCTTAATAAAACACCTGTTGAGTAAGAGTTGACATCAATGCACTTCAGTGTTGGACTTCGTGTCTTAATTAATTGAATTGTCACAATATTATTTTGGTTAGCCTTTCAAAGCCAGAGTAAGTGATGAGGGCTTCTTAAATTTTTAATGTAACAGTAAGAAATTAAGGCTAAAGTATTGCCAAAGTAACAAGTCAGGCAATTTTCCATAAGCCTATAACTGTGCACAGGCATATTCAGGTGCAGAGTTCTGGCAACTTTGAATACTCATGTGAGCAAAGATTTGTATACAAAGCTTACAAGGGTATGTTTAAAACTGATAGAAATACAGTAATTCTAGATTTTGTTACATTTTTGTTTGGTGTCTGAAATCTTGTGTCCATAAACAATCTTACTCCAAAATCTCGCTCAGAAGCAAGGTCAAAGTTGGTTGTTGGAGAATGAAAATCTGAAGTAAATGTAGTTTCCTTTCCTATTGGGTTTAAAACTGACATGGTAACATACAAAGTGTAATTCCCATTAAGATTAAGAAAATGGGAGCCAAGTAGTGTTTGCATATATAAAATGATACTTCCAGGGGACAAGAGTTTAACAAGACTGTAACTAAAGTCAAGCACTCAGAAAAATATACAAACCTCCAAAGGTCAAATTGACTTTTACCAGACCAATATGTTTTATTGATAGCATCCTTTAGAGGTTTTTTAGATGCAAAATTGATTCCCAATCTCAATTTAAGTATTTTAGAATAAACTTTTCTAGGAGGAACTGTGAAAGGTATTGAAACTCCACTAGGATTGATATATTATAAATCATTATGTCTTAACCACATCTCGGGCAGTGCTTCTGTAACCTTTGAGAGCTGTGATTGACTGAAGCGATGGTTAAAGTTCCTGCTGCTGACTGAGCATTTAGGAAGCTCATAAATCACCTTAAGAGTGAGATTGCACTTTGCAGGCTCCACTCGGCACTGTAGCCATCTCAAGGGAATCTCTGGGCGAGACTCTGTTTTGCAGGCTTTGTGCTTAGGCATTGGCAGGAGTATGGTATTCCCAACCTTAGGCTAATACTTGGCATACCCTCTGTCATGGGTTTCTCTGATTAGGTTTTTTTTTTTTATAAGAGGAAGAATGGCTTCTGTTGGAAGTCTATGGAAGTTTCCCTCCATCCTATAGAGCAGAGCCAATGAGGGCCAGCTCCAAGGAAAACTTCCTGCTTTTGAACCATTAAGTTACGTCCCTGCATGAAAACATATTTAAGAAGTTGTGGCGCAGTTAGAATTCGGCAGCCATGGGTTAACAACATCACAACGCAGACATCAAGGTCAGTGCAGGAGGAGAAGAGGAGAAGGAGAGGGAGGGACCCCACGGATCAGGGAGAGGACTTAAAATTATTATTTCCTGAATACGTGGTGATGACCATGGTGATTATGAGTTGTCCCCTCAAAGCCCATGGGATCCATCAGTGTGCAAAGATCCCCCTGTCGAAGCAGGGAGATGCATGAAAGAAGCTGTTATCTCATAGGAGGCCCCCAAGATGGAGCAGAGTCTTTCAGACATTTGCAGCCAAGACCCACAGAGGGGAAGAACCCACGCTAAATAGGTACAGCCAGCTTTCCATGAGAGACTGCATCCCATGGAATGACCCACAAGAGAGCAGAGGATCTCTCTCTGGGGGGGACCCCACAGAATGCAGGGGAAGGACTCAGAGCTGTGATTCCCTTGTGACTGTGGTAATGACTGTGGTGAAGCGAGCTGTCCCCTTTGCAGCCCACAGGAAAGCCCCCTGAGACAGAACTGTTGCTTAAGTTTTGGACTCACATCTGTGAATGGCTGACCCAACAACAACAGACTGTAAACCTTCCGTTCCCTTGTCTCCCACATCATCAGGGGAAGGAGGGGGCATGGACAGACCGAGGGGTGGTGGTGGAAAAGTGTTTCTAACCTGTTTTTATTTCTTATTTTTAGTTTAGTTAAATTTAAGCATTATTCTAAGTTCTGCTTTGCCCGTGGTGTCAACCAAAGCTCCTCTTTTGGTTGTTATGCCTAGCCGTAAATTTCTAGTTGGTTTTTTTTTTCCCTTCCCTCTGGAGGGCGAAAGGGGCAGGGGTAAGGCCTTGAAGGAGTTTTGCTGGACACCAGGTGTTTATCCAGGGTCAAACCATCACACCCTCTTTCTCTATTTGTAGACTGATCCATAGGGGATCTCTCAGCTGTCATTTGATCTCCTGCCACCTTTCACTTTCTGAGGAGTGAATTTCACTATCTGGTCATGGATGTGCCGGAAGACTGTGTTTGTGCAGGGCAAAGATATAGGAAACAGAAGGTCCCTG
Source organism: Campylorhamphus procurvoides (assembly GCA_013396655.1). NCBI lineage: Eukaryota > Metazoa > Chordata > Aves > Passeriformes > Dendrocolaptidae > Campylorhamphus > Campylorhamphus procurvoides. The sequence goes on from WBMV01007736.1 coordinate 29,867, forward strand.
CATATTTCCTCACAAATATTAAAAAAAAAATCAAAATAAGTTGGAAAAATTACCTTACTGGAAAAATTAGTGTAAATTTTTCAAACTACGACTGAAGTAGAGAAAGGTTGTCCCAGTGGGAAATGAATTGTCCTGTGAAATCAACCTTTCTCCCTAAAACGAACTTAAAGACCAGAAATCCTCAGGATTGCATTGAGTTAGGAAGCTTAATGGTCATCACCAAGAGCTAATTCATCAAATAAATAAAGGAAGTAAATTGCTTAAAATGGTAGAGTATCTAGAAGTGATAATGCTGAAATACAGACATGTGAAACTCCGAGGGGCCAATCCTCTGATGTGTAAAGTGTCTCTGAGACTTTGATACAGATATGGACATGTCATGAAAACAGTCCAGTTGCGGCTGTAGACCACCTACCTCATTTCTGTTGTGTAATTAACCTCTTTAAAACATGCACTAGTCTGGTAGCCTTTTCCTGTATGAGCCAAGAGTAAGTTGAGTTCTGGCTCTGAACAACAGAACCCATAATATGGGAGTCACTTTTGGTAGTTTCTGTGATTTCTAGGAAAATGTGGAAGAAGCAACAAATCCACTGGCCTTCATATAAGCCATGAAAGTACTCAATTTTTAGAACTATGAACATATTTTTTTTCTACTTGTCATTGGTTTTACCAGTGTTTAAAAAAATGTTGCATGTGGTTAAAAAAATTGGCTAAATCAGTCTTATCTACCTTCATAACAGCAGTGATACAGAAGCTGTGTTCTAAAAGAAATTTGCTGGATGGCTAAGGGTGACCAAAGGGATGCAGAGCAACTCTGCAGAACCCCTTCTGAAAGCATATGTAGGACTTTCCTCTTAATTTTTCAGTATTCCTGCCGTTTTCCCACTCTTTCTTGAGTAGCTCCGGCTGACAATTTATATTTTTCCTTGACCTTAATTAATGCCCTGATTCTTTTCTCCAAGATCCCTCCTCCAGAAGGAGGTGTAGGAGTGTGGGGTGATGGACCTTGTGACAGGGAATGGGTGACTTCAGATCTGACCTCGTAATTTGGAGTCTGGCACACAGTCCCTCAATAAATCAAAGGATTTAGGGATCCCTTTTTGTGGATCATAGGAATGGCATGTTCAGAGGACACAACCTCTGCTTCATTATGAATATACATTTGTATCCTTATGTGTTGTTCCTGCTTTACATTTTCTTACTGTATCCATTGTATATATAGATATGTATAAAATGTTGTGTAAATAAGACTACATGATTACAGCTGAAAGTTATCTAGGCCTAGCTATGAGACAGTGCCTCTCCTGCATATTTTAGCTCTGATAATAAATTATGACTAACATTTTTGCTGAAAGAAACCTGTGCATTCAAACCAAGGAAACAGCTCCTCTTCACTTCCTTTATTTTCTAAGAAAAAGTTAAAGAGAAAAATAATTTTTATTGCAAGATATTCACATTCTGAATTCAAGATATTCATATAATGCACATTCTGGCAGTGCACTCTGACAAGGCTCACAGCAAATGCCACTGAGTCCACAAACCCTGCGAACTGGTCATTCCATTCACTCCACACTGCACACATGGGATTTGTTTGATATATGACTGTTTTCATTGATTGCTGGAGCTTCATGTATTTGGTTACAAGACCATATGCTTTATCCACTTGCATCTTTACATAAATACATCTCATGTGTTCCTAGGATGACAAATAATTTTGTACCTCATGATTTTTTTGTACCTCACTTGTTCCAATTAACATGCAGAGAAGACAAATGAATTCATTTCTCCTCTTTAAATTCAGTAGCGCTACTTACTTGGGCAAGGTCTCAATTTTATTTCTAGTTCTTGGAACAGGAAACCAGAAATGTTTCATTATAATCTTACTCTTGTATTTTGCAAATATGCAAAATCTTTGTTAAAAAAATAGAAGGCAACAATATATCTCTATAGATTTACTTAATTCTGAACAACATGTTAGATATTATGGTGGGACATTAATTCTTTTTTTTTTCTGGCTTTTTTAATTAAACAGTTAAGTTAGTATTTCAAGGAAGTAGTCTATGGATAACAAGAATGTGGAGACTCCTTAACTGTAAGTCTAGTTGATTAGCAATAAATCTTTAATTTCTTCCATGTTTATTTAATGTGGATTAATGGTTTATGTCTCACTGAGCTGCTCCACAGATTCTATTACAATAAATTCAGCTGAAGAAAAATAAGAAATCTACACATTCTGTGTTAAACTGGTATACAATTTAGAGTAATAGACTGAAGAGTGTGTGTTTATAGGATAAGAGAAATAAGTCAATGTGTTTTAAAATAGATTATTATGCATCAGTATTTTGCAGAGACTACTGAGACAGTAAACCATATATAGCATAAGAAGAATATGATGTCTGCAGTATTTACATAGTCTGTCTAGGATTTTACAGCTTAGCATTTCTATATATTAAGCTAAAAATACTGATCTGTACAATGGGGTAAAATGTTTTTTATGAGATTCAGTTCGTGCAGTCCAAAGGGTCACTCATAAATTAGCATTTTAAATGATGACAGAAATTGTTTTAGCAAAAATGCTGTGGGAGTCACAGAATCCCAGAGCATGTTGAGCTGGAAGGGACCCACCAGGATTATCAAATCCAACCCTCAGCCCTGCCCAGGACCATCCCTGAGAGTCACACCCTGTGCCCCAGAGGATCATCCAAACCCTCCTGGAGCTCTGGCAGCCTTGGGGCTGTGCCCACTGCCCTGGGGAGCCTGGGCAGTGCCCACCACCCTCTAGGCGAAGAACCTTCTGCTGAGATCCAACCTAAGTCTGTCTTGACACAACTCCAGCCATTCCCTGGGTGCTGTCCCTGTCCCCACAGAGCAGAGGTCAGTGACTGTCCCTCCTCTCCCCTCCCGAGGACGTTGTCCCTGCAATGAGGTCTCCCCTCAGTCTCGTCTTTTCCAGCTGAACACCCCAAGTGCCCCCAGCTGCTCCTGGTATGGTCCCTCCGGACCCTTCCCTATCTCTGCTGGATGTGGATGACTCTGTCACCAAAGCAGACGTGGGGAAAGGCAAAAGGGAAATAACTGCATTTTCATGTGTTACATGGACAGCAGGGCTAAATAAGGTGTTTGGTATGATGATGTTTCCATTAACCACCCACTGATGGCCCCAGATGACTTTTTATACAATCTGAGTCACTACTGTCTGCAGAGAATTGGTTAAAAGTGATCGCCCCCTTACTCTGGGTATGCCCTAAATTCCTGTGTCCCCATGGCAGCCATGAACTCACCATCCCGGAGCTGCTCTCAGTGATTCTGACACTCTGGCTGGGTTTACAGGCTATCAAATTTACAGAGAAACCTTTCATTATGAAAGGATTGTGTTGTTTTACTTGGTGAATAATTTTCAACCAGACCAACAAGATGCCTAGCAAACCTCTGACTTCATAGCTGGAGGGGCTCATTTTGAATTTAGGATACATGATAACAGAAAAAAAAAGAAGTCTACAGAGCTAAGATTTGAGATTTGCATACCATCCACTTTGCATGCAAAGGAGCTGTGAATTCAAGGGACTTCAGCACATGCTTTGCAACATCACTGCCAAAAGCCCCCTAACCGTGGGTATTTGCTTGTGCAAATTTAGGATTTGCATCTCTTCCCTCTTAACGACTCAGAATTTCTGATTTTCAGTGAGTTTTGCATGCAGATGGGTCTCCACACACTCAGTATTGTGGGAGTGCCATGGTTCAGCCAACAGTTCTGACAGCAGATTTTAAGACTGAAATGCCATGCCTGCTCCTGCAAGACCTGCTCATGAAAAATCCCATTTCTCTGAGATGATTGTCTCCTGAACTCAAGGAAAGATAAATATTGACTTCTTTTGCAGTGGGTTACATACTAGTAATACAGTTTAATAGCTATTCAATTATCCACTTTTCCATGTGGGGGATAATATGTAACAAACTGAATCACTGTTACCGAACAACATGTTCATTTTTCAAATTCCATCTTGGAGCATTCATTCTGGAGTAGCAATATATCTTTGTGCTTACTCACTGCAAAGTTGAAGGTCAGTCAGTTTGTTAACCCTAAATGGCTTTATACCCTATTAAATATAAACCATATCTGAATTATTACTTAATACTCCTCTATTATAGTGTGCTCTGTCCTCTTATGTCTTTATAGCATTTGTCATTCCTCCTCCTCTCAAGCCTAGTGGGGCTCTCTGTGGGTTCACAAACCCTACATCCCAATGAATAATTAAAACTTGCTCCATTTGATTTGTTTTCAAAGAGTTGACACTGGGAATGTAATAAGTTGCAAATGGAAATTTCTTCATTTTCTTCATGACCCAAAGAGGACTTAGTGGTTGAATGGCTGGTGTTTTCCTTTTGTTCATCACCTGTACAGTGCAGATGGTACCAGGCCTGTTTCAGAGTTGTTTCAATGGCCAATTAATTATAATCTTCTGATTGTAAGCTGCTCTATTGTTGGTCCTTGTGCAAATACTTCCCCTGCTGAATATTGTACCTGGCTTTCTCAGGACTGATAGTGGCATCAAAATATTACCTGAAAGAATTACAGTATTTTATCAGTTGTCACCAAACACCATTGAAGTTGTGCATAAATTCTTCTACAGAGGAAAATTACAGATGTATCAGTCAGTGATCCCATAAAACTGAAAAGTGTTTAATTGTCAAATGATACCCAAGAAACAAAGATTCACTAAAAAGTGAAACTAAAGAATTTGTAGTGTGTTTTGGTAACATTTTAGAGTATTTAAGCCATCTTTCTCTAGGTATGGGATCTGTTCAGGCCACCTTTAGTGAGTGGAGAGGTAGTTTAGATGTGATTTTTATTTTTTTTTACCATAAGTGGTTTTAAGATTTTTAATTTTACCTGTTCAACACATATTCCAGTCATAGCAATAGCAAGTCCATTGTTTGGCCTCTGCATCCTGGTGAGATACTCGTATTGCATCATTTGTTACATGGTGCTGCTGATAAAAATGTAATTGACACAAGCTTTACTTTTAGGGCCAAGACTTACAATGTAAGTTATTTAACCCTGGTAAATACTGTTGTGTTGATTACTGCTGTTGTTTATTGCTGGAGAAAGTGGTTTATCATTCCTCTGCTGAACGTTTCATACTAAGAAATCACAATGCCTGAAATACTTCTTTTATGACTCTCAGGCATTTGAGACAGAACTCTTTATCAGGCAGAGCAGTGATAGCAATTGCTCCTTTGCTTCTCTTCTTTAAAGTGAACTTGACAAAAGTTCAGTACTTAAAATCAGTCTTGTTTAGTGTTAGTAGAATAGGTTAAAATACCTTGGGAAATTTGGGGTGAAACAGAACTAAAAGAGTGAAAAACAAATATACATCTTGCCCAAAGAATCCTGGCATTTGTTCCAGTCCTGCTGAGCAGCCTGGCAGCTTGGGCTGAGAGAAGGGTTTGCTGAATTATGCAAACTCCAAATGGTTTTGTCAGTGTCTTGAGCTTCCTTGAGATTTACAAGCTCATCACTCTCCTTTTGCAGATATATCCTCATAGCTCGAGTCACAAGAGAGACACAGCCTTTTCTCTTTGCTTTATAGCTACAGCTTTTTTTTCTCAACCATATAAAGTTAAGAAATAAATGAAAGAAATGCTTTTCCTTTATAGCAGCCTTTTACATACACTTGTAGACTGTCATCAGAAATATCTCTCTTTGCTGGTCTCAATTTGCAGAGTAAGTATGCTCAGGTTTACTGAAAGAAAGTAGTTTGGTATTTGGATTTGGAGTCCTTCATTCTTGTTACAGTGGTTTTGCTATAAACTGCTTTCATGTTTTTATTTATGATTTGGTTGTTCTTTAGGTTTATTGGCTTCTACCAGTATTTATCTAATTATTATTTATATTAAAAATAATGTACTTGATACTATTTTTATTGTTTTCTTTTTTTGCCTTCACTTCATTGGATCTATTGCCAAAGTTGCACTGTTTGAAGGAAAGCATGATTTTTGTCCCCCAAATTTCCACGAATTGCCAATCATGTCACCTTTTTTTCTATTTACATTTCTCCTGGTTGTCAATTTTGCCTGTAATTTTCCTTTGCTTTCATTCATCACAGTTTTCTACCACTCAGGTTTAGAATAGTTGAAGTTTCTTTTGATTACTTCTTATTATCTGAGATATCTGCTTTGAAATATTTGGTCTCCCTGAGGATGTGTGTCCAGTCCTACCACAACCACAGCACACAGTTATCCTTCTGAAGTAAATAAATTCCATTCTATAAAGTTCACAGAGTCTGTTGCAGAGAGGGTTTAGCTGAAACTTCCAAGAATCCAATCCCATCTGCTCTGTTTAATTACTGGAAATAACATAATCTTTCTGTAGGATTTATTCCTGTGACTTGAATCTTTTCTCCTCAGCATGCAGGAGTTTGATTTCCAATTAGTTACTGACTTCACTTACCAACAATCACCACATTTCAGCAATGTTGTATGTAAGAGAGCAGCATGTTTGGTGCAGTTTGCAGTAAAAGTGTAAGATCATTTGAGTAATTACAAAAAAAGGGCAAGGGGTCTTAAAGACCAGACAGCTCCACCCCCTGCCATGGGCACGGACACCTTCCACTAGCCCAGATGGCTCCAAACCCTGTCCAACCCAGCCTTGGACACTTCCAGGGATGGGGCAGCCACAGCTTCTCTGGGCACCCTGTGCCAGGGCCTGCCCACTCTCACAGGGAAGGATTCCTTCCCAATATCTAATCTAACCCTGCTTTCTGTCAGTGCAAAGCCATTCCCTCTTGTCCTGTAATGACGTTTTATAACAATTCATGCTTATTCTCTGTATTATTTGTTTTTAACTACCAAATTAAAAGTAATACTGCAACAGCTAGTACCATTACATTTCCATACTTGTCATATTTGCCTTGGGTATTTGCAGGTGGAGGGGTTGTGTGATACAGCAGGTAATGTTCATATGGCACAACTGAGGGCAGTAATTAATCCTACTTTAATCTCTGCCACTGCTACAGTGGCATTTAAACTGTGCTATTAAGAAGGCTCAGTAAAGGCAGCACAGAAAAATTGCACAACAGTTAAGTGTTTTAATGACACACACTTAAGCAATGCTACTGATTACATTCTTTGCTAATTACCTTCTGCTACTTCTGTTGGTTATATTTCAACAAAATAGACACACTTATTTACAAATAGCTTTGTTTTTTGAGATGTCACTCATTGCTTATATTCTATATGCTCAAGACAGAACTAAAGGATTAGAAACATCATTTTAGACACTTCCAGGAATGCTAAGTAATTAATTTTTGTAAGAATATTGAAATACATATATTCACTACAAATTTCCTTTCTCTTTTCCAGGACTTGCTTGTACTTAATTCTCCATAATTATACTGAAGGTATATAAGAAAACATTAGATATGGTATTGTTTTTGCAGAAGCTAAGGAAATGCTGGATTGAAGTTCTCTGAAGCCTACAGCCTGATTTTACTGTAAAGTGCCCCATGCTGCTTTGCATTCAGACTGCATTTAGCTTTTCTAGGAGAGGAATTTTTAAAAGACATCCTTTTATCAGAGAAGGAACTGTGGCTATTTCTCCACTGGATAGAGATTACTCTGTGGCAAAATGTAATACTCAATACCAGAGAACAATTCTGGAAAGCCCAAGAGAAGGCAAGTGAAATTCTGTAAGAACAGAGGCACAAGCCTATGTGTATGATTATCTTAGAAGCACAGAATATACTGAGTTGAAAGGGACCCAGAAGGACCATCCAGTCCAACCCTCAGCCCTGCCCAGACACCCCAACAATCCCTCCCTGTGCCCCAGAGGATCATCCAAAGGCTCCTGGAGTTCTGGCAGCCTTGGGGCTGTGCCCACTGCCCTGAGGAGCTTGTTCAGTGCCCACCACCCTCTGGGGGAAGAATCTTTTGCTGAGATCCAACGTAGCCCTGCCCTGACACAACTCCAGCCATTCCCTGGGTGCTGTCCCTGGTCCCCACATAGCAGAGGTCAGCACCTACCCCTCAGTAGGAGCTCAGATTCTGGTGAGGTCTGACCTCAGTCCCCTCCAGCTGCCAAGTGCCCTCAGCTGGTTCTCATAAGGCCCCTCAAGGTCCTTCACCAACTTCGTGTCTCTCCTTTGGAAGATTTCCAACAGCTTTACATCTTTCTTATACTGTGATGCCCAAACTGCCTCAGTACTCAAGGTAAGTTATTGGACAGAAACAGAAAATCAAGAAACACATCTCTGGCAGGTGTGAGGAGAGGAAACTTTCTACCTATCCATCTAAAATATATGCTCTTGTTCTACTTTGCTGCCTTCATCCTCACCCAAATGTTAGGCAGATATCTTTAACATGACATGCAGTCTTCTGTTCTTAATCCAACCTAATGTGCTCCTATCATGCCTTTCAAATCTCTTTGCTAGCAAAGGCCTTGACCCAGAAATTTTCTCTCCCAAGAGAAAATGCTGTTCATATCCTGATTGTCTCACATACCAGATCTTAGCTGGAATACTTGGGATAGAAATGTCTCACCTGTTATAATGCTTCTCTCCCTGGTGTAGCAAAAATTTAGAATAAAAAACTGGTCAGAAGTAACCTAAATGTTATGAACACTGATAATTGCATGACTCATAAGAGGCCAAGGAATGTCCACTTCCTTAAAATAAAGCAGTCCAGATTGGCAAAACACCCTTTGGCTTTACATGTGTAGGGGTTTGCTGCAAATATATGTGTGAGAGGATTATTACTATTTTCTCACTAAATCAGATCCTTCATCATGAATCATTCACATGTTTGTAATATAACCAAGCACCAAAACATAGCAAGGCTTTTAGCTCTGCAAAAGACATGTCTCTTCTTTCCATGGTTTGTTACTCAAGACTAGGAGCTGAGGAAATCTCCAGTATCATCTTTCATTATTGTTCTTTTCTGTGTGTCATAACCCTTCCACAAGTTGTACAACCGTGTGTTGATTGATGCCTAAAGGTTTGGGGTGGATTTTGTGGATTTTTGGAGTTTTAGAGGTATAGGTTTCTTGCTCACATATTAAGGGGTGTTTGGAGTTACTAAAGGGATTTTCTCACATATTCTTGGGCTCTCTGAAGGTCATGATGTTTTTCAGAGCCACCTGCAAGATAACTTGAAATCGAAACAATAGAAGAGCCCAGAAACTGTTGGAGGTGGTCCAGGGGGCATGGCCCAGGACCCTGATGGGTGGACCACCGGGGAAATTAGAAATAATGATTGGTTATGGATATGTCATATGTTAATTGTTTAGAAGGGTATAAAAGTTGTAACCCCACTGAGGGCTGGGTTCTTCGGGGATTTTTGGATGTGGGGATCCTCATCGACCCGCGCACGTTTGGTGGGCCCAGCGGAGGCACGGAGTCTCCAATCTCCCAGTAAAGGTATTGTCTATCTTTCTCCATTGATGTTTGTCTGAGTGCCTATTTTCCAGGATTTTAGGCATCATGATAAAAGATGTTTGTTCTTTAATAACTAGCAGAGTTGGCAGTTCTGTGGTGGACAGGCAAGATCTCAGTTCAGTAGATGAGAACCTGAAAGCATTAAAAATATGATAAGAAAATTTATGTAATTTTTTTGGCAGCTCAGTACTTCCTCTGACTACTGGCTGAAAGTTAAAAGGGTGAAGGAATTGAAATGGCAAGAATTGCTTGATTAGAGAGGAGAAGGATTCTGTTCTCTTTACTGCATGGTTCTCATCTAGTAAAAATCTGAACAGAAATACAAAGGTGATACATACACAGGTAATACTGTTTATGACCACTTCAAAATAGGAGTTAATTTGATCCTGAGGTGTCAGCTTTCACCACAAGAAAGGATCGTAGCAAAAACTGCAATGCTTTCCTGGAGATCACCAGACTTATGGACAGGGAAAGAGTGACTTTGCCCTTCATTTTTCATGAATACTCAGGAGCATTTTGTTTCAGGGAAAAATAGGGGTCCGAAGGGATGTGGAAGCCAAAACTGAGACACCGCAGAAAGCTTAACCCAAACAGCAGTTTTATTACCAGAGGTGGCCAAGTAAACAGGAAAGAAACCCAATAGAGAGAGAGAGAGAGGAGAAAATAAGCCCCCAGGTGCAAACCCCCAAATTGCCCAGGGGTCCCCCATGGAGTTGTCTCCCCCAGCCCTGCAATGCCCAGACTTCCCTAGCAGTGGCTGCATCCTCAAGGCTCAGCTGGCTCACAGGTGACAGCGGGCGTCCCCGCCAAGGCAACGTTGGCCTGTCACGTGAAGCCAGCGAGCCCCAAAACATGAGCCAGCTGCCTTTGATCTCCTTGGCCAAATGACCTTTACCTCAGTGATGTGGCCAGGGCCACCCAGGCAAAGGGATTTGGCACTGCCCCTTACGTTACATACCAATTAATTTTAGTTTGCACAGAAATCTCTCTCAAGGGTACAGACCCTCTTTATCAGCCTGTTTCCCAGAACTTGCCAGGAGAAAACCCAGCTTCTCACAGGTGGCTGGGCCAAACACAGACCAAAAATACCCACATTGAATTCTACCTGAATACACATTTATACTAAAACTAACTGAATCTGATTACATACAAACTTCAAATTATTTAGTTTTCAATCAATAGTATTACCTGATAATCTAAATTCTACCCATTTAATAGAAGATGAGAAAAGAATGCAGCAAGCCTTTTGTTCAATTTAACAATAAGTACAAGAAGGAAGAGAAAATATTTTTTCAGGGAAATTCAGAACAAAATGCAAGGCAATTAATAAAGCAGAGAGCAGGAGAAATATTTTTCCTTTGTGAAGTGTCTTTTTGATATTTATAATTATGTGGTTATATCTTGGTGTTTTTATAATGCAAATCACACGGTTCGAAACATTATCAATATTTATATCCTTCTGTATTTTTAATTCATTAATCACAGGTTTCCCTGTAAGGATTTTACTTCTGTTTTATTTCCTAAATCAGAATTTTCTATTGGTGAGGCAGTTTTAACACTCAAGAAGAAGGGATTAGCACTCTGTACTAATTAGAAGACGATCTAGATTTAGTACCCTTTGATTTTCCAGTTAGATTGTTAAGGTCCTAGTTAGAGTTGTATCAGCAAACAGTAGCCTTTGCTCTGAGGCTGCACTAATGATCTGTGTCTCAGGCTCTTCTAGCTGGTGTGTTGCATCTTTTGTGTTGACCTCCTTAAAAAAGTAAAAGTAGTACAAATATAAATTGTAAAGTAAATATTTCAAATAAAAGTGCGACTACCTGTGAGTTTTCAACCTGAATTTTTGTCCAAATTAAAAATATATATTCTCATGTTTGATTTTTCACTTCAAAAGTTTCCTAAAGATAGACAGTACTTATTTCCAAGCAAAAGCAAATTCTGAAATGTAAATATGCTTAGAAAAATTGAAGTATTGGTTTTTTACTCATGTGGCAGTTTAAGCCAAATCCGAGTTACAGCACCAAAAACTGAGGCTGATTTGCCCTGGCTGAATGCCTGGTGTCCAGACAAACTGCTTCAAGGCTTCTCCCCTAGCCTTTCACTTTCCAGATGGAAAGGAAAAAAACCCCAGCTAGCTAGGAATTTATGATTAGAGACAACAGCCAGGAGAGAAGTTTTAATTAATTACCACGGACAAAGCAGAGTCAAAATAATGCTTAAATTTACTACTAACAAGCTAGGAACTAAAAGAAGAAATAAAATAATTTAGAAACACTTTTCAACCCCCCCCTGCAGTCTTTCATACTCTCCTTTCTCCTCCCAACTGTGCGGGGGACAAGGAATGGAAGGTTCGCAGACAGTTGTTGCTTCAGCCTCTTGCAGACAAGACTTTTAAGCAGCAGTTCTTCCAAATCTGCTGCTTCTGTGGACTTCAGGGAGACAGTCCGTTTCACCACAGTCCTCACCACAGTTATGGGGTGGGGAGGTGTCTTTAGCTCTGAGTCCTTCCCCTGCGTTTCTGTGGGGTCCCTCCATAAGAGGCAGTCTTCTGCTCTCCTGTGGTCATCCCATCATCAGATGCAGTCTCTTATGGATAAGCTGGCTGTACCTGTGTCAGCTCTCTCGCTCTTTTGGACCATGGCCACAAAGTCTCTTGCAGGACTCCACTCCATCTCGGGGCCTCCCACGAGGTAACAGCCTCGTTCATACAGCTTCCTGCTCCGGCAGGGAGGTCTTTGCACCCCAATGGACCTCATGGGCTTTGAGGGGACAGCTCTCATCACCATGGTTGGCACCACAGTTGTCAGGGAATCATAGCTTTGAGTCCTTTCCCTGCTCCCATGGGATCCCTCATTCTCCTTCTCCTCCTGCACTGACTTTGATGTCTGTGTTGTTAATCTATGGCTACAATTTTCTAACTGCGCAACAACTCCTATTCTTAAATATGCTGGAAGTTTTTCTCAGAGCTGACTATCATTGGCTCCATAGGATAGGAGGAAAACTTCTAGCAGCTTCTAACAAAAGCTACCCTTCCTCTTACCAAAAATCCTGATCAGAGAAACCCATGACAACTTGTTCGATTTTTAGGTTCCCATCCTACAGACTACTACAGTTTCCAGACACTGATGCGAGAAGTGTGTGGGGTATTTTAACATCCAGTCAGGTGTATTTTATTTCCTAGATTTTTTCTTTTGACATCTTGAAATCCACAGGATAACTATCAAGCCCTTCAGGGTTTTAGGAAAAAAGATGAGGAGCAGGCCAGTAGAAAAGGACAAGAAAAGTATGCCTCTGTGGTTTTTAAATGTTAATGTAATTTTGAACAGTAATGTCATGTGAGTTCCCATCAAGTGTGAAATGAGAGGTGCTGCTATTGCATCCTTCTTCGGTATTGCTTAGGCCTCAATAAGAGCCAATGCCTTTGTGCTGTAACCTGTCCTGTGGTCTGCACAATTTCCTGGATGAGTGGCGGTCAGGGGTGTCACTGGGCTGGGACAGCTGCCTTTGCTGGGCTCAGCAGACTTCCTGCTTCAGCAGCTCCTCTAATGACAGGAAAAGGTTATCTTCCCTACTCTTGGAGTCCGCCTCAAGGACTGCCTGGATTGATACAAGCATAAGGCATTTTTCCCCCTTTTTATCCCTTCCTGAGGAGTGTGGGGGACAAGAAGGGCATAATAGTTGTTAGTCAAGCAAAATGTGCCATGATCTGTAGCAGATAGCACTGAATAGGGTGCTTGCCAGGATGCATCTTTCTATATATTTAGCATTCTGCCAGCCTTTTCCTAAATGCCTCTCACCAGCCCCTGTTTGGGAAAGGATGTTGGGATGGAAGGACCGCTGGGCTAACCCAGTATGTTACTTTTTAGGGTCACTGAATTATTTTTGTGAATAAGATGGTTAAGTGTTTGGTTGAAGTGGGTGAGCATTTGGCAAACATGAAGATCTCAACGTATTTAAACATTTAAAAAAAAATCAGAATTAAAAAGAAGGTTTTTATCAAGACTTTCATATCAAATCTTTCCTCCTCATGTTCTACACTGATATAGTCATAAGTACAAACACCCACCTTGACCTGCACATTTGGGACTCTTCTAAATAAAGCTTATCATTCCTTGGAAAAATTACCAAAGAATAGAAATCGGCCTGTGTGAGAAGCTTTTTCCTCCTACCTCTTTTACAGTTTGGTACAATACACACTGAACTATAACCAAGTTTACCAAAGAGTAACCATGACATGTGGTCATATGTGGATTGACAGACAGGAGTGGGGTTAATTTACTATAACCTTCCTTAAAAGTGTTGTGTTGAGGAAGCAAAAAGCCATTATCATGTCACTGAGCTTTGCCAAAAAATACTAATCTTTCCCCAACTTGGTTTGTTAGTACATGTATATCAAACCAACTGTTCTCAGAAATGTCAGCAATCTAAAATAGGCAGCAACATGCTGCATATCAGAAACAGTAGCAACGAGGAGAGGGTCTTACTGAGGACACAAAGGGAACTAATGATTGAAGATGCAGCCATATGGAGGCAACTTTAATAGGCATTCATAGAGGTTTCCCCTCAATTCCAGCTTATTCTCAGTTATTTCATTAATTGAATGGTCTTTACATAAAATAGTTCCAATAATTAGTTGCCACCAAGATGGATGAGGTATTTTAATACCAACATGAGTTAGAAAGAAGGCTGGTTTAACAGAGTCACACTTTCCAGATAAATAAATTTCAAAGGGAATTAAAACGTTTGTTTTGAGCTGAAACTGCATTGGTTTGCTTGTTGTTTTGTTTTTTCTTCTTTGGCTAATGTCATGGGTGGGATATCATAGAATCAGAATGGTTTGGGTTGGAAGGGACCTTAAAGTCCATCTCATTCCACCCCCTACCATGGGCAGGGACACCTTCCACTAACCCAGATGGCTCCAAGCCCTGTCCAACCTGGCCTTGGACATTTCCAGGGATGGGCCAGCCACAGCTTCTCTGCCCACCCTGTGCAAGGGTCTGCCCAACCTCACAGGGAACAATTTCTTCCCAATGTCCCATCTATCCCTGCCCCCTGTCAGTGTGAAGCCATTCCCCCTTGCTCTGTCCCTCCAGTTGCCAATGAACAGTCCCTCTGCACCTTTCTTGCAGCCCCTTCAGACACTGGAAGGTGTTCTGAGGTCTCCACACAACCTTCTCTTCTCCAGGATGAATAGCCCCAGTTCTCCCAGCCTGTCTCCATAGGGGAGCTGCTCCAGTCCCCGTATGAACTTATTGACCCTTAAAGTCAAAGATGATATAATTGTTGAACAGAATTTTCTCAGCCGAAGTATAAGTTTCAGCCACTATAACCTATCTGAGGAAAGGAAACCCCTTAAAAGGGTATGAAATTAACATTATCTATTGCGTGAGAAATAATTAAGCCCCAGGATTAATTTGTTTGGGGGTTTTTTTCTTACCAGGAAATAAAAGTCTGTACAATTGTAGATAGATTTAATTTCTTTAAGGGCCTTTAATTAACAAACCCATTTGTGTTAGCAGCTGCTATGTATGTATATACCTGAAGATGTTGGCTCCTCAGATAGACATGACACACCAGCTCCATGGTTCAGGTGGAAGGTTCATTCTGGGTGTTCTCCACTGTTAACTGTTGGATCCTTTCCCTTTGAAGAATGTCCCATGCACACAAGCTGCAAATAATGTTCCAGCTATGCAGGGTGGCATCTGAAAGAACATAGTTCTGGTTAAAAGTCATAAAATGTACAGCGATTAGGAATATCTTGACATCAAGGCCAACAGAGAGAGATCTTTGATCCAGGATCAGTAGACCGGATATAAAACCACATTAAATTTTTATTAGAACATATTCATACTGGAATACATCAAACAGAACATGAGTTACTTCATAGAATACAGAATATTCAAAAATGTCATGGCTTGTTCATATTTCAGAGGTGGTGGGGGATTTGTGATTTGAGTTTGGATGGGTTTTGGGGGGATGGGTGTTTTTATTGGGTGTTTTCTTTCTTGTGTTGTGGTTTATTTATTTTTTGGTTTTGGTTTTCTTTCTGGATTATGTTATTTTTCTTTAGGAAAAATGAGATGCAAGGGAGAAGAGATTGTTCCTTCTCTCCAGAACTTCCTGGCCATTCTTATTGCAGCAAAGGTGCACTGCGGATTTGGGAGATCACCACAAGAAAGGGAGATGTTGCAAAGGAGGAGAAAGGCTTTTCTAAGGACCAGAGGATAATGCACAGGATTTGCTTTTGCTCCTAATCTTGGAGTGGAACAAAACAAAGCCTGAAAAGGAAAGGCATGCAAGCTCACCACGAATAGGGGAGACTGGTGCATGAAACACTCTTATTCCTTTTGGCTTTTCTGTTTGCTGTCATATTTTAATCATAATAAAAAGCCAAAGGGTTTATTTCTTAAATTGAAGGTTCAGAAATTTGAGTCTCTTTTATTGTACTAATGCTTGAATATCAAGGTGGGAAGATCAAGACCACAGAACTCTGACCAATTTGGGATCTCGCTGCAGTCACCAGTGTGTACAAAGTCATGTTGTGCAATCGCCACAAAGAAAGGTTCTTCTGCAAAAGAAATATCTTGAAAGTTAGAAGGAACTGTCTCTGAAAACAAGTTTTCACCAAAAGAAGGAACAAATCAGAATATTAATTAGCCTATATGTGAAGTTTAAGAAAGTGAAAATAGTTTCAATGTTCTTGTGTCTGGTTGCACTTTTCTCTTTCTTCCAAGGAGCTACTTCTCCTTGTGGTGTCTTATCTTTCTTATAGTTGTGGGATGGAAGGATTGAATTTATAAAAGCCAATGTTGGGGGAAAAGCTGTCTAAGTATGTGTCAGATAAAAGTTCTCCAGGTGAATCTGACTTTCATTAGCAAAATTATTGCATATTCTTTTCCTATGCAGTTGAGGGAGCACAGGAATGACTATTGTGAAAGCTGTTCTTAGTGCAGGATGGAAACATATGTCCCAAAAAAGACTTTACATAAAGCTCTTACAAACAGTGCAGCAAAGACAGGCAGTCATGAATTTCCATAAGTACTTTCACTTGCTCAGTCCTTACTTCTTCAAAAAAACAACCAATAAACAAACAAACAAACAACAAAACAATGCTAAATTCACATTAGGATTTCAGCATTAAATTAGCTGTATTTTTTTTTCTCTGTGTTTTTCTGGCTGTTTATTAAAGAGAGATCTGTGCAGGTAAAGTTGTGGTTAGAACTTAAATTTTGTGATTTCACCTGGACAACCGTAATATAAATTTCATGTGTTTTAATTTATTTTTTGAACAAAATATGATGCTTAAAAATATAAATGAGCAGATGGGAACGAGTTAATATTGGTTGAGACTTAAACTAAATTAACTGCATAAGAACTGTAAGAGCAGAACGTCTTACCACAGGAAAGCAGATGAACCTTCTCTTTTGGCAGTCCAGCTTTTTGTGTGTGTGTTTTTCGTGCATGTAGATTTCGTAAAGCACAAAAAAAAATCTCTTTTTTTTTTTTGAGAACTATTTTCTTCCTAGAGCTGATTACCACAGCCAGGGATGGAAGAGTGTGTGAGAACAAATAGTAGGTATCCAAGGTACATGCAATTTATGCGAGTCTAGCACATGATGGAAAATTCTGCAACTACCTGTGTTAGTGCATTAGTGTGAACATGGAATTATTTTATGAGTTAAATTCATCTAAACGTTTTGTACCCTGTTTGTCCTAACATAATTATTATGTTAATTTTGATATACTTTACATATTAAGGTGAGTACATCCTAAGATGCTAATGATTGCTGTGTCACCTTTTTATTAAACAGGAAAAAACACACCACAGCAGGTAATTAGTTTGTTATTCATATCAAAGGACGTGAGACTGTTCCTCACTTCTATAATTGAATGTATTTGTACTATTTGGCAATCTCCCATTTCTTAAATCAAGCACGTGGGGGAAAAGAGAGAGGATGCAGTTTCATTGCAAAGACTTGTAGCTTGGAATATATTGTATTAATATGCAGAACTAATAATCCATAAATAATAAGGCATTAATACCTTGCCAATACTGGGAAATGATGGCCAGCTTGGAAGTCTCACTATGTATTTTGAACTCCAATCCTAAATCCTCCATTGTTCTGGTTAATGACATTCATAATCTGATGGGTTTGTTCCTAAGTCGTGAAGGGTTTTTGGAGACACCTTTGCCCTTGCCCAGCCTTTGTACCCCACTGTTGCCTTGATGTCACCAATCAAGCCCCTCCTACAACCTGCAGAAACTTTAAGCTTTACTGTCTTTTAAACCTTAATATTCTACACTCCAAAATCAATTTACTGTCACTAGGTAGTGAAAGCAGATAAAATACTACATTTAGTTATTGATGACATCATTATGCTGGGTGAAATGGAAGACTGAATCACTTCTCTATATCAGATATGACACAAAAGTTGATGAAGTGTTCAAGGCCTGGCTGGATGGGGTTTGGAGCAACCTGGGCTAGTAGAAGGTGTCCCTACCCATGGCAGGGAGTAAAACAGGGTGGTGTTTAAGGTTCCTTCCAACCCAAACCATTCCAGGAATCTATGATTCTCTGACTTTGTGGCAGATCCCTTCCCTGGGTCTGAGATATAACCAACGACCTTCATCTCACTGGTTATAAGGTCAATGGCTGCACATTTCAAACTTCCAAGAGTGATCAGATCAGTCACAGAGTACTTGAACCACTACATGAATCATCCTTCCAAAGCTGCAGGGTAGGAGGGAGGTAATGAGCTCATTTGGGTGGAAATAAGCTAATTACTATGCCATCTGGTAATAGTCTCTGTCACAGTCCTTCCCAACAAACAGTCTCTGACTGCCTACCTACAGCCTGCAGCCACTCAGAAACCTCTCTAATCCAAGTCAAAACTGAGAGTCACTCATTTTTACCTGCAACCATAACTACAAGCACGGTAATGAGGAGACAGCAAAACCTATAGCAATGCATAAAGAAAATAAATCTTGAAAATATTTAGTTTCTTAAACATATAAAACTTGAGAGGGATCCTGGTGGGAAGAAATGCAGGATTGAATGATATAGAACTATTGAAGAAGTTGGAGGGAGCGCTGTTTCGTAATCCAATGAAAGAAGTAAATAGGAAAAGGCTTTAAATAATTGCAGCAGCCCATAGGGGTAAGATCAATACTGGCAATAGTGCTTTGTCCACAAACATTCATGATCAAAGCATGTGATAGCTCTTGTTCTGTCCAAAAATAACTAAACCCTGAGAAGTGATTTAACTATGACTAGTATATTAGATTTATGCCTGTGTGTATTTTCAGCAACAGTAATGGCATGAGAATAAGAAAGTTTAGGTCCCATATTTCAGTATATTCACTTACATACCTACAAAGAAATCCAAGCACTGTATATTTTCAGAGTTTACCTAAATTTTATTGCATAGATGAACTGGTTTTCCTATGTTCAGAGTGCTGGGAACGTGTGTTGCAGTTCTATTTCCATCTAGGATTGCTATTATTATATAGTTATAATAGAAAATATAATAGCTTTCATTCAACTGCCAGATGAATTTAATCAAGATCATATGAAATTCTGAGCACCATATCTGACTGAAGATTTTAGAATATCAACGTATGTCAGTATAAAGCTGCGACAGCGTGGTGGAACGCTCCCCCTTTCCGTTCCCTCCTGGCCACGTGGTCCCCGAGATGGCCCGGGAAAGAGGCACCCAGAGATTACAGGGGTGGATGCAGAGAGAGCATTTATTCACATGGCCAGGGGTATATAAAGGCTTTTAGGGAATTTTAGTTACAACCAATCGAAATTGAGGGATAACAACCAATGGGGAAAGGGTTAACTAAGGACCAATAGGGGGGCTTCACATAGTGAGCCAAAACAAATTCCTGCATACTAGGCTAGGGAGATAAGTTTTCTCAAGAGGTCTTGGGAAGAAGAACACTGACTCAGGGAAAAAGACAAGGAATCCATTTTAGAATACAGTAAAAGCCTCAGTTTTTAAGTCATTATGGCTAGTTTCTTCATTTTCTTCACAGGCCCACTGCCACATAAAGCATTTTTCTCTGTGTCCCAACAATGACATAAAGACACAAATTAAATAAATTACTCCCACAACTGACAGACTTCAGAGAGACTGATGGCGGAGGAAAAGAACAAAAGCACTAAACACAGCTGGATCAGTTGATTCTTGTTGAATATGGCTACTTTCTGCTCCATGAGCATCAATTTTAAGAATTTAAGTGTTACCTCAGTCTGGAAAAGCTTAATTTTCATAACACACTTGCTGTATACAGATAACACAGACAAAAGCTAATAAATATTAAAAATAAATATTAATAAATAAATATTTCTCCAACAAACTAGTCTCTGTTAAAAAACATCCTGTTATAATGAACTGTCAGCAAAGCCCTACAAAAAAAATCCTGCTTCTGAAGATTCTCACAAAACAAAACTTCTCAGTCCTACAAACAAACATCCTGCCAGAAAATCCTGTCGTTATACAGGATATCTTATCGTTTTGAACATCTGAACAAGGCTACGTGCCAAGGAATCACACGCAATCCTCTTTTGAATGCTATAAAACCTGAAGACAAATTTTGGGGAGTTAGGAGCAAGGAAGGGAGAAAAGAGACCAGCTACTCCAGCTGGGAATCGCTCCCCAACCTCTCCTCACCTCTTCTCTTCGCCACTGCATGCTGCCCGACTGCCAGCGGAGACCGAGACTGTGCCAGCCTGCAGAGAACTGAGACGTGAGTTTGCCTTGTCCCTCTAACTTTCCATATTTCTGAGGGCCAAGAGGGCCAGCAAGGCCCAGCTCCGCACAGGTCGGTGCAGCACCCCGGCACTGTGGTTTGGTGTGGACAGCAGAGCCCAAGCACCCTGGCTGCATTCCAGAGGGCTCAGATCTCCTGCTGCTGAGAACATGGGAGAAAACAGAGACAGGAAAAAACACGGTGAAACCGGCTCTTCCCCCTCCACACACATATGCACACACCGATATTCTGGCAAAAAGGTTAGAATATGTGGTGTTATTCTTTCTCTCTGCTTCTAAAAATTAATCTTGGCGTTTTTGCAATCTTCCTTTCTTCTCTCTCTCTCTGCATCTCTTAGCTATTAATTAGTAAAAAATCAGGTTTTTGAAATAAACGGATAACCTGGTTTGAGTTTTAATTTTGTTGGGGAGAATATTTGAATCTGAAGTTCTTTCTGCAATATTTAAGCAGATTGTAATATTAGTTTGGCATCACGGACAGGATTTTCCCTTAAAACAAAACTGTTAATTATGAAAACTGATTTTATTAATTTTTATCATCAATCATAAAGTGATAGACAAATGGAGTAATACCTTCCTTCCTTTTCTTGGACAATATGACTGTGTGACTTTAAGACTTTGAATTTACAACTTTTTTGTGTTTGTGTGTTTTGTTTTAGAGGTTTTGTTTGTTTGTTTGTTTTGAAATTGAAGTCACATTGTAACTGTTAAGAGGTAACTCCCTAAGGAGAAGAGCAAAACTTTGGAAATTTGCTGTAACTTTAAGAGGTGCCCCTTCAAGAAGTCGCTCCGAATTTGTGGTGTAACTTGTTTTGATTTTCTTTGTGTGTTTTATGTATGTTGTAACTTTTAAGTGGTAACTCTCCAGAGAAAGGAGCGAGACTGAAAATTTGCAAGAGGTGGTCTCTGGAGAACATTGCTCCGAACTTGTGAAGTGACTTGGTGCTGTCCAGGGAGAAAGGGGTAAAATTTTGGAAATTAACTTTAAGAGGTAACCCTTGGATGAGCTTATCCTGATCTTGGTTGCAACGAAGTACTAAGAGGTACCTGTCTAGGGAGAGGAGTGAAAACTTTGGAAAATTGCTGTAACCTTAAGAGGTAACTCCTGGAAAAGTTCACTCCGATTTTGTGGTAAAAATGGAACAAAATGGCCAGTTGCTTATGAATATTTTAAATGAATTTGGTGCCAAGCCATCTCCTCCAGGAATGGAATGGGAGCATGATAACTGGTGTAATATTCCAGCACTGGTGGATCGAATTGCTACCCTGTGAAAGGGGGCAAAAGTCAAAAAACTAAAACGGAAGCCCATCATCTGTTCTGTGCTGGGTGCAGCCCTAATAACAGCAATTAACTATAAAGAACAGCAGCAACAGACTAACTTAGATGCTGTTACCTCACTGCAAGATGTAATTAACTCTTTGCAGACACAACTGGAGAGAAAAAGAAGCCACCATAAAATTCCTCCAGGAAGAAATAAAGCAGGAATGAGTTACTGCTTGTATGCTGCATGATGAATTGTATACAAGACTAATGAGAGAAGGGACAAAAGAGATAGAGCAAGAGTTATCTAAAGAAACATGCCCTCTCTCTGACTTAAAGCCTTTGCGTAAACAAATAGAAAAACTGTTGGTGTCACTTTGTCGCCTACTTTAAACAGAATACACATAAGAGGGGACGGATGACGACACACCTCAAATAACAACGAAATAAATTCCTTATACAGCACCTGAATTAGCTAAATTAAAAAAAAAGAATAGAGCAGAATCCTTAAAGAATCTGAAACTGAATATATATGGAGAGTTTCCCTTACTGGGGGTGATCAAATTCTGTTATCAGAAAAAGAAGTCGAAGGGTTTTGAGGAGCCAGGGTTTTTCTGACCGGAGATAACAGAGCACCCTGGTCTCTCACTCAAAGGGCCACTTACTGGGCTGGTGGACTTAACCCTCTAGAACACAGAGACCCCCTGGCTATAATGGGAAATGTTAATCAAATCATAGAAAGTGTGGAAGAAGCTGCTTGCTTGCAAATGGTGCATGACAGAGTTAACACCAAGGGGTGAGTCACCTATGATGCTCCCTGTAGACCCAGAGAGAATGATTCCCTCTTATAAGAGGACTCCCTGAGGCTATAAAACCTATTGGCATACAGCTAAAAGAAAAAATAGAAAGCCTTACAAAAGAGAGAGTTGCTGCCGCCTTAAAAGCTACTTTGACCCCCAACTGAAACTGTAGAAAAAGTAACATCGGTACTTGGGGGAAGTGGCACAAGAATTAATTAATTATGGAAGAAAATATGGTCCAATACCTTCAATTACAACAGATTCTAAATCAATTCAGCGCACAGAACGCAAAACAATCTTTCCTTCATGTAATAGATAGATTTATAATTTGCCAAAATCAAACAAGTTAAGTATTTTTTATTTTATTTTGCTGAATGCAGGAATTATTTTTGATAGAGGTTTTAGAATAGTTTTAACTGTTAGTTTTAACTTCACCCATTCTTTGGCTGTGTGGAACAGATAACGGTCACTCTTTTGATATGCAAGTGGCTGACGACGCCCTTTTGTCTGAAAAACTAGTATTTCAGGTTTTACTATCTTCCCCTTATCTCTCCCCATAGGGACGCCTCCCAATCCCCAGAATGCAGGGGGAGACAATCTCTCTCCCCAGCCTGGTGAGAT